>JAMPIV010009991.1:0-70000 GCA_024509875.1 Oreohelix idahoensis | reverse complement strand
TGCTTTGACGGTTGTTAGCTATGGTTGGAAAGAAGTAGTTAGATGTTTTGTGTAGGCCTTGTTTATATATTAACTGCCGTCTATGTTGCAAGTCATTTGTGACTGATGTGAAGAGTAGAGATCTTTGTGGCACTTGATTATTATTTAACGGCACGTTGTTGCAGTCTTTAGTGCACACTGGATATATGTGGTAGCTAGTAGAGATTATGAGGCCTTGATTATTATATAACTGCCTTTGTTGCACGTCTTTTGTAGCATCTGATGTGAAGAGTAGAGATTTTGCTTGGACCTGGATGTGTATGGGCCGCTATGGTTGTGTACTTGTTAACTGTAGTCATCGAAGATTCATATTTCGATTGTAACTGTATTCGTCCTAGATCTACGTGATGTTATAATTGTAATAAATCCTTGGTTAAAAAATTCATTCAGGTACATTACACCATTACATGACTCGGTCTTGTACGCTCTGTGAGTGACTGTACCAAAATTCACACCACCTTATTCAACAATAAAATACCATCCTAACTGCAATCGCCATAACCAGTGTATCAAAACGATTACACAATTGTATTAGGGGTTTCCTAATAATACATTAAATGCCGGCCCCCCCCCCCCCTCCCATCCAGGTAGTTGGTCATGGTCGGTATCAAAAGTTATATTGCTTTTCTGTTGTGCTTTGTATTCATATGTTTTGCTTAGCAGCTGTGTGGCCATTCATAGGTTTGCGTAATCATTTTCACATTGACGTGATCCTATCTTGGTTTGCAGCAATTACTTTTTGGTTGGTGCGATTCCTATTTTGGGTGGAGAGATCCTTTTTTACCAAGGTTTTTTGTTGACGGTTGTTTTCAGTATTGCACAACCTGGTTGTGTAGTTTTTGCTCGAGGATGAGCCCCCGATGGTCTCTTAAGATTTTAAGCACTCTTGTGATAAATTCTTGTTTTCAGGAAGGTCCTAGATGTCTCCGTTTTGAATCATACTGATTCATTGCTCTGTATTGAGACTGTCTTCTGTAGGACATAGGGATATGGGCTTCATCGTGGCCATAGGCCAGTCTATCTTTTTCGCCCGACGAATTGTGATGAAAATGGACAACTAGGTGGCATAACGGGAGGTTTTTCTTGATTCATGTTTATTCCCTGGGATTATAATTTTGTAGGTTGGATAAACTGAGTTTCCATTTCTTAGTTACACTGGAGAGGCTTTTTATTGAATTTGTCTATCTTGTTACAGCTTTCACCTCGTCTTTGCTTTTGCACTATTCATTCCTTATGTTGACCAATTTGGCTACATTTGGTAACTTGCATTAGGGGGAACGAGGTATGTTGGGGAGTGGATTTTAGGAAAGTTGTTCGCATATGCTTGGGGGGAACTTGAAATGTGAGAAGTATGGAGAAGTCACTTTGATGATGCAAGATAGAATGGGGTACGTGACCAGGGGGGGAGGCAGTTAGAGGTCGTGGTGTTCGTCAGAGTTAGAAACGATTGACTTTGTTGGTCTGGAAGTTTGTAGGGAGAGCTGAATCGTTAGTTTAGTTTCGGTCGGGGTTATTAGCGTTGGGGTGGTTTATAAATGATTGTAATTGGTTTCTTTATGGTGAGTTTTTGTGGTTTTTATTTTTGTTACTTATAACAAGCCCAGTACCAGACAAAAATAGTTTTCATATCTTATCTTAATATCTGTTTTTCTTTGTTGTAAAAATGTTATAGCACTGTATTTTAGTCTAGGGTATTTTTATATGTCAACCTCTTGTAAATCTTAATCCTAGTACTGGGAACACCAATATGTGTTAAGTATCATACAGCAGTAGTGGTATAGGTAAGTTATGATTTCTTCATCTTATAACGGACACATGTGTAAAATATGAAAAAAAGTAATCCACGACCAATGAGCGGTAACAGCTGTAAACAAATGGTTTCTCATTTGTGGGTTAATGTGAACGACAGACCGTGTTGGCAAGACTTATAAGAAAATTAATATTTTGTAAAATAAAATACCTCCTCCACAGACTGCAAGGTTCCGAATGCCCAATCGTTACTCTCCTCGGTATGTAGTCCCTTCTAGGAATACCTTTATTAAAAGAAGATCATTATCGGTGAATAACCTAAATATAAGTATTTTTATACTAGGACGTATTTATTCTTTATCCTCAAATTCATACATAGGACTATGTATATTACATATAGTTAGGCATGAGAGATTTGGTGTCACAGCACCATTAAAAAATAATTCCTGATACCAATAGTGTTTTTTTCAATTTTGGCTATGCTCCAGGCGTGTTGATTTATTGATACTAATACACATATACAACCCATTAACAATATTACAAGAAAAATTTTAACAAACAGGGACTCTGTTATGTAAAGTTTACCAAAAATGAAGATAGAATCTCAACATTCATATTAAAATGTACACACACTATAAGATATG
Source organism: Oreohelix idahoensis (assembly GCA_024509875.1). NCBI lineage: Eukaryota > Metazoa > Mollusca > Gastropoda > Stylommatophora > Oreohelicidae > Oreohelix > Oreohelix idahoensis. The sequence continues at coordinate 67,568 of JAMPIV010009991.1, read as the reverse complement.
TTCCCTTATCTCAATGAAATGGTTCCCCCCCTCTACCCTGTACCCATGTCAGATGAATTTGCTCACTCATAGGTACCAATCGGAAATATTATGTAGTGTGTTCTGCTGGATTTAGTCTTGTTTATTTACCTCATCTCTGATGATGCTGAATTGATGTTGTCTTGTTGCCAGGGGGTTAATTTCTGTCCCAGCACTACAGGGACGGCAAGTTCTTTTAGGGTTTACACGAGGATGGCAAGTTTGCATTTCTCCGTATTGTACAACGCGGAATCATCAACAAATGGGATGGAGTACGTTACTGAACCTCGAGAAAACACTGCAATATGGCTTAAGTCAATTCCCTGGGTAGGACAACTAGGTAGGATTGACCTCCGATCCCGCCCCTTCCTCCGTCTTCCTAGAGCCTAGCCCACTGGACTGACAAACAATTGAAAGCTTCCAATTTGTCAATCTTGCCTGAGACAGATGTTATTTTCCCATATCTGGCATGGACGCTATTTGTCACATCAAGAAAATCCTAGCGAACCATTCATCTACGTTAACATCAATAACAAAAGTTGCATATATAATTATCTGTTTGAAATAATTATCAGCATAACTGACATTATTGGGCATACCTGGTGGTTCTTCAACCTATATCTGGCCTGGCCTTCCAGTTGTCTAACCAGTTTTTTGATTTTTCTTCGTACGCACGACTAGATGATCGAGGCGGAAATCTAAGGTCTATTCCTGGACATTGATTTTTACGTGAGTATCCATATTTTTTCTTGTACTGAAGGGAATAGGTCTACATGCCTATTCAGAGGCAGAACCAGTTCCGCTCCCGCCGATTTTCGGACCCCTCCCCCCCCGGGCGGTTCCACACTTAGTGTTGGGTCAGGTCAGGGAAGCAGCCTATCACATGGGCGTAAGACTCGACGCTGAATTTGGGACTTACGCAACGGTCTCGTGTTTATTCAAGTCCATATATTGGTCGACGAATATTTCAGTTTATGCTCGTCGCCCAGCGGTGTGTTCCGCTCTACTCGACAGTAGAAAGAGAAGGACCCAATGGTCCCCCTCTGGAGGGTTTTCATCTTAGAATTGACGCAGGAATACGGGGGTTCACTGTAATGGGTTGGAAATATTATGTGGCGGCAGCGGGTGAGGATAACTTAAGGGGTTGGGGGGTGAGAAGGGGGATGATTTTGGTGTGATAATACCCTATAGGTTCATACATTGTGAACACTTGAGCAGAAATTATAATTTGTGGGCGGTATCTAATCCCCACTCGCTTTAACTATACACATGGTAGGCAGATACACCTCACATGCAGGTTATTATCTTTTTCTATTGGATGTAACATTGTGGGGGTCATAGGGAATGTGGGGCGTTATTTGGTCGTGCTCGCGTTCCATCACCCCACAGGTATTACAAGTAGTGATTATAGCCGAGCAGTATAACTATTGGGGCGCTCGGGACGTGTATGACAGCTGGGAGATTTATGCGAAGGTAAGAGGTGATAGGAGGACCGGATTATATGGGCGTTAGTCATGGGTCTAAAATACATATACCATCCGATTTTTATATCGATACCGGTTATAACCAATGGAACATATCATTATTTTAATATTCTAATCTTGGGTATTGTCGAGATTATCACGTTTATGGATTTACTAAGTTGTCTAGGAGTCGATTGGCAAGGTAATCTCTGTTTATGATTGTTGGTGGAGGATTATTATGTTCAAGGGATTATTTTATGGCATACATTAGTGTATAGTGATCTCTGTGGATTACTGATGTACGATGGGTATGGTGGAGGGTTTGGTAAGCAACCCCAGTAACATTTATACTATTGGTCTGGATTGGTAGGTATATGGGTTAATATAACGAGTAGGATACTCGAATTGTTATGAGTCACTCGTGTTCAATTGAATGAATTATTTATTTAATGATATTATTATAAATCTCTATATTTAGATACTACCTCACTGCACGCTCATAACCATTGCTGTTCCTAAAATGAACGGGCCCCCCTCATGTATATTCTTGGGCTGCAACCATTTTGTTCCCGGTAGTATGCCGGCTAGCCCGACACTCCGTCACGAGGGGAATGCTCCAGATCCCGAGCTTTGAGAATAGCGCCTAATTTTTCACTAACAGGGGTTTTGGTGGTGGATTTTTTGTGAATTATTAAGTCGTGGCATGGTGGGGGGACTTCCGCGTTCTATTTTTGCTCTTGTCGGTCAAATGAAAATTTATATACTTATATTTTAAGGCGGCAGGTTAAAGGAGCATTTTTCGGTGTAATGGAGTGGTTTTTTTTATTATAATCCCTTGATGTTGCGGACCACGGTGTCTTTTTTTATTTATTCTTATCGTCGTAAGCTCCCTCACCACATTCCAACACCCCCCCCCTTAACACTGTACGGTTAACTCTGTGGGGGTATCAAAAGGGTTTCAGGTGGAGTGCGTTTAATTGTTCTAAGAAAATGATCCGAACGGTCAAAGTACCTTTTGCCAGTAAAAACGACTAGAACAAAGACATTTAGGTAATTGTTATATGAAGAATATTAGGGACCCAGGAGTGGAGTGTTTTTTAGGTCAATAAGTGAGGGGCATTTTTCTAGTACTAATTGATTTTGTTAGAATGGGTAAAGGTAACTGGTTTGAGGTATAAGACTTTTTATGGACAGGTCGGTGTGAGTCAGAGTTTCCTTGTGATACTGATTAGTTAGTCTGAGAACGAGAAGGTGTTGTTAATATTACGAATCTAACCACATTACGGTCCTTTTAATCCCAGCATGTAATTTGGCTTTCCTGCTATCTCTAGATGTGGGGGGGTTTTTAGGACAAGGGGGCTTTGTGATGGATCCTGGTTATCGGGAGAAAATGTATGATGGTTTTCCAATATGTGAGGTGCGGGGGGTTGGAAGAGATATAGGATTATATCAAAACCTTCGGCTGTGTATGATGTCCGGAGTATCTTTATAAATCTATAATTTACAGCTTACAGTTTTAGCGTACATTGGGGGGGCGTACGTTCAAGCCTTTCGGAGACAACTCAACACGGGGGTCCTATTGCTAATTAGGTGGTGCTGTCGTTGCTGTGTGTTTTGTAAGCACACTACCTGACTACCAGAAGGTGGAATGAAAGGTGTTAGTATGTCCATTATAGTATTTATGGATTGTTGTACACTTTTTACTTTAAGGAACCACGAAATATACATTATTTAGAACCAGGGTGTGGATTGTTATGGTCACGACTCTAGTATTGAAGATGAGTAATCAAATATTACTTATGCTCGATATTGGGAGACAGCATACGGGATACCAGTCAGTTGGAGTGAATGACGTGTCCATCTCTATACAAGTATCACACGTTTTTAAGATATATTTTACTTCTTCTTTGTAGTATTTTCGGTTCGTCTCTCATTCTCTTATTCCGAAGCTGTTTTTATATTTCAATCTCTTGCTTCCCACGGATCCTCTTGAATTTATATAGTTGAGGGGGTCTCCTCGCTTGTTTTTTATAATACGTCTTGTCTTTTTATTTTTGTTTGGTGGTTGGTGCTTAATATCTTAGTTAGGAGTTTTATTTTTGAGTATATTGTTAAAGTAGTGGTATACTCTGAAGAGAGTAAGGTGGCTATTGGGATAGATGGTTGGTGGTGGAGGTAGAGTAATTAATAACTAAGGCGGGTGTATCACAGCTGATAAATGGTTACGAGGGCAAAGTTGGAAGTACACACTGTGAATAACAGATTAATATATAAAAAATGGAGGAGGGGTGAATGTCTAACAATGGTAACGTTATATTGCGAATTATAGTTCTAACAACCAAAAAAATGGCATAGTGGGGGTAATATGAGTGTCTCGAATGCGAAGGGTATCGATGGAGGAGGGTGAGGGCCGGGATAATATGCTGGTGGTGGATATTTCCGCCTGTATTAATTTTGTGCGGCCCCGTTCAAGGTTCTGCAAGATAACACAAATTAACTAGAGGATACGTTATTGTTAATGGCATTGCGGAGTACACCTTTTCAGATATCATGGGGGTGAGTTAAAGTTGAATATTACACATACCGACAAAAGCACAAACGTTATGTTTCAAAAATGTGTTTTCGTTTTTGAATCAATAAGGGAAAAAAATAGAAAGTTTCTATTAGGAACACCAAGATACAAATAATTTTATGCTTTTTATGATGGCAAACAAAAAACTTTTTTAAGTATTATGAATCAAACCGTTTACTATAGCTGAAGCGTGCTCAATTGTAGGAAAGTTGTTAACTTAAAAAGGTGCTAATTTTGCTTACGAATCAGGTAGAACCGTTCATTTATGGGCTGTAACCCTGCATTAGGGCCGAGGCATCTGTTCGGATAATGCGGAGAGGTGTTCGTGATGGGGGCTTGGTGGTTGACAAATGAAGTATCGAGCAACATTACACATATGGGGAGTTTCCAAAATGATAAGTTAATTGATATCACAAGAATTTGTATACCACTATAAAACATATTGGGTAGGGGGTAGGAGGTTGTACTGAAATATAATAATACCCACACGTGTTGATAGGGGGTGATAATTTTGAGGGATGGGTATAGGTTTAAAATATAGAGGAATCCTCTTTTGCACAAACTGGATAGTCTCCTTTTGGCTGCTAAGTCCCGCATTCTCTTCAACAGCAGAAGCTGTGTAGGACAGCTGTCATCTTCTTGCTCGTACCAAGCCATCGCTGTTTCTAGTGCTATAAAGGCCTCTTCAGGACTTGGTCGACGTTTTGGGTTTTCTTCATAATCTACAAGTACATCATGTACTTCTGAGGAGTCTTCATCATCGGTCACTACATGTATTTGGTTTTCTTCTTGCACAAAAGACAAAATTTCTTCGTCATTCAAAAACTGAAAACCAGAATCATTATCATCTTCTAGCCACACGTGTGCATCATCTTTGTCACAGTCCGAAAATCCGGGCATTGCTTGAAACAGTTCCACAACTTCATTTATACAATCATCATTTGTGTCCACTGCAGTAGTTTCATTTCCTCCTTTTTTCCCAAGCAATCTATTCCAAGCCTTGTTGAGATTATCTTGTGACAGGGTGGTCCAAGCATCAGCTAACATATAGCAGCAGTCTTTGAGATTAAGCTTTTTGGAAAACGTCACCACACTTTCTTCATCTTCAGCCAACAATAAACGACGCATGACTTCCTTCTTGTACATCTTTTTAAGCTTTGCTATAACACCCTGATCCATTGGTTGAATCAGTGCTGTTACATTGGGAGGCAGAAAAATTACTTTAAAATTTGCATCAACTGCATTCAATGTATCCGTCTCTGGGTGAGATGGTGCATTGTCCAGTAGAAAAATTACTTTTCCAGTTTTCTTTTCTTGTTCTTTCAACCTCTTCACATTTGGGATGAACTGATTTGTATACCAATCAAGAAATATTTCACTATTCATCCAAGCACTCTTCTGTGCTTTGTAGCACAATGGGAGACATGTCACATTCTTTAAACAACGTGGTTTTTTGGCTTTGCCGATCATTAGCACCGGTAAACGATGACTTCCACTGGCATTCGCGGCTACCAAAATTGTTACTCTCTCTTTGCACTTTTTAAACCCAGGGGCAGCTGCTTCGCGCTGAGATGCAAGTGATTTTTGAGGCAATGATTTCCAGTATAAGCCAGTCTCATCGGCATTATACACATCATCTAGTAAATAACCTTCTTCTTCCAAAAAAGCCAAGAATGTTTCTTTAAAATTTTCAGCGGCAGTTGCATCGGTAGATAAAGATTCCCCTTGAATCTCCAATTCTCGTATGCCATGACGAGATTTAGAGTTTCTTAACCATCCCTGGCTAGCCTTAAAGTCAGGAGGACCGTCAAATTGATTGTTGAACTGAAGTGCCTTTTCACACAATAGAGAGCCAGAGATAGGTTCCCCTTTGCTTCTTCTTTGCACAAACCATATATACAAAGCCTCTTCCAATTTCAAATCATTCGCATTTCTCATGGTTTTATGTTTCTTCGACCCATTTTCACTATCCAATTTCGATGCAAAACTCATAATTTTATCCTTGTTACTTTTAATGTCAGAGACGGTAGCTTTCCCAACATTGAAAATCCTCGCAAATGAAGACACAGTTTCACCTTTTCCTAGTCTCTTGATAATTTCTGTTTTCGTTTCAATTGACAAAACATTGCGGTTCCTTTTATATGCTTTAGGCCTACTGGAAGATGCCAGATCGCACAGAAAAATACGTGTACACCAAAAGTATTCTGCTGTAGTAGCAGACACAATTATTTTAAGTTGAACTGTCTGTTTAGCCAGTGTTCTGCCTAGAACGCACACGTACACTGGAAAGCGATCGTCCATTAGCCCATGTCATTGTCTACAAATTGTTCGCACACATTTGAAGCTTGCCGCATCAAAAGATTCAGAACTGTAGTCTAACGTGACTGGTGGCGCCTGATTTTTTTTTTTCTGGAAAAAGTGTTCGGATAATTGGATGTTCGGATAATTGGGGTTCGGATAAATGGAGTTCTACTGTATGTTTATTCTTTTTAACAGGTTGTTTCCCCTGGACTATAAACATTACCTGCCCTTAAGATATTAAAATGCTGAAAGAAATATTTAAAATTGCGCAAGATATGTTAGAAGCGTCATTATATAACCTAGGTCTTACACATCAGAATGTGTGTTATTTATTCTGTCGATGTCACAATGTTTAACACTCACTTTCTTCAAAGTTGGACCTAATATAGTGAAGTCTCCAATACTTCACTACCCTTCAGGAGTATCTGCTATACGACAAAATAAATCCTGTATTTTGACATTGATAACAAAGGTTTAGTATGATAAATTGGCATACACAGTGGCGTAAAATAAGGTTGCGTCCTAGCTGTGACGCTCTTCGGGATCTTCTTTGCTTTGCTCTTGAAATATGCATTCAGAGATGCAACTGAAAGAATATGCCTTCGTACGAGGTTAGATTGCTGACTGTTTAACTTCGCAAGGCTGACAGCAAAAATGAAAATCAGAAGGGTCACTATAAGAGACTTGTTATTCTCTAATAACGCTGCAATCGTCTCTCAAAGTCAACTGGAGCTCCAGAGAATGATGAATCACTTCTCCACCATCAACGACAAATTCTTCCTGGCCACAGAAATTTACAGCCGCAATGGCAAAGCTGCAGCCATTTTCGCCCGCCTCACAACGCGTGTGTGGAGAAACTCACAATAAAAACCAAAGCTGCAGTATATAATGCCTGTGTCACCATCACGTTTCTGTATGGCAGCGAGACATGGAAACCTATGCTAAGCAAGAAAGAAGGCTGAATACCCGCTATCGAAGGTATATATCCTATTCCTTAATCTGGCTTGTCTGGCTGTCTTCTTGACGAGTTGAATGTCACAGTGCGGTAAACTCACAAGGTGCTAAATTATAAGGCAACATTCGGTTCCACAGTGGTGACCTTATCTTACCATTTTAATCCTTCTATTCCACGCAAGCACCTATTTATGAAAGTTTAACTTCACAGTTGTTGTTTTTTTTTTCTTGTTTCTGAAGTTTTATGGCTATACAATACGACTGTCTTGAGATTTGAGTCGATGATTTCTCTTTTTGTGTTCGACTTTATTTCCTTTTATTTCTCAAAGTTCTTCTTACCTTCCATATCCCTATTTTCATGTCACGGATAAAAACATGTTTGAGGGTATATTACACGTTAAGGTTTCATATTTTAATATTAACAATTACATGGACGGTTGTTTGCTTATGCATTACGTAGTTCATGGGGGAAGGGAAACAAATAATAGAACTGCTCCTACCTCAAACATGTCGTAAGAAACGAGTAATATTAAGTTGTGTATGGGGCTGGCAACTTTATCGTATAAAACATACCGTTACAGAAACCACACTGCTGCAGATCATATAAATGATTTAATTCCCTATCATCAAAATATATAAAATCCCTGCTTTTGCTGTTACTAACGCGAAGGGATGCAACTTTGGTTGAAAGTTAGACATTAATTGTATTGTTTCCTTCATTTTTACTTTTCCGAAAATAGTAACACTCGACAAAGAAAAGTGCGCAAATGACGGTGTGCACAAAAATATTTATAGAACTGTGGTGATGCACAGTGGTTTTTTTATATAAATACTTTTGAATAAGTAGAATTGCCGTTGGGTGTTGGTGCTTCTGAATTTAATTCACGTCTTTTGGCGGGCTTTTACACTAGTTTAATAAGAGTAAGAGTAAAATAAGGAAAAGAAGAAGAAAATGGTTGTTAAAATTAGCGTAAACGATGACATAAACATTTTGTCTTTGCCGATGACACATGACGAGAAGATTGACAAAAATTACCGCTATTATCGAGCTAGCAACAACATCAAGAATAAGAAAAACACATTTTCAAAAACATTTCCATGTTAGAAAATTTATTTCTTCGCCAACAGAAGGAAACAACAACAAGTTACGATATTAGTAAAGAGCAAAAGTTTTACATATGTTTCCGATCGTTATCCAACTTTACTTAACGATGATCACAGACATTCGGCATTCTTTATTCTACAGCAGTGCAGATTGTTGGCTATCGGCTTTTGCAGTGTTTGCAGCAGTCTAGTTGAGTGACGTAACAACCGCCATTGTGTTGGGTCCTAACGGAGGCCTCATCACCGAGTGGGCCCCCAATAGTAGTGACCGCGTATATATATATATATATATATATATATGCTGAGTACATTCAAGTTGATCTGCCAGATGATGATCTCACACACTTCTTGGACGGGAAGAGAGATGCAATAAAGTTTCCACCTGCCAGTGCAAAAGGGCTTTGGGAACAGCTGGACGAAGCCTTGGCAAAAGAGTTGGATAACAGCCTGAAGCAGCTAACTTTAGAGAAGAAGCTGGAAATCTTCGGCGACATAATATATCTGCACTGTCGCAAAGTGTTCGGAGTGAGGGAGGCAAGGGAAAGTAACCCACCACGGAAAAGTAGAAGACAAATTAAAATAGATGAAATCAGGAAACAGAAGAAGCATGCCCGAAAACTGTTCAAGAACGCAGTTGCCACAGAGAAGGAAGGGTTACGGCAAGTTTGGGAGCACCTGAAAGGCCAACATAATGCCCTTTGTAGAGCGGAAAGGTTGTGCAGGAAGAGAAGGAAGACTCGAAGGGATAGGGAAAGATTCTTTAGGGAGCCCTTCAAGTTTGCCAAAGAACTGTTTGAGCAGCCACGGTCGGGTACGCTAAACATCAGGAAAGAAGACCTGGAAGAACAACTTAGAATGACATATTCAGATGGTCGCAAAAATGAGCCGCTCAGCAGCATGGCAGGCCTTAAATGGCCGGGTAAGCCAGGAGCTGAATTTAACACCAAGCCCCCAACGGTGCAAGAGGTAGAAAGCATTGTCCAGAAAGCTCGGTGCAAGTCAGCTCCAGGTCCTAATGGTGTTCCATATGTGGTGTATAAAAGATGCCCCGAGGTTCTCAAACGACTGCTCCGTTTACTGAAGAATGCGTGGAAAACCCAACTCGTAAGCAAGGAATGGAGAAAGGCAAACGGAGTCTACATCCCGAAGGAACAAAATTCCACAGACATCAGTCAGTTCAGGCCAATCTCACTACTCAATGTGGAAGGGAAGATATTCTTCTCAGTAATGGCGAAAAGACTCACTACATACCTCCTGGCAAATGGGTACATTGACACTACCATTCAGAAAGGAGGTATCCCAGGTACACCAGGATGTCTAGAGCATGCCACAATGATCTGGGAAGCAATCCAAAAGGCAAAGTCTGACAGAACAAACCTCCATGTAATCTGGTTGGATCTAGCGAATGCTTATGGATCCGTTCCACACCAGATGTTGTGGCAGGCCCTAGAAATGTATCATGTTCCACAAGAGATTGCAGCAATGCTGAAGCTGTATTTCGCAGGGTTTTCTGTCAGATTTTCAACCAGAGAGTACACAACGAAGTGGATTGGCCTTGAAGTTGGAATTGCGATGGGATGTACCATCTCTCCGATACTATTCGTCATGGCTATGCAGGTAATCCTCAATGCGGCTGAAGGAATGGCTATAGGTCCAAAGCTCGGTGGAATGTGTCACATGCCACCGCTCAAAGCATTCATGGATGACACAACAATTCTGACATCAGATGAACATCAGGCCCGGAGGATGTTAGCACGCCTGGATGGACTAGTCAGCTGGTGCAGAATGAGCTTCAAACCCAAGAAGTCGAGAAGCCTATCAGTCAGGAAAGGGAAGATAGCAGAGGTCATAATCACGGTTTCCAGTCAAAGAATCCCTACTGTCATTGAGGAACCTGTTAAAAGTCTTGGCAGGGTGTACGATGCCTCTTTAAAAGACTCGATGGCAGTGCAACAGACAATAGAAATGGCAGACAGAGGACTACAGATCATAGACCAAAGCAGACTCCTGGGAAAGTTCAAACTGTGGTCCTCCAGTTCATGTTGATACCGAAGTTGCTGTGGCCACTGCTTATATATGAAGTAAGCACAAGTACAGTGAAAGCTATAGAGCAGAAGGTCAACAAGTTCATGAGAAAATGGCTAGGGGTACCACCAGGTCTGTCAGATGTAGCACTGTACTGCAAAAAGTCAAAACTTCTGCTTCCCTTCAAGTCAGTTGTTGAAGAGTACAAAGTTGGAAAAGCAAGGAATGCAATGATGCTACGCGAGTCAGCTGATGACGTGGTTAAGTCCATTCAGCCCACACTGAAAACGGGAAGGAAGTGGAGAGTGGAAGAAGCTGTTGATGCTGCTGAAGAGTCACTCAAACTGAGAGAGGTAATCGGATACACACAAACGAATAGACGGGGATTTGGGCATGGTGACATCCGCTGGTGGTCCAAGGCATCAAGCAGGGAACGCAGAGACATGGTAGTTCAGGAGATACGAGGAGCTGAGAATGATAAGAGGTTGCTAAAAGCAGTGCAGCAGGTCCAACAAGGCCAATGGACTACATGGGAAGGAGCCCTGCAGAGATCCTTGACATGGAATGATATATGGCATATGGCACCTCTTAGGCTCAGCTTCGTGGTTAGATCAATGTATGACCTGCTGCCGTCGGCCACCAACCTTGTGAAATGGGGAAAGTCGGATGATGAGCAGTGCCCCCTGTGCCAGGGGAGGCAGACACTTGAACACGTGCTCTCAGCGTGTAAGGTGGCATTAGGGCAAGGACGATACACTTGGCGCCATAACAAAGTGCTAAATGAGCTTGCTGCGACAATAGATCAGGCAAGAATGAAAGCGAATAACAAAGTCCGGCCAAACACCACAAACACATACTTTCTGAGGGCAGGAAAGTCAGCACACCCCAAACCGAGTAAACCTGGTAGCAGTTTACCATCTCTTCTTGACTGTGCAAACGACTGGGAGATGGCGGTAGACCTACCTGGACGTGGGGCATATCCAGAGAGTATCAGAAAATCGCGGAGACGGCCGGATATAGTGCTTCATTCTTCAGCAACGCTTCAGGTCATACTGATTGAGCTGACCGTGCCATTTGAATCCAGATTAGACGAGCAACATTCATTCAAAGCGGCCAAGTATAGCGATCTAGCCGCGGATCTGAGACACGATGGATTCAGTGCAAGGGTCATGGCGGTTGAAGTGGGCGCAAGAGGGCTTGTGGCTGCATCAATGTATGATTTATTGAAACTGTTGGGGTTGAAGGGACAGTCTAGAACAAGGGCACTGAAGAGGCTTAGCGAAACTGCCGAAAAGGCATCAGGCTGGCTGTGGAACAACCGCAGTGGGCAATGGAGATCGTGACGGTAAACGCTGCGGTACAGAAAACACCAAAATTTTTCTAAGTCCACAGCGCTGAGTTTATATGGTGTACTAGTGAGGGGGCTGCGACTCTGGGGCAACAGGCGATGTATACTATAGGGAGTGTGTCAGGTACAGAATTTCAGTGGCGTGCGACGCGCAGTGGCTAAGGTTCGTCGGCTGCGCGCTCGTGTCTCAGTGTGTGTCCTTAGTTGTGAAGGGCGACGGAACGAACGGAATAATTTGTCTTTTCTTTGTTACTTTCACAATTGCCCCCACGGCTGGCGTTGTGGATTAAAATTGCTACCGTAAGTGAAATGGGTTCATTTTCGATACAAGACAACAGGAAGCTGAGACGCTTGGGAGTCATGACCCAAGTGGGCCCGCCCCCCTTAGAGTGTAAAGGAGTAATCGGGCCGAAACACTTGTCAGATGGGGGGGACTTCTTCTGATGATCAGATTGCTTCTGTTGTATCGCTCTGTAAAGAGTTTCCTATCATATATATTTTAAATATAAATTTAAACCACAGAAAACTTCAACAAACATGGACAAGTCATTTAAGGAAAATAAAACACAGCCATCCAAGACAGGGGAAGGTCCTCTCGCAGGGAGGCGTATGATGCAACACAGAGAAAGCCGAAAGGAGTCTGTGTTACTGACTAACCTTCTTTCTTCTAGGAGAACTTCCAGAATTGGCACCTGGAATGTTCAGACATTAAACGAACTAGGGAAAGTGGCGGCACAAGTAGCAGCAGAAATCAGGGAATATAAAATCGAGGTTCTGGGAATGTGTGAAACAAAGTGGATGGGGGTAGACAAGAAGAAACTCATCACAGGTGAATTGGTGCTGTCCTCAGGACATGAAGACGAAAGTTCACAACACAGTGAAGGGGTAGCTCTTATGATATCTAATGAAGCACAGAAAGCACTCATTGAATGGGAAGCAGTTAGACCCAGAATAATAACAGCTACTTTTAAAACAGCTAAAGAGAAAATAAATGTAAATGTCATCCAATGTTATGCACCAACTAATAACAAAGAAGAGTCTGTGAAAGAAGCATTTTATACTAGACTACAGAAAAAGTAAAAAGAAGAGACATCACAAGTTTGATGGGTGACATGAATGCAAAGATAGGTACAGTCAACACCGGCTTTGAAGAAGTCATGGGAAAACATGGGCTAGGAATAATGAATGAAAATGGGGGACCATTCTCAAACTTCTGTGCTTCAAATCAACTGGCTATAATAGGGAGCATGTTTCCACATAAGAGAATACACAAGGCAACATGGATATCACCAGACCATAGAATAGAAAATCAGATTGATCATATATGCATAAACAAGAAGTTTAGATCATTTTTGCAGAATGTAAAGGTATATAGAGGAGCAGATGTGGCATCAGATCACCACCTTCTGATAGCCAAAGTAAAAATGAAACTCAAGAGATATGCAACAATGCAAAATTATAGACAACAATTTAATGTAGGACATCTAAGAAATCAAGAAACAAGAAACAAATTTGCGGTAACAATATCCAACAAATTCCAAGTGCTCCAACAGCTGTAAGATGTAGAGAATACAGCAGACTATTGGCATCAAATGAAAACTGTATGGAATGAGACATGTGAAGAAATACTGGGGAAAAGGGAACGACAACAAAAAGTATGGATAACAACAGAAACCATCAATAAGATAAAAGACAGAAGAAAAAGAAAGCAGATTTAAACACAAGCAAAACCAGAAGTTCCAAAGACAAGGCTCAAGAAGTGTGCACAGAAGCAAACAAAGAAGTAAAAAGAAGTATCAAAAGCGACAAGAGGACGTATATTTAGGAGTTGGCAAGAGAGGCAGAAGATGCTGCAGCGAAAGGAAATATGCGAGAACTGTATAGCAGCACAAAGAAGTTAACAGGGAAATACAAGCAAACATGTTGCCTCATAAAAGACAAGAATGGAAAACTGCTCAGCAATATACAAGAGCAAATGAAAAGGTGGACAGAATATTTTGAAGACCTTCTCAATAGACCAGCTCCACAAAACCCCCCAGACATCCAGCCAGCAGAAGAAGAGCTACAAATTAACGGTGAAAGACCAACGAAGAGAGAAATAAAGAAAGCCACAAAGCTTCTAAGAGATGGAATAGCGTATGGACCTGATGGCATTCCAGCAGAGGCCATCAAAGCAGATGTTGACACAGCTACAGAGATGTTATATAAATTACTTGGTAAATTCTGGGAAAACGAAGAGATACCAGCAGAATGGAAGGAGGGATATCTGGTTAAGTTGCCTAAGAAGGGAAATTTACAAGAGTGCACAAATTATAGAGGAAAAATGTTACTATCAGTGCCAGCAAAAGTATTGAACAGGATTATCCTTGAGAGATTAAAAGAGTCCATAGACAAGAAACTGAGAGATGAACAATCAGGTTTTTGACAAATCAGATCATGTACAGACCAGATAGCCACTTTGAGAATAATAGTTGAACAAAGTCTGGAATGGAATTCACCACTATACATCGGATTTGTGGACTACGAAAAGGCATTTGACGGTGTAGACAGAGAATCACTTTGGAAATTGATGAGGCATTATGGAGTTCCTCTGAAGATCATTAATTTAATAAAGAAAACATATGAAGACATGACATGCAGAGTTCTTCTCGAAGAACAACTTACAGAACCGTTTGGGATACGAGTAGGAGTGCGACAGGGATGCCTCTTGTCTCCACTTCTTTTCTTACTAACAATAGACTGGGTAATGAGATCATCGACAACACACAACAGAAATGAAATCCAGTGGACTCTGACTAAGCAGTTGGATGATCTGGATTTTGCTGATGACTTGGCTGTTCTGTCCCATAACCGTAATCAGATGCAGGACAAACTGAAAACACTCAATGAGAGGTCACAGCAATTGGGTCTGAAAATACACAGAGAAAAGACAAAAATAATGAGAATAAATGCAGGTAATGATAACAGGGTTGAACTTGAAGAAGCACCAATACAAGATGTAGAATCGTACACATATCGTGTCAGCAATATAGACAAAGTTGGAGGACAAACAGCGATATCAAACTAAGAAAACAAAAAGCAAGTGGAGCTTTCATCGCATTGGGAAATATACTGAAGCACATTAAAAACGTACCACCTGTATAATCTGATAACAGAGTGTGAAATGTAAATATAAATGTTTACAAGTTTACATATTTGGAATATTTATTCATTTTCCTATGAATCCATGCTGGTCATTAATTTGTACATTTGATTGTTATAAAATTCTTTGCATTCTGTGCAGGCAAGGGAGAAAACCAAAAATGCAACCAATAAAAAAATTCATTCACACTATCCTCAGTATCTGGTATGTCCACCGTGTGCTGGCATGGAACGCACAAGTCTCTGAAGGGAATTTCGGGGAAACAAGTCCCATTCACGTGTAAGAGCAGCTTCGAGCTGTTGCATATTAGCTGGAGAACCTTGCCTGTAGACTCTGCGTCCAAGCTCGTCCTACAGATGTTCTATAGTGGACATGTCTGGTGATAGGGCAGGCCAATCAATCGTCACAATGTTCTGCTGCTGTAGATATTGCTGCGTAATGCATGCGGTGTGCGCACGTGCGTTATCCTGCTGGAGAAGCTGCAAGTTTGAATAATTTGTGAACGCAGGAGAAACCAATGCATCCAGAACCTCATCTCGATATGTCACAGCATTAACATTTCCACGGAAGACGTGAAGAGGCAAGCGATGGTGAAAACTGAATCCTCCCCAAATGTGAATACTGCCACCTCCAAATCAGTTGTGCTGACGAACACAGCAATCTGCAAAGCGCTCTCCACACTGTCGCCAAATCCGCATACGTCCATCAGCAAAGGATATGTTGAATCTGCTTTCGACTGTGAATAGGACAGCATTCCACTGCAGTCTAGTCCATCTGACATGTTGCTCTGCCCATTGCAGGCGCTGCTGACGATGTCTGTGAGTCACGTTTGGCCCAACATAAGGTCGTCTTGCAGTGAGGCCTGTATCTCTGATGTGGTAAAGTGGGATGTTATAAATATTTATAGGGGACTTAGTGTACTGACTGAGATCAGCTGTGAAGGTATCTGTATCTAATAAGTGTAGTGTATTACAGATAACCTGGGAGCCGCGCTAGCGTAGTGGTTACAACACCGCTCTGGCGACCGGGTGATACAGGATCAAACCCGGGCGACGGCATTTGAGGATTTTTCGTCGACCGGGAGTTGGACTGGATTAACTCGAGACCTGGCGAGAACATTTGAAGGAGTGTCGTCGACCAGGGACTGGCGGCTCCTGAGCCGACCCAGCTGCAATGGGTACCTCCGAAATCGGCGAGTATTTGCCTGAATGGCGAGGGACACCTGTCTCTGTACAAGAAATAAAGGGATACTCACGTAAAATCAATGTCAGGTTAGACGTAAAATAATAACCTGAGATTTCGCCTCGAGTATTAGCGGGCGAACGCAAAAAAAAAAAAAAAAAAAAAAAAAAAAAAAAAGATAACCTTACTTGCTACCACATATTACCTCAGTCAGAATTATTCTGGAATATTGTGATGACTACGTTAAATGTCTAGGGTTATGTAAATGATGAAGTGTAAGTCACAACAACAACAGACAGATAAACAATTTAATTTATTTCACAACACTTTACAACACTGTGACAATCACACACATGTAACACTCTATAAGACCATCTAAACTAAGTCAGTTTTAAAAAAGTCAATTATATATATATGTATTGATTTCTTTACATAGAGATATCCTGATTCAGCTACACAGTGAACCAGGAATCACAATCCAATATAATTACAAATAGTATGTACACAGTTTATCAATATAATTTTGGTATTGACATAGCTTATATTTCTTATCTTATGTGTGTAAGTTGTGAAGTAGTAATATGAGTTAATACTGGTTTTGTTTTTCAAGCTAGAGTGTTGTTTGTCATCATGACTTCAAGTGTTTGATCATTGGGAAAAGTTCACAGTTCCTGTCAATTTAAACAGTTTTTAGTCCCTCTTTATTTACTGTCAATTTTAGAGGGGGGGGGGGGCACATAATGTTGAGCTCCTTGGCCACACTTTCTTAACTTTCGTGATGACTGCAGTAAAAGACTCCTCTGCTCGATTACTTCAATGAGTTCTGGAGCCACCTCACTGGTCACTATCTGGACCCAGTAGTATGCTGTCAGCCTCAGGATTCAGTAACTCAGGCCAAATGCTGCCTCAATGACTTTTGACCACCGTCCCTGAAACAAGAAGGTTGTACCTCCTATTTCAAAACTAAGTCATAATCCATTTCCCCAATGAGCACAATACATAACAAACACTTGCGTTCAGTGCTGTAGGCCACTGCTAGCTTCATCTGGAACAAATTACACCAGTATACTCCTCCCTAATGGTTACTACGCCTCTGCCATTCCAGCATTATTTCTTTCTAGTCCATAAGATAGGTGTCAGTGTACAGTTTGGCAATCCCATGCAGTTTTACTTTTTTTTCCGACACCTCCTATTCAGGTTGGAGCAATATTTAGGCTTTTCTCAAGTTGGCCACTGAACTACACACATATACAGACACAAATCATCAATTCACATTCAATTTTCATTAAAAGATATCAAATATTTCAAGCTTACCACAATTCATTGGAAATAATAAACAGTTTCGTTGACTGGCAATGAATAGGCACAAATTCCGATCTGCCTCGTGTCCCAGGCTTTTATTTTAGAAAAAATATGCACTGGTGCTCAACGCACTGTTCTTAGTAGATTTATTACAAGATGTGGCCCGGAACAGACGCCCTGAATTGAGTATATTGGCAGACCTAACCAATCATGCCATGTTTACCCATCTTTTCAAAAAAGTACCCCTTCTATTCGTTTCCCATAACAACAAAAACTAGTATTTGCAGTCCAAATAATCGTGTTTAGTCTTACATCTCATTCCCGCCAATCAAATAGGAGTTAACATGGTAGGCTATTTCCGTAACGTAATGTTTTTCAAACACGTTATAAAAAAATTTTATGAGCAGAAATGATTCCATGCTGTCAGGCACCCTCACTATTTTATTTTGGCCATAATTATTTTATTAATAGACTAAAGGCATAACACATAACATATTCTTGGTTAGCAAGTCCTGCCGTACAATAATATATAAGTTAAAGCGAGCTACATGGCGGCGTTCAAAATATGTGTTTTCCAAAGATAGTCGTATATTTGTTTTTTACCACGCGTTCACTTCTTTGTCATAGGGTGTCTTCTGTACTTTCAGGAGCTTAGATGTAATTCAGTAGAATTTCATATTTCCTAATAAGCATTTTTCATGTTTTTAAACCTGATTCTTGTAGTAGTAGTGTTTTTTATCACTGACTATGTGAATAAAAAGCTAGTGCTTGTGGCCTTACACGCGGGATGGTAGTAATTGTGTATCGCGCGACTGTGGTAGTATTGCCTGCATTTCGGCTTTCAGCCCCTCCCTTCTTTCTATCTTTAGTCCATCTGTCTTGCGTTTTTGGTAACGTAGTGTATACAATGACATGAATGGAATTTTAAATCTAGGTCAGCTGCGTATCTCAAGGTTTTTCTTAGAACTGCAGTACCCGTTTTATCGTAGAAAGCGTGTATGCTGCAGTAGGCTTTTACTATCAACGTGAAACGTTACAATTTGCAAACGCAGGAGAAAACAAGGGGGATTTCGAGTACAGTCATTGTGACAGCACTGTTCTTTACCATTCTTCTTTCCTTTTATTAATTTATTTGTTAGGCTTTACATTTACGTTTTGATTTATATATGTGGATTAGAATTTCTCACGACAAATCCTCCCCTCTTAAAACAGACGTTATATGTCAGTCTATAATTCTATATACACATAGAGAAATTTATTATTATTCCTGGGGTTTAGGGTGATTCTCATCACACGAATGCCGGCTTAAAAAATCCGCTCCCAGATTTGTTTTTCCACTTATATACTCTATGCAAAACTCATATGGCTGGATCAATAAAGACCAACGGAGTAATCTAGAGTTCTCATGTCTAGCCTGTGCTAGAAACGACAAAGGTTTGTGATCCGTTTGCAACTTAAATGCCTTACCATACAGATAAATATTGAATTTCTTTATCGCCCATATTACTGCAAGACATTCTTTTTCGCTAGTTGAGTAATTGGTTTCAGCTTTATTCAACTTTCTGCTAGCATATGCCACTGGGCTTAATTCCCCATCCAATGCATCTGATCTCTGTAGCAGAGTTGCACCTAACCCAATATTACTGGCATCCGTTCTTACTATGAATTCTTGACTTAAGTCAGGTAATTTCAAAATAGGTTTACTTGTGAGCTTTTCCTTCAATTCTTGGTAAGCCATTTCACATTGTGGTGTCCATGTAATTCGATCTGGATTTCCCTTACGTGTCAAATCAGTTAACGGTGCACATATGGAATTAAAGTTTTTGATATACTTTTGGTAGAAACCACATAATGAGACAAAGGATCTCACGTCTTTCTTGGTTTGTGGTCTCGGGGCTTTCTTTAGTTTCTCTAAATTCTTTGGGTCAGGGGTCATGTTTCCCTGATAAACTGTGTGTCCCAAGAATTCCAATTCTTTACATCCAACGCAACATTTGGTTGGTCGGGCTGTTAAATTCGCTTCCCTAAGTCGATTAAATAGCATGTTCAGAGAGTCAATGTGCTCCTCAAATGTTTCTGTTGCTATAAGGATATCATCCATAAAATTTGTGATACCTGGATTATTCAGAGGGTCCAATAATTTTCTCATCATTCTAGAGAAGACACTAGGCGCATTCTTTAATCCAAATGGCAATCTATTAAACTCATAGTGTCCTTCTGAGGTACTAAAAGCTAGGTATGGTCTAACCTCAGGCTTTACTGGAATCTGATAGTATCCTTTACTCAGATCCACTTTTGAGAAATATTTAGCTTTATTTAGTCTGGCAAACAACTGATTTGTATCCGGCAATGGATCCACCTGTCCTTCTGTAATAGCATTCAGTCTCCGGTAATCTATACAGAGTCTATGTTCTCCAGAGGGTTTCCTTAAGAGTACAATACCGGAACTATATGAAGATTCACTGTGTGAAATAATTCCTTCCTTCAACAAATAGTCTATCTCTTCCTTCAAAGCTTTCTCCTTAGCAAAAGGAATCGAATAGGGTTTCATACAGACAGGTGTGGGGTCTATCAGTTTCATATCATATTCCAATAGGTTTGTATGCCCTGGTCGGTCTGTTAACACCTCTGCATGATTATCTAGAACCTGTTGCACTCTCTCTTTCTGAGTTTTCGTTAAATGTGTACTGATTTTCACCTGTGCCGCTGTCTCACAGGGATGTAATGGATATTCATATGATGAAAGTGGTTCCTTTTTCATCTCCATGGCGATGGACAAGGTCAACAAGTGAGTCTCTTCCTGATTTTCTCTTTCCAAATATTTCTTCAGGAGATTCACATGATAGATTTTTTCTTTCCCCTTCTTATCTATCTTATAATTGGTTCTAGACACCTTCTCTAGAACTGTATATGGACCTTGCCATCCAATTTGTAACTTATTCTGGCTACCGGGCAGAAGAAGCAGTACCTTCTCTCCCACAGCCAAATCTCTGTCTTTAGCTTTCCTGTTATAATAGGCAGCATGTTTCTTCTTGGCTTGTTTCAAATTTTCATTGGCAAGTTTCCAGCCAGTTTTTAAACGAGTGGTCAGCTCATTTACATATTGGTATGAGGATGTAATATTTTCCTCTGCCTTTTCATCAGTCCACGTTCTTAACAGCGCTTCGATTGGACCTTTTATTGGCCTTCCAAATAATAATGTTGCCGGGGCCATTCCGGTTGAACTATGGGGTACCTCCCGATAAGCAAAGAGGGCGGCGTGAAGGTACTGATCCCATGTATCTGGTTTTTCATGTGCCAACTTTCTCAGGATCGACATCAACGTGCCGTTAAATCTTTCAACTTGGCCGTTCCCTTGGGGATGGTACACACTACAATGGAAGTGTTTGGCCTGGAAGATCCTGAAAACTACTTCTGTTAGTTTCCCCTTGAACTGAGAGCCATTATCAGTCAAGATTTGATTGGGAAAGCCTAACCTTGTGAAAATTGTGAGCAATGCCTCTGCCACATGTTTAGAATCAATCGATGACAGGGCTACCGTCTCTTCCCACATAGAACATGTGTCCACCAGAGTCAGAATGTAGCTGTTCCTTCTCTTGGTTCGGGTGAGAGGTCCCACAAGATCCACGGCAACTCTCTCAAAGGGTGTTCCCACTATGGGCATTTCCCCCAGAGTTGCTGGTGCAGTCCAATGCGTAGGTGCTACTCGTTGGCACTCTGGACAGGATTTTACATATCGCTTGATATCTTCAGTTATTCCTGGCCAGAAATAGTGACAAGCTATACGCTGTCCTGTTGCGCTGATCCCCATATGACCACTGAAGGGAATCGCATGCCCTAGCTCCAACACTTTAGTCCTATATGAAGTGGGAAGGACCAGCTGTCCGTGACCATTGGATTCAGATCCAGCCTTCCTATATATCAGCTTATTCTTCATATAAAACTCTCCCTTGCCTGGAGGTGTATGAGATTTGGGCAACTTCTTGAAACAAGGCTTGAGTGTTTTGTCCTCAGCCTGTGCCTTTCTCATCTCATCTGGATGAGTATTTATTGGATTATCCTCCTCCTTTTTAGACTGTGATCTGGTCTGCACTGTTGCCAATATCACAGGTCTCTTGGGATTCCCCAAGAAGACATATCTACACCCCAATATCAGAGGGTAGATTGGCTCATTTATCACTGCTGCTTTTATGATTCCTTCCACATATCGCGTTTTCACCTTTATCCGGGCGACGGGAAGTGTCATGGTAGCTACATCCTTGGTGGCAGTTTGAATCTCCACTGTTTCTGTGGTGTATTGATCGGCCTGCACCAGGTGGGAACTCACAACGGAATCGTAATCTAAACCGGTATCATATAAACACCTTATAGTGACACCATTACAGATGACATCTTCACACACTGGGGGATGGTATGGTTCCTGTAGTTCTGCAGGTTTGACCTTCTTTTCCTTTTTCCCAGATGTCATAGCAGCACAATGAGGAGGTTTCCTTCTACAATGGTCAGTGTCATGATTGTTCATCTTACAATTTTTACACCACCTTTTTCCTTGGTTGAAAGATTTTCTTTCATCATATTTCCTTTCATCGAATTGTGGGGTTTTATTTTTATTGTCATACCGTGGCCTATCAAATTGGTGCTTACCTTTGTTTTGATCTCTAGGATCAAATTTATTAAAGTTCTGTGGTGCCTTAAAATTTTCCACCTGTTTCTTTTTGTTACCTGATACCTCTGCCTGAGCTGCTTGATACCTTTCTGCAACATTTAGCAACTCACCCAGCCTCTCTGCACCTTGTTCCATGAGAAACTTTCTCAGGTCTGGAGCCATGGACTCTCTTAATTGTTCTATAAGGACCATTTCCTTAAGATCTTGGGTTTTCCCCAGAGAAGTCCATTTCTCCAAGTATGTCTCTATCCGTGCAGAGAACTGGTGATAGTTTTCACCTGACAGTAGTTTAGCATTCCTAAATTTCTTCCTATAAAATTCTGCGTTCTTTTCATATCTTAACAAAAGAGCCTGCTTTAGCATGTCATAATTTTCCTGATCACCTCTGCTCATTTTGGCAAAAACTTCATAAGCTGCCCCACGAAGCCCTTGAGATAACTTTAAGCTCCACCTTTCTCTCTCTAACCCATATGTGGTAGCTAATAGTTCATATCTATTTAGATAGCTCTCAATATCATCGTCTTTCTCAACAAAATGATCTAAATGAAAGTTCATAGCTGAGGTTGAGGCTCCCTGGCTAGCAGTGGCATCAGAGGTAAAGGGACTGGCACCATTTTCAGGAGCATGGCCTTGAAACTCAAACTCACTTAGTCGTAACTCATGTTCCCTTTGTAATCTCTTCTCCTCCTTTTCTGCTTCCCTCTCTGCAGCTAATCTCTTGTCTTCCCTTTCTGCAGCTAATTTCTTCTCTTCCCTTTCTGCAGCTAATTTCTTCTCTTCCCTTTCAGCCTCCAATTTCTTAGCCTCAGCCTCAATCTGCAACCTCTTAATTTCTTTTTCAGCCTCTATTCTCTTATCTTCGGCCAATCTTTCAGATTCTAATTTTCTTTCGGCCTCTTTTTCTAATCTTCTTTCTTCCCGCTCAATATATTTGTCACATTCAGCAGTGACATAAGCAATCATAATTTGCCCGTCCATTCCTATCTCTTTTGCAGTCTGTACAGCAGCAGATCGAAATTTGGCCAGGTCCGCCATTGTCTACCAGGTAAATGTCTAAAATATTTAACTAAACAATTTTATCTATGACTAACTAACTCAGGACAATACAGGCACTGAGAGCTCAACCTTATTTATTTCCACCCAAGCATACCTTTTAATTCTTATAATTCCCAATATATATACTAGGAGAAAGTTCAATATCCCGGACCGGACCCCAATATATGTGGTAAAGTGGGATGTTATAAATATTTATAGGGGACTTAGTGTACTGACTGAGATCAGCTGTGAAGGTATCTGTATCTAATAAGTGTAGTGTATTACAGATAACCTTACTTGCTACCACATATTACCTCAGTCAGAATTATTCAGGAATATTGTGATGACTACGTTAAATGTCTAGGGTTATGTAAATGATGAAGTGTAAGTCACAACAACAACAGACAGATAAACAATTTAATTTATTTCACAACACTTTACAACACTGTGACAATCACACACATGTAACACTCTATAAGACCATCTTAACTAAGTCAGTTTTAAAAAAGTCAATTTTATATATATATATATGTATTGATTTCTTTACATAGAGATATCCTGATTCAGCTACACAGTGAACCAGGAATCACAATCCAATATAATTACAAATAGTATGTACACAGTTTATCAATATAATCTTGGTATTGACATAGCTTATATTTCTTATCTTATGTGTGTAAGTTGTGAAGTAGTAATATGAGTTAATACTGGTTTTGTTTTTCAAGCTAGAGTGTTGTTTGTCATCATGACTTCAAGTGTTTGATCATTGGGAAAAGTTCACAGTTCCTGTCAATTTAAACAGTTTTTAGTCCCTCTTTATTTACTGTCAATTTTAGAGGGGGGGGGCACATAATGTTGAGCTCCTTGGCCACACTTTCTTAACTTTCGTGATGACTGCAGTAAAAGACTCCTCTGCTCGATTACTTCAATGAGTTCTGGAGCCACCTCACTGGTCACTATCTGGACCCAGTAGTATGCTGTCAGCCTCAGGATTCAGTAACTCAGGCCAAATGCTGCCTCAATGACTTTTGACCACCGTCCCTGAAACAAGAAGGTTGTACCTCCTATTTCAAAACTAAGTCATAATCCATTTCCCCAATGAGCACAATACATAACAAACACTTGCGTTCAGTGCTGTAGGCCACTGCTAGCTTCATCTGGAACAAATTACACCAGTATACTCCTCCCTAATGGTTACTCTGCCATTCCAGCATTATTTCTTTCTAGTCCATAAGATAGGTGTCAGTGTACAGTTTGGCAATCCCATGCAGTTTTACTTTTTTTTCCGACACCTCCTATTCAGGTTGGAGCAATATTTAGGCTTTTCTCAAGTTGGTCACTGAACTACACACATATACAGACACAAATCATCAATTCACATTCAATTTTCATTAAAAGATATAAAATATTTCAAGCTTACCACAATTCATTGGAAATAATAAACAGTTTCGTTGACTGGCAATGAATAGGCACAAATTCCGATCTGCCTCGTGTCCCAGGCTTTTATTTTAGAAAAAAATATGCACTGGTGCTCAACGCACTGTTCTTAGTAGGTTTATTACAAGATGTGGCCCGGAACAGACGCCCTGAATTGAGTATATTGGCAGACCTAACCAATCATGCCATGTTTACCCATCTTTTCAAAAAAGTACCCCTTCTATTCGTTTCCCATAACAACAAAAACTAGTATTTGCAGTCCAACTAATCGTGTTTAGTCTTACATCTCATTCCCGCCAATCAAATAGGAGTTAACATTATAGGCTATTTCCGTAACGTAATGTTTTTCAAACACGTTATAAAAAAATTTTATGAGCAGAAATGATTCCATGCTGTCAGGCACCCTCACTATTTTATTTTGGCCATAATTATTTTATTAATAGACTAAAGGCATAACACATAACATATTCTTGGTTAGCAAGTCCTGCCGTACAATAATATATAAGTTAAAGCGAGCTACATGGCGGCGTTCAAAATATGTGTTTTCCAAAGATAGTCGTATATTTGTTTTTTACCACGCGTTCACTTCTTTGTCATAGGGTGTCTTCTGTACTTTCAGGAGCTTAGATGTAATTCAGTAGAATTTCATATTTCCTAATAAGCATTTTTCATGTTTTTAAACCTGATTCTTGTAGTAGTAGTGTTTTTTATCACTGACTATGTGAAAAAAAAAAGCTAGTGCTTGTGGCCTTACACGCGGGATGGTAGTAATTGTGTATCGCGCGACTGTGGTAGTATTGCCTGCATTTCGGCTTTCAGCCCCTCCCTTCTTTCTATCTTTAGTCCATCTGTCTTGCGTTTTTGGTAACGTAGTGTATAAAATGACATGAATGGAATTTTAAATCTAGGTCAGCTGCGTATCTCAAGGTTTTTCTTAGAACTGCAGTACCCGTTTTATCGTAGAAAGCGTGTATGCTGCAGTAGGCTTTTACTATCAACGTGAAACGTTACAATTTGCAAACGCAGGAGAAAACAAGGGGAATTTCGAGTACAGTCATTGTGACAGCACTGTTCTTTACCATTCTTCTTTCCTTTTATTAATTTATTTGTTAGGCTTTACATTTACGTTTTGATTTATATATGTGGATTAGAATTTCTCCCGACATCTGAGTCGTCGTATGACTGTCATTCGAGAGACTTGTGCACGTCTATCCACTACTGCTCTTGCTATTTGACTTGCCGGGAGAGAACGATTCATTCGGTGACTCAGCACAATATGACGATCTTGCGCAGGGGTAGTAACTCGTGGTTGCCCACTCCGAAGTCTATCCCGGGCACTGTCAGTGGTTCCGTAACGTTCATTGAGACGTACAATAGTGCTGTGGTGGCAATTCATCCTTCTGGCAATGGCCCGCGAGCTCATTCCGGTCTCCAACATACCAATGGCTCGTTGGCGGTCGTTTTCAGACAGCCGTGGCATTTCAAGCACATGTACTAGGTGTTTTGTCTCAACGGCCTTTTTATACCGAGTATACTGCCACAACGCGTTCACATTTTCAGGGTCATAGCTGTTGGGAATCGTGTTGCACGTGTAACTTTTATTGTTATCATGTAGTCTGTACACAAACCCTTGGGTTGAATCATGCACTTTCCATTCCAGCAGCCATTCGCTCTCTACCTCATGAGAAACACGGGGAAAATCCATTCCCACACTTTTTTTCCAGCTTCTCGGCATCAGTATATACAATAGTGGTGCGTTTTTAATGTGCTTCAGTATATATGGAGATCAAGAGAAATCGGATACAGCACGAAAATAAGAATCTTCAACTCAAATGTGAAGTCAGTCCTATTGTATGGCTCTGAGACATGGAGAACAACAAAGACAACAACCAAACAGCTTTAGACTTTCATAAATTGGTGCTTGCGTTGAATAGAGGGTTTAAAATGGTATGACAATTTTACCAACGTGGAACTGATAACAAGAACTAGACAAGTGCCAGTGGAACAAGAGATGAGAAGAAGACGGTGGCGATGGATAGGACACACACTGAGGAAACCCATTGATAGCATTACAAATCAATCCTTCTTCTGGAACCCCCAGGGCAAGAGAGGTAGACCAAGAAGCACACGGAGAAGAGAGCTGGAAACAGAAGTGAAAATGATGAGGAGAACGTGGAAAGAACTTGAGAAGATGGCAAGTGACAGGAGGACTTGGCATGTGTTTGTTGAAGGCCTGTGCTCCTTTGGGAGTGGAGGGTTATGAGAGAAATACCAAACGCAAAATGAGCATTTTCGGGCAATAAAGAGTAGAAAAAAATGATAATATCTGACTAAAGGAGAATTTCAGTTGATAATGACACTGTGCCACCACGAGTACATGCATCATTGTGGGTAGGCGCTAGAACTGAGTTGGCCACATCCTCAGACGCCATCACCAGAAATGCTATGCTATGGACTCTACAAGGAAAGCGAAAGCAAGGACGACCCAAAGCCACTTGGCGGAGATCTGTGGAAGTGGCGATGCTAAGCATGAACCAGAGCTGAATGGATGTCGACCGTGCAAAGTGAGACAATTTTTTTGCTGCCCCACAAGATGCCACTAGGCGTGATGGTCACTGGTTGCTTTGTCGGTTAGTGACCAAGAACTAATGAACAATTACAATGTAATTTAAATGTTGTAAAACACACACGGCAGATGTAGCATCGGATCACCTTGCACTTTTACAGCAACAAAAATGATACAGTCCGACGATATTCATCAGCTCATGGCGAGGGAGAGTAATTAAAACAACTAAAATTAAAATGAAGTAAAATTCAATTTTATAACACACAGAACGTATCAAGTGTTTGAACAAATGGAAGACTAAGCACATAAAAATGAATATTCGCAACAAGTCAAAAACAAAGGCCCTAATGGAAAGAGGCAAGTGGGGACATTCTTAGCACAAAGTGTGTACAACAATAGAAACCAAGAAGAAGATAGACAAAAGAAAACGCAAGTCTTCGGACTAAAACAAGAGAAAAATCAAGAGGCCATGGGCATAGTAGTTGTTAACCAAAATACATAGATACCAGTCCACATACTTCCATGGATTCCCCATGTGGTGAAACTTGTCAAGAACCCAGCATTGCACACTAAGCCTGGAGGAGTCACTTGAGCTCCAGACGTAATTCTTTGGCTTTGACCTGGTTGACTACATGCAAAAGGATCTCACTATGGACACAGTGATAGGCAGGGGGAGCTGAGAAGGGGCTCTGTGGAGGACGTGACAATTCCTAGTGAGAGCTAAGAATCAAAACACAGTACTTTAACTCTGAATAGCTGGAGAGCCCCCTTGGATGGCGGGGAATGCACGGTATGCCACACGCTTCTTACTGCTAAACTTGGGACTAGATGTGACGATCCTTTAAAAGCTGGAGAAACTAGAGATAATGTTTTGGAATGGCGTAAAAGCCTAGATCTAAAGTGTAGATAATAACAAGGAGTCTTGAAACTTGGCATTGACTGCAAAGAAGCGAGAAGCTCAGCAACCCTAGTTACACAACAACAACAACAACAACAACAACAACAACAACATAGATGCCATGTTTAGTTCCCGAGAGTCTCAGAGAAGACAAAGAAATAATAGGATTAATGCTCCCTTAGGCATGTCGTAAGTGGCAACTAATAGGAGGTTGTGCATGGGGCTGACAACCTCAACATGTAAAAAGAATTGATTCATAAATTTCCGCTGCAATAGCATATAAATACATTGATGTAGGTTTTCTGTACAGTGAATGGTAGTCATTTCTCCGTGCTCCATAAGGACAGAAAATGGGAATGATGCTGATGAATATACATTGGTACAAAAAAGGAAAGTACGAAAAACAATTTTATAAAAAGGAAATAAATCGACAACATTTCAAGACAGGCACATAAATCTGCAGCAATAGGGACTATGATACATCAATATAGCAACACAAAGAAGTTACAACCAGGGTTGCGGAGTCGGCCTAAAAAACGTTCTAACTCCGACTCGTAAAATAGTAGGACTTGGACTTTGATTCCCGACTCTGACTCACGACTCTGTCTGCAGTCTATTAGTAGTCACATGACATACAATTATACCGACTCCAACTCCATCTGCACTAAAAAAAGACCGAGTCCACCACTCTGACTCCAAATGTACAGCATTGGTTACATCGCGAATTGACAGTCAATTTGAATTTTCCAATCTGTCCCAGCCCTCTCCGTGCCTTACTCTTTAAATTGTTCTACTCTTACCGGCTACATGAACTTTAGTTTGTTTTTAAATTTTTCTTTTGCGGCCTTAGTCTTATTATATTCATCTACTCAGACCCATAACCCCAAGGCAGGTCTGGCTTTTGATTTCTCTTCTGGCTTTCATTATAAATTCAATGCTCAGCTCTTAGTGGTCAGCGCTTGCCAGCGTACGATAACATTACATAAGACACACCTGCGTGCATGTTTGTAATACGCCAGCCCAGGGGGACGATCCTCACATGTAATAGTGTTTTGTCCACTCTAGCTGATGCACGGGCAGCAGCCTTAATAAGGGTCTCTTGTAGTTGAGCGGCGCAGAGAGTCAACTCTTTAAAAGCTGGATAACGTTAGGAATTACAGGGAATTTTGGTGCCTCTGATGTGGATTCTAGACAAATGTTTATGTTACTCGGGGTTACGCTAGAAAGCGGAGTGGCCCGAACACCTGCACACAGCACGCGAAAGCAGATGGTCGGGTCAGCGTCCATTCCATGACTTTATAGGCCTGATAGAAACTATTGTCTTTACTTACACTCGTTAACAAACTGGACCCGATGATAAACCGATTGAGACACAGGCAATTGTCAGCATAAGATTCGACCGTGTCACTAAAATTCGTAGTATCTCGGGGTGAGTGGACATTTGTCATATCATATATGCTTAGTTATTAGTGTACATATAACTGGAAGCAATGACTTGCGGGGTTTTCTTGTGTGACAACTCCTCAGTAATTTATTCAGTGCCAACCTACGCTACCAGATGCGTTATCTGTTGTCGCACACTGGCAGTAAATCTGAATTTTCCAATCCGTCCCAGCCCCGCTTCTGGCCTCACTCTTTAAACGTTTCTATTCTTACCGGCTATATGAACTTTAGTTCTGTTTAAAATTCTTCTACCTCTACACCTCACGGTAGAAGGGGAACGACTAAGTAAGTAAGTAAAATTCTTCTATCGCGGCCGTAGTCTAATTATTTTTTGCTCAGATCCCACCCCCGACCCCGAGTCGTGTCTGGTTTTTTATTTCGCTTCTGGCCTTCATTATGGTCGGCGCTCGCCGGCGTACGATAACATTGCATAAGATATACCTGCGTGCATGTTCGTAGTACGCCAGCCCAGAGGGACGTTCCTCACAAGTAATAGTGTTTTGACCACTCTAGCCGATGCACGGGCGGCGGCCTTAATAATGGTCTCTTGTAGTTGAGCGGCGGAAAGCGTCAACCATTTGAAAGCTGTACAACGTTAGGAATTACAGGGAATTTTGGTGTCTCTGATGTAGATTCTGGAAAAATGTTTGTGTTACACGGGGTTACGCTAGCAAGCGAAGTGGCCCGAACACCTGCACAAAGCACGTGAACGCAGATGGTTAGGTCAACGTCCATTTCTGGATTATATAGGCCTTATAGAAGCTGCTGTCTTTACACTCGTTAACAAACTGGGATCGAGGATAAAACGAATGAGACACAGGCGATTGTGTGCAAAATATTCGACCGTGTCGCCAAAATGCCTGTTATCTCGAAGTGATTTGACATTTGTCAGATCATATATGCTTAGTTATTTGTGTACATATATATGATATCAGTGACTTGCGGGTTCGTTTCTGTGACAACTCCTCAGTAATTTATTCAGTGCCAATGTAGCACAGTCAACAACCTAAGCTAACAGATGCTTCTCATAGTTTGTTAGTGTTTACAATGGGTTAAATGGTAAGCTTAAGCTGACATTACTTTTAGGGAACTACAGTTGTGTAAACTATTCATATAAATCTGACTAGTGACGTGTGTTTGCTATAACGACTGAACTGTGGGGGTAATCATTCTTTTTGTTGTTGGGAGCAACTTCTCACGGCAGGGTGTGGAACCATGGAATGGCTATTGTGTGGTTTAGATATAACTTACAAGGCAGTCCAGAAAGTTAACCACTGGCGAGCAAAAGAATCCTATACCACGTAAAGTCACAATGTATCATAATAGCATAAACATTGCACTTGCATGTATTCCATTTTGGGAGGTTATTACTTTTCCTTTTTGTGTATCGACCCCACGGGGCGCATACAGTTTAATTGTGTAATGTATCTAGTGCTTATATTTTCTGTAAATTCACGTAATGATGTAAACTAAATAATACATTCTCTCAACTGGACTACACGGTTCGACAACCAATATGTTGAGTTGGAAGAGGACATTGAGTCGATATTTTCTCTGTCAGAGCCAACGCTCACACAAATATATTAGTCTATGCGGAATGCATGTTGAGAATTGATAATGTATAATTAAGGGGAGGAGCTGCAGGCATTTTTCGGTCGAAATCGAAAAAAAAATTAAGAATTTGGGATTAGTCCATTTTCTGATACTTTAGCATCTCCTAAATCTAAATATAACAGAATTAAATGTCAAAATGCATTCTAACAATATGTATTTTGACTTTGAAAAAGGTATGGTATGGAGAGATTTTCTCAAACTCGAGAAAATATGTCTAATTAGACCTAGTTTCTTATACATCATTGGATTTTCCTAGATCTGGGGAATCCGGTGATTAGTTCATTTATTTCGGTAACAAAATTATACCCGCCAAGATCGAGAATTTATAGGTCGCTTTTTTACCGATTACTTTTATATATGGAAATCGTCGGGCGTTCGTTGACATCGGCTTTCTCCGTACACTATTCTAAACTGTTCATTGGCTACGTGAATCCACGTGACTTGTAACGGCAGTGTTGACATTATGGCGTCCAATTTATTCTTTATACACATTTAGTTAGGCATAGTCTCATTTTTCAGAACTTTTTGTGTGAAAATGCCTCAAAAAAAAAGATTTCTTTCGTCATCTAAAACTGGAAACGGCCAGGGCGAAGCGATGGAACCAAGATAGTGCAGGTAAAAGTCGCTAATTTTGTTATGGTAATGGTACAAAATGAATCACGGTAGAAAGCCAGGCAGTCCACATGTGGTGGGGCCACGCACAAAAACATTTAGGCTATACAAATTTAGTTTTGATTTACTCTGTTAGGACGGAGTGGAGGGGGGAAGAAGGTACTATATTTGGATATTGGAAATCTGACTTAATTTTTTTGAATTAATACACAATATGTTCTAATTATAACCCATAACGATATACTTTAAGAAAATGTCACGTGAATAAGCTATTATTTTTTTTAAATTTATATATTTGCAAGCTATTAGTAAACGCGTTGGCAGTAAAGAGCGATCACATTTTTCTGGTTTGACAAAATGACATGATTCCACATTATACGATAAATTATCATGGTATTTATAAGCATGTGACTTATGTTTCTTGAGCTGTGATTATTTCTTACGTACTTTTTTCAGAACCATAAGGTCCCACTAATGAGCCTCTGCCTGAGATGAAGCAAGGATGTGATATAAATTTTGATAGTATTTACTTCTGAATCTTATTTTTGTTTCTCCTTGTCTAAAAATTTAAACTAATGTAATTTTTATTTCTCCATAAGTATCAGTTTTAGTAACATAATTTATTAATATTACTTACATGTGTTTGTTTTGCTTCCATTGTACTACATTTGCTTCTACATTGTAAAGGAAAGTGTTCAATGTTTGCTTACATCATTATTTTAAGTGTTACTAATTCATACCTTTTCTTCTTTCTAGGAAGTTCAGGTGTGATGGAGGCTGAGGCAGCTAGTGTTTTATGGAGCCGGTCTGTGACACGACACAAATTTCGCTACACCACCATTCTGAGATCATGGAAATTAAACCATATGGCCCTAATAGCATTCTTCATATCAGCTGCAGTAGCATGTTGCCTGACAGCCCTGGAATAATAAATGCCAAGCTTTTGGATGGCTGAATCTGTCAGACGGCCACGGCCTCCTA
Source organism: Oreohelix idahoensis (assembly GCA_024509875.1). Classification (NCBI taxonomy): domain Eukaryota; kingdom Metazoa; phylum Mollusca; class Gastropoda; order Stylommatophora; family Oreohelicidae; genus Oreohelix; species Oreohelix idahoensis. The sequence goes on along the minus strand of JAMPIV010009991.1, from coordinate 34,905 downwards.
GCGTAATTTTTTGCTAGCGGCAATCAGCAACTAAATTACGAAGAGCTGTATGCATTCTTTTTCCTACATGACTGATACAGTCTTCTTTGATGATTTCAACATTAGGGCCATATTCAATTATATTCTAATTATATAGAAAAATGTGATTTTATAGAAATATATTTTTCGCATACTAATTTTTTTATAACTTCCACACTTATGTATTAATTGACATAAGAATTGGCACATACATTGCCCATAGTCTTTTAAAACGTTTTGAGTAATGGATTTTATGTATCTGATCAAACTTTTGATTAATTGCAAAAAGTAACGTAAAATTTAGTAAAATTGGTTACTATTTTTAGACACTATTTTCACAGTCATACAACTTTTTTTGTATTAAAGTTATCAAAAATCCATCACTCCAAAAAGTTTAATATGTAATTAAAAACGTTGTATTTACGTTTGGTATTCATAGCTTAATAAATAAAACAGCTTTAGCAAATTGAAATAGAACAAAGAATCCAATCACAGTTTCCACTTTAAGCTGTGGTCATCCTCTCCCCGCTCTTCCTGCGTCAGTCGCGCATGATGGAAGAGGTGCTCTTGTCTTCAATATAGGTCTAGTAGATGGTACTCCAGTATCAATCCTTTTCGATTCGGGATGCACCACCATTGGAGTGAGGCAGTCACTCGTAGATCCTTCTCGAGCCACGGGAAAAGTAATCAAATGCGTAACATTTGGTGGCACATTGGAGAAGTACTCCACTGCCATTATCAATATTGCTACTCCTTTCTTTACAGGAGATGTGCAGGCATGTCTCCTGCCGAATCCGATCGCTGATCTTATCATCGGTCGCATTCATGGAGTGAAAGAATGCACTCCGCAACAAATTGCCGATTGGGAAAATAACAAAATGCAAACTGCTAATGCAGTAGTCACTAGGGCTCAAGCTCTTAACATGCCTCAATCTTCACATTCTGAAGATAATGATGCGCAGATCCAAGATGATCCCTTGGAGATTTCCCATGACTCCTTTATAAAACAGCAGAAAGATGATCCTATTCTAAAGAAATTCTTTACTCTGGGAACAAAAGGTGATCCGAATAAAGACACGAATCGTAAATCTTGGATTACGATGAAGAATGGCGTACTTGTGCGTATGGTACAAGACTCCGCTAAGTCCGCTCATTCTCAAATTCTAGTGCCCAAAAATATGAGAGTGAAAATCTTACAGCACGCTCATGATTCTCAGTGTGCTGGGCATATGGGTTTTTCCCGTACTAAATCTAGAGTTCTGGCTTCTTTCTTTTGGCCTTTTGTGAACAAGGACATACGAATCTGTCACCACATTTTGGTGGTTCTTTGCCCGCTTTTTTTGCTGTTTGTCTATTCGCAATAGGTGTTAAACTGTGCAGTAATCTATATGTAACTTCTTTGGCTTTTGGCTTAACGTCTATTGCGTGAATGTTTGTGAAACGCTGTGTGTAGTCAGTTACGAAAAGGTTGTACCCTCTTCGTGTGCTCAGGGGTGTTTCTTGTGATGCGACTAGAAGTTTGTATATAAATTTAGTGTCCTGTTTTATTAAATGTTTATTCTCCTCTAAATTTTGTAGACATATTCTGTAAAAGGGTGGTGGTGTACCAAAAAAATGGGGTTGATTATTGTTTAGTTTACAAAGGTTTGATAGTCTTAACCCAATATAGTAATGTGCCAGTGGGTATAGACCCGGGCTTTTTATAACTTCCCCTATGTATTTAATTCTCAAAGCTTTAATTTTAGTGTTGATATCTTGTAAGGCTATCCCCCCTTTATTTTTAGGTTGTATTAGAGTTGCGTGTTTAATATTGTACCAAGTGTTCCTAAAAATGAAGGCCCTAATTAGTTTATTTATTTCTGTTATAATCTTTTTAGGTACAATCTGTATGTTTGCTATGTAAATTTTTTTTGGCATAATGAAACAATTAACTATAACGCTTCTTCCGAAAAGGGTGGCTGTTTTGTATTTGTAAATTTCCAGCATATTTTGAATTTTCCCTAACATATTTGTCCATGTTTCTTTATTGGGGTCTTGCGGATTGAAAGAAAAATTTATCCCATAAATTTTGATTTTGTTTACTTGCGTTAATTGGAATGGGAAATCTGATCTATTTCCCCATCTACCTATTCCCTTTATACTAGATTTTTGAATATTTAATTTGGATTCGCTAGCGTATCCAAACTCTGTAAAAACCTCTAATATATTTTTTATAGAATCCTTTGTTGTTGGAAAGAATATCGTATCATCAGCGTAGGCCAAAAATTTCCTTTCCCCTGTACCGGGACGAAAGTTCCCGTGATATTTGTATCTTGTCTTATTCTTTCCAAAACTGGTTCTAAATGTTATTACATATAGCAAGGGCGATAAAGGACAACCCTGCCTGACACTTCTCGTTAATTTGAATGATTTGGTTAAACTGTGGTTAACCAAAATTCTACTTTCAGGTTTGTTATATAAAATTTTTATCCATGTTCTAAAATATTTCCCTATGTTATTAGCTTTAAGACTTTTATGTAGAAATGCATGTGATACTCTATCAAATGCCTTTTCCTGGTCTAAAGATAATATGGCGCTCTGGCACTGCCTATCATGCGTGTATGTGATTAAATATCTAATGAAGTGTGTGTGTCTACTAATGTTCCTACCATGTACACTACATTGTTGGTCTTCATGTATCATAGTATGCATGTGTGATTTAAGCTTCAGAGTAAGCGCTTTAGCTAGAATTTTGTAATCAGTATTTAAAAGGGAGATGGGTCTAAAATTCTTAATTGACTTTTTGTCATTACTGTACTTGGGGATTAAAGTAATATAAGACTGATTTAAGCTGTCCAGGAGTTCCCCTTTTTGAAATGCTTCTTCAAATGGTTTAATTAGAATGGGCCTAAACATGGGAAGAAAAACCTATAAAATTCTGCCGTTAGCCCATCTGGCCCGGGTGCTTTATCTTTTTGGAAGGTACTAAGGGCCTCTTGTAAATTGCCTAAAGTTAAAGGTTGGTCTAGCTTCTCACTTTCCTCATCACTTAAGTGTTTTGTGTATTGTAGAAATTTATCTTGTATGTTTGCGTCAGTTTCCTGTTTAGTATATAGTTGTTTATAATATTCAAAAAAGGCATGACTAATGCTGGTGTTGTCTGTTTGCTGATGTCCTTTCATGTCTATTATTTCATGAATCTGTCTACTGCGTTGAACGTTCTGTTCTACTGCTAAATATTGCCTACTAGGGATTTCTTGCGTTATAGTGTTTAGTTTTGACCTAAGTAGTGCTCCCTGGTAAGTATACTGCCTATATTCGTCTAACTGTTCTTCTAAGGTAAAGATGTGAGGGTTATTGTTGTCTAAAATTTTGGCTAAACTAATTGCTTCTTCTAAAATTCCCTCTTATTTTTTAAATTTCCTATGTATGAGTGTGGCCAAAATCTGTGTCCTATCTCTTATTGTGTTTTTTAACATGTCCCAATATTGTGCGATGTTACTATTGGGAATGTCCTGTGCGTATCCATGTATGAGTTGTGTTATTTGCTCTGTGTAATAAGTGTTTTTAAGTAGGTTATTGTTGAATTTCCAGTGCGGGGATCTCTTTACTTGTTTGTGCGTGTGTCCCGTACTTAAAGATGTATAAACTGCGTGATGATCTGTGAATTTAAGAGTGTTTTTTATGTGATATGTTTTGTGTATATTGTAGTTACTAGTCGTATAGATTCTGTCTAGTCTTGAAGCCAGTCTGAGATGTGGGTTTGTCTTGTCATAGTATGTGAAGGTTTGTTTGTTTGGTTCTATTTTCCTGTATGCGTCTGAAAGGTCATGTTCGTCTAACATAGACTGAACCTGTCGTTCGAGTGAAGACTTTTCTCGTGCCTGTGCTCTCATGAAGCCGCTAGACCGGTCTAGGTCAGACAGGACACAATTAAAGTTCCCTCCTAAAATTTTCTTAGTCCCCTTGTAATGTTCCGTTAGTATGTCATGTAATCCGTCATAAAACTTAGTTGGGACTGTTCTACTTGGGTCTGTAGGGGGTGAGATTTTAGGCCTTGACGCATCGTCTGGTTGCGGACCATGTCTCTTCTTGTTACTTCAACCACCTTCCTCAGATACCTCATTTCAGAGGTTTGGATCTGGCTTTTGTGAGCTGTAGTCATTGCCCATGACTCGCATCCATATGTCAAGACTGGGAAATAGGTGGAGCGGTATACAGCCATCTTCGTTTTCTTACCAACCTCTCTCTTGCTGAGGAATCCTCGTTTTATGTCCTGAAAAAGTCTCCCAGCTTCTTCTTTTCGAGTGGCCAACTCTTCTCTGAGGCCTCCCTTTCGGTCTATAATAGCTCCGAGGTATTTAAAGTGGTCAACCTGCTCCAGGACCTGTTCTCTCAGCTTAATCTGATGTACTCTTTATACTAGTGATATCACAATGGATTTTGTTTTAGAGCTGCTTATGACCATCCCTCGCTTCTCCAGCTCTTTCTTCCAGACTTGCAGGTTGGGTTGGAGATGTGCCTCTTATTTAGCAATCAGGACAACATCAGCAGCAAATGCCAGCTCTGAAATACAGATTTGTCTCATCTTCCAGTACCCCACTGAATACTTTCTTGATCTCTCCTTACATGCCTTGATGACATCCATGAGAAGTATGAAAAGGTAAGGTGACAGGATATCACCTTGTCTTACACCAGTGGTGGTCCTGAACTCTTCTGACTTATAGTTTGCTGTCCTCACATAATTTCTGCAAGACTTGTAGAAGCTCTGTATAGCATGAGTCAGAGGTGTTGGAATGTTCTTCCTTGCCAAACAGTCCCAAAGTTTGCTCCAGGGGACCCTGTCAAACGCCTTTTCCTGAGCTATGAAACAAAGACGGATCTCACTCTTATACTCAAGGGCCTTTTCACTCAGCTGTCTGAGTGTGAACATTAGGTCTTGAGTACTTCGGTTTGCTCAGAATCCGCACTGAACGTCATCCAATTGTAGCTCAGCTAGGCATCGGATTCTCTGCGCTAGGATTCTAGAGTGGATTTTAGCAGGGACACTGAGAAGGGATATGCCTCTGTGGTTTCCACATTGTCGATTGTCACCCTTTTTTGAAAATTGGTGTTATGATGGCAATCTCCCAATCCTTTGGTATGGCCTTGTTGCACCACGCTGCCTGTAGGACCCTTAAGAGTAAAAGGTAGCCTGATTGTTGGGATTTTACTTTGTTTTGTTGCATTGATTATGTTTATGTTTATTTTTTTATTTTTTAATAATATTGAAAATGCATGTGTAGGATAAATGAATTGAGTATGGGAGACGAGAGAAAAGATGAGCAGAATGTTAGACTGACCTGCGTGCCCAATTCTAAACCATTTGAAGATAAAGCTCGAACGTTCTAACGTTCTATCTGATTCTGCTATTGAGTTAGGGAGAAAATAGAAAAACACGGAGTTACTACTCTAGCAGAGAGTTCAACAATTTTAGAAGTTCCGATTCTGTACTAACCTAAGGTGATCACACTCAAATTATTGTCTGATTTAACGTGTAGTAGTTTTGGATTTGTTTTGTTGTTTGTTTGCTGTTTTTTTTTTCTGTTTTTTTCTTTCATTTTTTTATCATTACGTTCTTGCTTGCTTAAAAATAATACATAATACTTTATTTTGATAATGATTGGATAATGTCATTGTATGCTGTTATGTAACCTTTATAACGTTGTATGCCTTTAATTTAATGCTTAAAGTAACATGTGGGAATTAAAGGGTATAGTATGCAAGATAAGTGAGAATGGAAGGGTAGAATGTTAGACGTGCCTGCTCGCCCAATTCCCCTTTGAAAATAAAGTTCGTTCGTTCGTTCGTTCGTTCTCAATGTGTTTTTTTGTATCTCCATGTCTTGTTTCGCGACGTAAGCTATAGATAAAAGAAAGAATAACAAGAAACAAGTTTTAAAAAAAGTATTCATTTGATTAAGTATTTTCAGAATATCTAGTAGAAGGATTTACAATATGGCAAGGGAGGCAAGCCTGTACGCTAAATTTACTGTAAAATTAAGATATTGTCAGTAATCATTTGCTTGCAAAGTATTTGTTATAAAAGGTAATTGTTCAATACCTGAAGGTCTTTTATATTTGCACATGTGCCCTAATATAAGCGGCTAGGTTGAACGGGACGCACCTCGCCAAAACGAGACAAAATTTTATTTTAAAGAAAAAAAAATTTGCTGGAGGGTGAAAGCAACAAAGTAGCGGCAGTCTATCGGGATATCATTGTGGTATACGCTGTTCAGTTGTCGTGTGTAATCGTCTTTGTATTTATTGTGGCAGAGACTGCCGATCTGGAAATACAAATTTGCAATGTCTTAAGACATTTAGTGTAACTTCATTTAAAAATAACAGACGGTTTGTAAATTAACACTACCGCAAATTGTTCATTCTTAAGCAAAAGTTAATATTATTTGGTTAGGAAAATAAAAATACTGAAACTTCAAGTTTAAAAAGAAGGCAGTGTTCAGTCTGAGGCTGTTGACATCTCATTGCACTATTTACCTTAGTTTCACGTTTAAGGTGACATAATTATTTAAGATCAATACTTGCATCATATAGGCTCACTAATATCATTTGAGTACAAGTGCTCTACATTACACAATGATATTTTCATCATGAATTGTATTTCTCTAAATCGTCATTAGAGTACATACTCATTGAAAAAAAATTACATCATGGTTGAATTAATTACAGGACTAGGTTACATATCCGTTGATTCATATTATTCACTCAAACAATACGATATTTTGTGTCCTATTGTTCATCTTCATAATAATGTGTTCTGCATATTGATATTTATGCATATGAATTAACAATTCTGACACGACATGACCAGTACGTGTATGGATATACGGTTATTGGATGTGAGTGTGGGTCATGGGTATTGTCATGTATTATGTGAGAATGGGTACTGTATGGTATGATAGCAACCCCACATCTTGTGTTAAATTGCTAGCACATTGGTTAGACATAGGTGCTGTATTACATACCAGTAACCTCACTTACGGTGTTAAATTGTATACCCATTGGCAGACAAGGGAGCTATACAATATGCCAGTAACCTCACCTATTGTGTTAAACTGCCTGCTACTCATGGCGATACACATTACCTGCCGGTGTTATTTTTACACCTTCCTGATTGAGAAAAAATTCAATTTTTCTCGTCTGAGAAAAAAAAAGGGGGGGGGGGGGAAGTAAATATATGTTACGGATTATTTTGCACATCAAAACGGGTTTGTTGGTGGAGAGTGTTATTATGCTCTAACAAAACTATATTGTACTGAGCTATGCCAATACAGTATGACGTAGTTAATATATGCAAGCAGAAGATGTAAAAAGTATGCAGAAGTGAGCGGCGTCTGGTAAAGGACTTCTCACTGTGTTTCACCCCATCGAGGGCAGCTCCTTGACGTGGAGATGGGGCTCAAGTACAGCCATCAGCGGCCGAAAAACCAAGACTGGCCAGACCCTCCTACACTCGAGCAAGACCACAGTCTGTCCTAGCAAGTCAAGGTGCTGAAGACGGAGGCAACCAGCCAAGAGGTGCACCACAGCAATCAGGATGCCACGCACACGTGCAAAGGAAATATGCCTATATCTACAAAACGTTATGGCTCTCGCCCTGTGACGGACACCCAGGCAGGCGCAGTGCCAGGCCCAACCCCTACTACTGGGGGTCCTTCTCAATTGCTTCGTGGAGCCAGGAGGCATGAGAATAGAGCTACTGGCCAAGCAAAGCAAAGACCACTTAAAATAATGCACTGGAATGCTGAAGGCGTCAACAGTAAAAAAGACAGCTATGCACAAAACTTAGACCTCGAAAATATCTTGAATGAATAGCAAGTAAATGTATGCTGCTTGCAATAAACCCACCTTAACAAGGACAAAGCCTTCAAAATCAGAGGCTACCAATGCTACCGATCTGACCGAAAAGACAGGCAAAAGGGTGGAATACTGACACTCGTGAGGAATAACATCAGTGCATGTCAGCTTGAAACTTATATGGAAGGGGCGGAATACCAGAGGCTTCATCTCAGGACAGAAAGTACAGAATTCCACCTGCTCAACTACTACTTTCCGAGCGACCGTCCACTGGCACTAGACACAATCCCAGCAAAAGAAATACTGATTGTATGCGGAGACTTCAACAGCCACTCACAGAGCTGGGGCTATGATCACATGGACAGGAGTAGTGAGGAGCATGAAAACTGACAGGATGACAATGAGCTTATCTTGATTAACCAGCCAATCGACCCACCAACCTTCTGCTCGAGATCATGCCACACCACCTTTACACCAGACCTGGCATTCCACTCACCAGGCCAGGAGTAGAACACCACACGCGTTGTAGGGAAACAACTTGGAGGCAGCGACCACCGGCCAGTCTTCCTAATTGTGGAAAATGAACTTGTCAAGGAGAGCAGCACTCTCTATAGGTGGAACAACAAGAAGGCAGACTGGACAATGTACCTGCATCGTACCAGTATACTGGCTAGAGATCTGACTGTAGACAAAGACATCAATAAGTTAGTCGATGAATTCAGCAGATGCATATTACAGGCTGCTCGTGAAACAATACCTAGAGGGGCTTGTAAGCACTACAAACCATATTGGAATAGTGAACTAGAGCAACTGCACAATCACGTGGAAACATCTCGAAAGCAGGCAGAGACCAGTCCATGCCAAGAACACCACAATAACTACCAGCAAGCTAAGGCCAAATTTCAAAGGGCCAAGTTGCAGGCCAGGCGGACAAGCTGGAAGGAGAGAACAGAGTCCTTGAACTTCGAAAGAGATACAAGGAAACTGTGGAAGCTGATAAAACGACTTAACGATGAGGGTACAGGGAGACACTCAAAGATTGCACTGTACAAAGATGGAAACATCCTCATGGGAAAACAGGCAGCTGATCACTTTGCAGACTCCTTTGCTAAAGACAACAACATCGAAGTTAGCCCAGAGAAGCAACAGCAGACTTGTGAGAAACAACAATACACAGGACGAGATGGAACCATACCTGATGTTATGGAGGCACCAATCACATTCAGAGAACTGGAGATTGCAATATCCAAATTGGAAATGAGAAAGTCGCCAGGAGTTGACGTAGTGTCAAATGAAATGATTAAGAGCTTGGGAACCGCAGCAAAAATAAAGCTGCTGCAGATCTTCAATATCTGTTGGAACTCATGCAGAGTTCCACAGACCTGGAGGGAAGCAATCATGATACCACTCCTTAAACCAGGAAAAGACAGTTCCACGGCCTCCAGCTACAGACCAATCAGCCTTACAAGCTGTCTCTGCAAAACAATGGAACGTATCATCAACCTCAGGCTACAGTGGTACCTTGAAAGTGAAAACCTTCTTGTACCACAGCAGGCGGGCTTTAGGCAGTGTTACTCTACCGAAGATCAGGCAACTTACCTTTCCCAAGAGATTGAGGATGTGTTCCTAGATAAGAAACTGGTACTAGCAGCATGGATAGATCTAAGGAAAGCATTTGACAAGGTTTGGAAAGAAGGGCTTCTGAAGAAACTGAGAAACTGTTGAGTGAATGGAAGTATGTACAAATGGGTGAAAGCATACTTGCATACCAGAAGAGCCCGAGTACAACTAGATGGCCTCAAGAGTAAGAAGATTGTACTGCGTCATGGCATCCCTCAGGGAGGGGTTCTGTCTCCCACACTTTTCCTAGTCTACATCAATGACCTGGTTGCTGAACTAACACATGGAATGAAAGTGGCATTGTACGCTGATGACCTGGTAATATGGTGCACAGATGAGCATGCAACAGTGGCCACCAAACTGCTACAAAGAGCTATAGATGCCTTAACCTCATGGGCAAATAGATGATGTGTCAACATCAACACAGACAAGTGCAGCACTACTCTATTAACCCTCTCTCCCATACAAAAAGATGGTGTCATCAAGATACATGAAGAGCTCCTGAGAGAAGATAAACGACCAACCTATCTCGGATTTACATTCGATGAAAGGCTGACATGGAAGCAGCACACCAACAAGGCAGTAACAAAAGCCATGAGGAAGTTAGCCATCCTGAGAAAACTAAGTGGAACCGCATGGGGAGCCAGCGGGAAAATACGTAGCAATTTTACCAGCAGGGCATACGACCACACCTGGAATATGGGTCAGTTGCGTGGTGTCCAGCATCAAAGAACCACATTACAAGAGCTAGATAAAGTGCAAAACCAGGCGCTTAGGGTCATCACGGGGGCAATGAAATCAACGCATATAGTGGAGATGGAGAAAATACGGAGGATACAAGCACTGAGAGAACGCAGAGACACGAAAGTGCTAACACAGGCAGAAACGTTCCTCTGTATGCCAAGCCATTCAATGAATGACAGATTCCAAAACCTACCATTGGGGCGATTGAAAAGAAGCAGCTTTATCCACCAGGCCAAACGATTTCGTAGACAAACCTCAGACCTGCATGAAATTGACAGCCCCCTAAAGTCTGTGCCAGAACAGACCCCTTGAAGAGAGGAGCCTGGACTACCAGTACACATCCAGACAAAAGTGAAAAGAATATTTGACATGGATGAACAGAACAGTGTGCAACGTAGGACAGTCACTCTCAGTTTCCTGGATAATGAATACCCACAGGACCTCTTGTTCCGAGTATGCACGGATGGGTCAGCACAGAATGCAGTAAAGAATGGAGGAGCAGGAATGTACATAGAATACCCAAACAACACTAGGGATACGGTCAGAGTACCAACGGGGACTTTCTGTAACAACTATGATGCAGAAATTCAGGCAATCAAGGTGGCAACTGAGAAACTGTTAAAAACCAATCTCGGTTCACAGCCTGTAGTATTCCTGACAGATGTAAGATCAGCACTCCAAGCACTTCAGTTCAGAAAATTGCCAGGTAAACAAGCCCTACTTTCTGAACTGTGCAAACAGTGAAGGGTCGCCATGCAGTGGATACCGTTTCATTGTGAAATACCAGGAAACGAGAGAGCGGACCGACTGGTTAAAGAAGGTGCTGCAGACGAGCAACCGGATGTACCAGTTACATACCATCAGAAGAAAAAGATGATCAAATCAATCAGAAAGCCACCAACACCAACACAGGATAACTACTAAGCTATAAACAGATCAGAACAAATTGTCATTCTGTGCCCCAGAACATGCACAACCGACTCCGCAGCCACATGTATACAAAATTCAAGATTGGCAATTCAGCATGTGTACATGTGGACAGGCACCCCAGACTGCGTAGCACGTACTTCAAGATTACCCCGAATATGATATATTGAGGCAAACCCACCGACCCAGAGAAACAACAATGGAAGCAAAACTATACGGACCTCTGTATGAACTACAAATGACAGAGAAGTTTATACAAGAAACAACATTGCAGATATAGACAATATATTTCAAGCGAATGAAAGATGAAAAAAAGAACTGTGTTTCAGTAGAGTGTGGACGTATTTGCGAGGAACTCCAGATTTGGAAGTGTATGTCTGCTGTATGATTCTACGTTATGAGGCATCAGCAAATGTGTGTGATTGCCAGATAATATATTGACAAAAGGGAGTATGCTTTAAACTCTATTTGATTCGTTAATGATTTCAACCATGTCGCGTTAGACCACTTCAGAGCGGACTCGAGACGGGCGGACCAGTTCGTATCTTGCATCATATTGATTGCAAAGACACAGTGCATGGCTAATATTCAAGTGTTATAAATTGATGAAAGATGAAATGACTGGAGCAATGTCTGGACAATAAAAGTATATATCGTCTACTATATTGGAAAGTTTATTTTGGTAATGGTTTACTGTTGGCGTTACAACGTTACACTTTCTAGACTTATTCTTGGCCAGACTTACGAACACTCATTTAGTAACGCAACGATAGTCTTGAGCTCTACGCAAGATACTCTCATTTTTACAATGAAGTATATGCTTGGAACGTTGTCGATTAGATCGAGATATGCGATGGCCCAGGGACAAGCCTATATGCGAGTAACCACAGACAAACAACAGCTCCTACATGGAAATTAATCAGGTAATACATGATCATGCTGGGGATAATGATGCCATTGTGTACACTGATGGGTCTGGGATCCATGTTGAGAAATCAGGTTGAGTAAAGGGCAGAATCGTCGCCGATGTGTTAAGATTTTAAGATTGTTAAGATTTAAACAATTATAGGAATATACATCCTAGAATATACATGATAAGGTGTATGACAAGGTTGATCCAGTATTTGCACTTTAGTCTTTCTTCTTTTCTCTGCATGGAGTTGCTGTGACAGCAAAAGGGACGAGTCTATTGTGTAAGGGATATAACTGCAGTTATCACTATAGTGAAGGGAGATGGACACGAGTGACCGGGAATTTGAAAACTCTTGTATGTAGACAGAAGAAGACAGGTTATGGCGTAGTAAACATAAGAACCGTCAGTTGTTGCAAGCATGAGTTTATCAGCACCTTGCGCTATCGTATGATCTTATTTCTATGTCCTTTCTAACATTTTCAGGCAAGGTACTTCTTAAACGTTTGAACTCTTTGACACGTTGATTACAGTACTGTAGATATGTATGTTGATTGAGCATGGATTTCTGCTGACCTTCAAAACTTTTGCATTAAGCATACTATCTATTGTATCATTGACGAAGTGTAGTAAGAACCTTTTTTTATGTTCTTGGAGTAATAGCGTCTGTGTGTGGTAGACCTTATCCTGATGAAACTGTTACATACTTGTACATCTTCATAAAATTAAGAAAAAAATAAAATAAACAAAAAAGGAAACATAATATGGACATAATATTTAAAACAATTGTTTTGTGTTAAATGAAAACTAACCAACATACCATTTTTTTTTATTTGTTTGAAAATTGTAAAATATTCAGCTCTACGGCAGTCCACTTTATTTTATTGACATATACTACACAATCTTAAAATTGAGGAGAGGAAGTAGAGGACGATTCAATAGATCTTTAAGTGACTGCGGGCAAAAATAAAAGAAAGAATAGAAAAGAAAGACTTTTTAAACTTTTAATTTCGAACTAGACCTCTCCTGTCGACATTCCAAATTACCGTGTCCCTGGGATCAAATATGCATTTTCCGCATTACCAATGAACTCTAGCTGGCTACTAAAATAAATTCGTGAATTGCATGAGATAGGAACGCGATCTTTTCTTTGTAAGGTTTATCACCCCCGACCCCTTTCTGCTTAAAATCACACACACACACACATACACACGCAGACATATATATATATATATATATATATATATATATATATATATATATATATATATATATATATATATATATATATATATATATATATATATATATATATATATATATATATATATATATATATATATATATATATATATATATATATGTATATATATATATATATATATATATATATATATATATATATATATATATATATGACTTTAGAGGGGTCAGTGTTACTAAAGTAGATTCCAAAAGCTCCTGGGTTTCTTACAACAGAAGTTAGATCGACTACTGACATCAATCTTATGAAATACTACACGAAAACATACGACTCCCGAATACATATTCAAGATCGGAGCCGATAATCGAAACGTCCTTTGACGCTTTACGACTTTATCATCACTATTACCCTACTGCTCCCTTAATAAAATCGATTTTACAATCAATTCATGTCAAGTACATCTCTCCTTTGTTAAACGTTCAAGTTATTTTTTTTAATCTTCTCTATCTTTTTGTATTAGTTATTCTGTTTACACTTCTCTTTTCCAGGTGTTTTTGTATCTCCATCTCTTGTTTCGTGGCGTAAGCTACAGATTAAAAAAAAAGAATAATAGGAAGCAAAAAGGAAAATGCATTTAATTAAGAATGTTTGAATATCTAATAGAAGGATAGACGACATTACAAGGGAGGCCAGCGAGCATGGGTATGTAACTGTAAGATTCATAGACAGTCAGTATTCATTTATTTGCACACGTTATGAAAGGGAGAGTGGTAACACTCAATATGAGAACAGAAACTTAAAGTGGGGGTGCTCCCTCGGGGGGTGGGGGGGGTGGGGGGAAGACAGTTTATTCTGGCATGTCATTGAAGGAGGTCAACGGCGGCATAGTTAACAATGGTAGGGACCAAAAGGATTCAGGTAGAAGTAGGAACAGTCTATCATGATATAATACTGGTATACGCTGTTCGGTTGTCGCATTTTATCATTTTTGTTTTTATTGGCGACACAGACATCCTCTTAGGAAATACCTTTTTTTTTTTCTTCCTCGCATGAGGTCGCATATTGTTTCCTCGCATGAGGTCGCACATTGTCACAAGAAGACCCAGTGACAAAATGTGTCACCTAGTTTACCTCTGTGTTCTCACACAAGGGACCTAATGACACATGAATGTCACCGTACCGGTACCTGTGTCTAGACACATGATCCTAGCCAAAGGCCAGATATTAGGCCGTGGGGTTTTTACAGCATTTTTTTTTTCTTCGCTTGAGGTCGCATATTTTTTTCCTCGCATCAGGTCGCATTGTCCCCGCCCAAACCCGGCTCTTGTCAAGACCACATGTCCCAACACAAGAAGACCCAATGACAAACTGTGTCACTGTAGTGATCTTCTGTGTTCTCACACAAGAGACCTAATGACACATGAATGTCACTGTACCGGTCCCTGTGTCTAGACACATGATCCTAGCCAAAGGCCAGATATTTTTTTTTCCCTCGCTTGAGGTCGCATATTTTTCCTCGCATGAGGTCGCATTGTCCCCGCCCAAACCCGGCTCTGGTCAAAACCACATGTCCCAACACAAGAAGACCCAATGACAACATGTGTCACCTAGTGATCATCTGTGTTCTCACACAAAGGACCTAATGACACATGAATGTGTACTGTACCGGTAAAAAAAATAATTTTTCATGAACTAGATGACACCACAGTATCTACTTGTTATTATTCTAACTTATCCGTCATCCAGGAAGAAGAATCTTCTTTTCCTGAGGTACAGTTACCGTTACCGGTACCAGTAGTTCAACCTACTGAATCTTGGCGGGATGTAACATCTCTTTAACGGTTACACCGCAACAGCGTCTACAGATTGCTAATCTATTACAATCTTATCCAGATGTGTTGACCGACGTCCCGGGTCGCACATCGGCTATCAGTCATGACATTACTCTCAATGACGATACACCTATTCGTGTACATCCCTATTCGGTTCCTTTACATTTCCTTGCTAAAACTACTAAGGAACTTGAACAGATGTTGTCTCTGGGAATCATTGAGACTAGTAATTCGCCATTCTCTTCTCCATTAGTGATTTTCACAACGATTGGTGTACGTCAGTCGCTGGTACATCCTAGCTGTGCGACAGGAGAATACGTCCGCTGCATGACATTTGGTGGAACTATTGAGTTTTACCCCACAGCTCTTGTCCATGTTAATACACCTTTCTTTTCAGGACAAGTTAAGGTATGCATGCTTCAGAATCCAATTGCAGATCTGATGTTGGGACGCATCCATGGTAGTAAGGATTGTTCCCCACAGGAAATTGAGGAATGGGAATTAAATAATGTGCAATCTTATTGCAATGCTAACGCTGTCATTGCAACAGCTACATTACGGGCCAACAAAATAAATACATGTGGCACAGTTTTCTCCAATTTCAGTCTCAGTACCATTCTGGAAATCGATAAGGAGAAGGATAAGACTCTCCTACAGGATAAAAAGTATACTAAACTACCAGTCCATCCTAGGAAGATTAGAAAATCATTTCGAGGCAGATATACCTTTTCTCAAGAGAATTCCGCCAAGTCGGAAGATAGATGTTGGCGACAGGATCATATTAACAGTGATCTGAATAAAATGGTTGAAAATGGGAAAAGAAGGGATGTCCCGAACAAAGGTAATGATGGTGAAGTTCTTATGAACTTAACTAATAAAATTAGGACAAATAAATATGTCAATCATTATGAGACATCATCTCATAAGACTACCATATCCAAAAGATTAAATAGAAGAACTATTTATCACGTTAGTGACACTGATCCCACTTACATTGGGAAGGGTGCATATTCTTGCACCGTGTTAGTGCGCAATCTGCCACAAGGTACCAGATGGCAGGCACTTAGCAATTTCTTTAATGACACGGCAGACGTTATGTTTGTACGGTTGTTGCCACCTACCAATGACAGGTATGGTGAAGCTATAGTTACATTTCGTAACAATAGAGATGCTCGAATGGTCAACGAGCATGATAATGGTGCTTACTTTAACCATCATTGTCTACGGTTACAATTAGTACCTAATGCTGCGTCACGCAGATAACATGCTATGGTAATACAATTGTCTCATATCATTGATGACTCAGCATAGTCATTCATCATTTCTTTTCCTTACTGGTCCTTATAAGGTTACTGATAAAATTTCAGACGTTGATTACGTCTTAGATATCAAGGGACACAGAAAGATATTCCATATTAATATGCTCAAGCAATTTCATACACGTCCTATACACTTACAGTCAATTTTTCATGAACTAGATGCCACCACAGTATCTACTTGTTATTATTCTAACTTATCCGTCATCCAGGAAGACGAATCTTCTTTTCCTGAGGTACAGTTACCGTTACCGTTACCAGTAGTTCAACCTACTGAATCTTGGCGGGATGTAACCATCTCTTCAACGGTTACACCGCAACAGCGTCTACAGATTGCTAATCTATTACAATCTTATCCAGATGTGTTGACCGACGTCCCGGGGCGCGCATCGGCTATCAGTCATGACATTACTCTCAATGACGATACACCTATTCGTGTACATCCCTAGTCGGTTCCTTTACATTTCCTTGCTAAAACTACTAAGGAACTTGAACAGATGTTGTCTCTGGGAATCATTGAGACTTGTAATTCGCCATTCTCTTCTTCATTAGTGATTGTCCGGAAGAAGGACAATAACATCAGACTATGTGTTGATTATAGAAAATTAAATGCTAAGACTATAGTTGACAGCGAACCACATCCACTTATCGACGACTTACTGCCACGTCTATCCAACGCAACTATATTTAGTAAGATAGACTTAACTAAAGGTTATTGGCAGATACCACTGACCGAAAAGGCTAAGTACTACACCGCATTTTCCACTCCACAAGGTCTATACCAGTGGAATGTGATGCCTTTTGGGCTTGTTAATGCGCCAGCTACCTTCATTCGCCTGATGCGACAAATTTTATCAGGTAGACTAGACGTTATTACATATATTGACGACATATGCTTGTTTAGTTCGTCGTTTGAGGAACATGTTTCGGGACTTAGATATGTTTTCGACACTCTAAGGAATTATCATCTAACTGCTAAACCTACAAAGGTGCAGATCGCGTGTAATGAGATAACCTTTTTGGGACATATCATTGGAGCGGGATATATCCGAACGTTACCTAGTACGGTCTCCAAAATTCTAAACATAGCAGTTCCTCAGACGAAGAAATAGGTCAGGAGTTTGTTAGGACTTGTTCAATATTACAGTAGATTCATACCAAACTTGTCATCCATCACGGCTGTATTGTCTTCATTGTTAAAAAAAGACATGCCGGTGAAGGTGACATGGACTGGTATATGCAATGAAACTTTCAACAAAATTATAAATTTGTTTTCGCGTGAACCAATTTTAAGACTTCCCGATGCTTCCAAAAGATTTTTCTTACGAACAGATGCTAGTAACTACGGCATCGGTGCATGCCTGCTCCAGAACCATGATGGCGTTCTACATCCTACCTTATATATTTCAAGAAAGTTAAAGCCGGCAGAAACAAAGTATTCCACAGTGGACAAGGAACTTTTATCAGTTATATGGGCAATCACGAAACTAGAGAAGTTCTTGCTTGGTGCTCCATTCACCATACAGACTGACCAGCGTGCGGTAGCATCTTTGCGTAGATCAAACCACAAAAGTCCAAAAACTCGATAGATACGCGATCATTCTGCAGCCATTTGAATTCTCCATTGAACATATTCCTGGCACTGAAAACATTGTGGCGGATGCTTTGTCACGTAATCCTATTGACGACGAATAATCAACATTGACATTCCTAAAATACGTCAATCATCACTACATTGGATAGAACGAAGTATCAACTATAAGAGAACTAACCTTGACTTCAATTTAATATTTATAAACACTATATGCATCACAGAATTGAACTAAAGACAATCAAGGTTGGCATATTGACAGTGAAACTTCGTCTAACGTCCATACACAATATATGAATATTCGTTGAACAATCATGGAACAATATCTGACGACAAGTCGAACTTATTATCCTATGTGCACTTAATTCTTGGATCCTAGGATAATTGACATTTCTGTCCGACGTAAATGCTTCAACACTTTGTCTAAAAGAATTCATCAGGATCAGGACTACGGATGGATCATCATATCCTATACTAATTAATTAATTAACTTAACTTCTTAATTGAATTAATATCAATAAAATGAAATGTGAGAAAAAAATGAAATGAAAAACAAAAAAAGAACGAAATATGAAAAGAAGAAATTATGAAAAGAGAAAATAAATCTCACACAAGTATTAGATTAATATTTTTTTTAATGTACCTATACGTTATTTAGTTAGTTAAATTAGATATTTATTATTCACTAACACTTAACACACACAATTAAGTTAAACTTATATTCGAATTTCTTTCTATTTCTTCTCACTTATTTTGTCTTTTCTTCTCTCATAACATCGCGTTACATTAGAATCTTAATAATTTAACTCTTAGTTTAATTAATTAATTTAATTTTAATTAGTCAAATTAATTCCTATATGACATACTAATACGACAGACCTTACTTTAATTTAATTCTATCATTCACTATTGACATTAGACATTTTATTTAGTTGATATAATAATATGCATAATATTGATATATAATATGATTAATGTTAGATGACTATGACAAATAGTTAGTTGACATGACCGCGACACGGTTCTACTCAGAACATCGTCGGCCATATGTCACAATTGTGTTAAATTTTTTTGAAAAATTGTTAAGTCGGATAGATCTTGAAAAAAAATCTATCGATTTTTTTTCCCCGGTGTACAGGGAATTGTTACGGTATATGTTATTAACGCCGTCTGCTAAAGGTTAGCAGACGTGCAATTGTAAAGGTTAAGACATTTAATATATTGCGATAGATGTTTCAATTATTGAACGCTCCATACACGATCGATTATGACGTGTCTGGCGTTGTTTGGGTCACAGTCGGTAACTAGGAGACGCTACCCTTTGTTACTTGACCGCCAAGCTGAATAGCTGCGTTTTTCTAACCTTCCAATTCAATGGCATGATATAGCCATTTATATGTGCATTTATGATGGACCAGGGTCAGTCCTAGAACTCTATATGAGAGGAAACTTATGGAGGTTAGTGTTTAACTAGAATCCTCAGAAGGAGGAGAATAATCGTCCAATTCGTATGAAATATTCAGACTCGCAGTCTCACTGTCGGCAGGTAGCCATGTCTATCTGCGCGTGCATATAGCTGTGATGTTCTGACGACAATACTGCATTGTATCCTTAAACGGACATTGACACGTAAACCAGCAGTCTACGTTATTGATTAATTTATGCATGACTTATACGGACTTATGTTCTGCTCATATTTGAAATGATCATCCTGTGTGTACATGTGATTAAATATTACGGACTCAACCTGAAGGCATTAATTACTTCATTAATGTTGCTGAGTTCAAGTATTACATGTTACTTCTTCATGCCATGCTACTGAGTTGTATGAACGCTTCACCCTAATTCGCGTAATGATAAAACAAGCACGATGAACAAAAAAAAAAAAATCACTAAAATAACTATACTCAGCACATGATCTTCAACCGGCAAATAACTCAGCAACGGTCCCTGTGTCTAGACTTTTTTTTTTTTTTTTTTTTTTTCCTCGCTTGAGGTCGCATATTTTTTCCTCGCATGAGGTCGCATTTACCCACCCAAACCCGGCTCTGGTCAAGCCCACACGTCCCAACACAAGAAGACCCAATGACAAAATGTGTCACCGTAGTGATCCTCTGTGTTCTCACACAAGAGACCTAATGACACATGAATGTCATTGCACTGGTCCCTGTGTCTAGACACATGATCCTAGCCTTTTTTCTTTCCTCACATGAGGTCGCATATTTTTTCCTCGCATGAGGTCGCATTGTTCCTGCCCAAAACCCAGCCCTGGTCAAGACCACATGTCCCAACACAAGAAGACCCAATGACAACATGTGTCATTGTAGTGGTCTTCTGTGTTCTCACACAAAGGACCTCATGATCCCTACTGTTCCCTGTGTCTAGGCACATGATCCTAGCCAAAGGCCGGATATTAGGCACTTTTTTTTTCCTCGCATGAGGTCGCATTGACACCCGCCCAAACCCGGCTCCGGTCAAGACCACATGTCCCAACACAACAAGACCCATATGACAACATGTGTCACCCAGTGATCCTCTGTGTTCTCACACAAAGGACCTAATGACACATTGATGTCACTGTATTGATCCCTGATCCTAGCCAAAGGCCAGATATTAGGCCGTGGAGTTTTTACAGCATTATTCGATAAATTAAATCAAGATTTTTCAAAACTGCCAAGTCATTAAACTTTTTTAAATTTAAATCAACATTACAGTTAAATGTTTTTGCGTTAAAAACTTTAACATTATTTTAGTCAAAATAAAAAATGCTAAACTTTTCGTATTATACCAACTAGTTGTACATAATTTAATTGAAAATCTAATTGCTTATCTTAAATAAACCGTACTTTACGCTGTTAAAAGCACACTACTTGAAATATGATGTGTACAATTTCTATTTATTTAAAATAAATTGTTTCCCTTAGCACATAAAACTATTACCTACCCTTATGACAAAAGAAACGTTAATAGATATTTCGATGTGATTTTGATATTAATTTTAAATATACTACTACCATTTAGTCATTCCTCTTCTATCCTGGGGTGTAGAGGTTTGACGGAGGGAGCGCCATAATGTCCTATCAGCTGTCTTCCTCCTGCCCATGATCCAATCTAGTCCTCGAGCCTCCAGAGATCGTCTAATGTTATCTTCCCAGCGGACACATTTGTCGTCCTGGGGATCTGATCTGGATCCTTGGCTCTTAGTTTCCCATACTTGTCGTGGTAGCATATCCTCTCCCATTCTGCAGACATGGCCAAACCATGGTAGTTGGGACTATTCTACGTGGATCTGAGGGGCTGGGGGTTTAAGGCCATGTCGTATCGTCTGGTTGCGGAACATGTCTCTCCTTGTTACTTAAAACACCTTCCTTAGATTTCTTATTTCTGAGGTTTGGAGCTGGCTTTTGTGGCATTTTAAACTTGTTTAAACTCATTTAACATAATGTTTTTTAATAGAATAAATGATAGAATATTTTAAAAGCAAACATTTAACATTTAACATTTTTTGTGCGTTTACTAGATTAATAAGTCATATAGGTACTGCTGAGTATTTTCAATAATGTTTGAGAAAATAATTTTTCAAAATATGATTAAGGTTCGGTATTGAACTCACGTTGTCAATATTCTGTTTTGTACACATATTTTTCAGGTCTGTTTATCATATTGTGTTTATATTAATTCGCCTTCTAAAATATCTGGCATGTCCCACAACCCAAAGATGTTATATGTTAAGCTCCCCAAGAATGTACAAGCACGACCGGATTAAGAAGCTCATATTTAATTAATAAAAACAAAAAAAGATCGTTAGAACAAAATCCAAAAGTATGACGTCAGTGCTGTAATAAAATAATTATGTTTCTGTATTTACTCATCATTATTTAATTTTCTATAGCGCTCCTTATGGAGCATGGAGCCACGACTACAGCTGGTCCACTTGTATGAAGTCTGTACCAGACATTCCTGTGCTAGCATGGAGCCACGACTACAGCTGGTCCCCTTGTATGGAGTCTGTACCAGACATTCACGAACTAGCATGGAGCCACGACTACACCTGGTCCACTTGTATGAAGTCTGTACCAGACATTCACGAGCTAGCATGGAGCTACGACTACAGCTGGTCCACTTGTATGAAGTCTGTACCAGACATTCACGAGCTAGCATAGAGCCACGACTACAGCTGGTCCACTTGTATGAAGTCTGTACCAGACATTCACGATCTAGCATGGAGCTACGACTACAGCTGGTCCACTTGTATGAAGTCTGTACCAGACATTCACGAGCTAGCATGGAGCCACGACAACAGCTGGTCCACTTGTATGAAGTCTGTACCAGACATTCACGAGCTAGCATGGAGCCACGACTACAGCTGGTCCACTTGTATGAAGTCTGTACCAGACATTCACGAGCTAGCATGGAGCCACGACTACAGCTGGTCCACTTGTATGAAGTCTGTACCAGACATTCACGAGCTATCATGGACCCACGACTACAGCTGGTCCCCGTGCATGAAGTCTGCACAAGACATTCACAAGCTATCCTGAGTCACGTGTTCACATTCTAGTCATATCTTTTCTATCACTTCAATGTCTGTCTCCAGTTCTCTACTCCATGAGTTCTTGGCTGTCCATCTGTTGCTTCGCGGAATAAACTATATAACAATGACAGAAGAGTAAGCAAAGCAAACAAAACAAAAGATATATTTGATTTTAAATGTCCAGAAAATATAAAAGAAAAGAAAAAGATGACACTGTGAGGAGACCACCGGATATTGTAATCTTACTGTAACATTCACAGACAACAAAATTGTTTACTTGCACAGTTTTTGAGGGCAAAGATGGAATTTCACACTGTGAAAACAGATCAAAATAGAAAAGAGGGGTGCAGACTAACATTGTTTGCCACTGTGGAAGGTCCACAACAAAATAGCAGTGTGTGGACAAAGAATTGAGGCGGGGGATGAGTTTATCATGATGCGTGGGTTGAACACGCAGTTGAGGTGTCAGGTGTCGTGTATGTTCATCGGTGGTCTTTATTTTCGGCGGCACGGAATGAGGATCACGAACAAGAAGTGACAGGACCACGGAACTATAACCACATTGAGAGATAATATTTAATTTAAACATTTACACTACCAAACGCCGTATACGTTTGGAAAAAAAATTATTTTATTGATATAGAAAAAGAAATTGAAAGTGTAGTAGAAAAAAACACAACGCTTTATGTTTTTAATGGTCTATACGATATATTTCTGTATCCAATTAGCATTTAATAAAGCTGATTAAGAAAGGTTAATTAAGAAGCTATTTCTGAATTATTTATCCCTTTCAACAGGTTGTTTCCCCTGGCACAATAAAACATTACCTACTCTTATCGGAAGGATACTTTCAAAGAAACATTCAAAATCGTGCAAGATGTTTGTGTCACAAATTTAACACGAGGATTAACCAGAGAGAGTTTTACTTGGTTGCATAGGAGTTATCAATGGCTGTTACTGTGTGTTTCTTTGTCGACAGTATCAGTAGACACTTTTGTTAATATATGTTCTCTATAACCGGCCATCACTTCTGCTACTGTGTGAATGTTTGTGGTGGTGGGTGTGTATGTCGGGTCACTGACAAGGACAAAGTCAGTATAGTCGGGCTTACAGGTGGCCGACAGTTGTACAATCTAACAATACGTGGATGTCATGGGTTCTTCAGGTGTGTTGTATTCCAAATTACCACCTCTATCGACACCAGGTATTACAATGCAAGATGTGGGTGTCTTATCTGGTTTAGATTGTTGCTGTGTGTGTGTTGCAGTAGAACAGTTCAGGGTACACCACAGGCAACATGACGTGTAGAGTCATAGAAATGGTAACTTCGCTTTAGGTTTATACCATTTATTGCACGCCACAAAACAGTCATGATACTTATGTTATCATCGGCATAGTACAACGAATGCAGCATTCAAACTCATGTTAACTGACAGTCATGTAGAAGTCAATACTCAATAGTTGTATGGAAAACAAATATCATAGCGAAGCTTGATAAATAATACATATAACTTCTGCAACCGTGGTCAGCTGCAGATCCTTAATGTTCATAGACAATAATAATTATTCCTTCCTGATGCTAGCAGATCAGATGTATACAATACGTCCGTTTACTGTCTGCACGTGAGTAGCATACATGGATTACAGGTCAGCTCGACCTTTATAACCTTCCTAAGTCTAACCATCTGACTTGGACGTGATCTCTGATATAACGAATCCTGGAACACAGACAATAGTCTTGTTGGTCTAGAGCGACCCATAGATATATAACTAGTTCAGGTATAAAGATACCGTGACTTAATCCTAGTCAAAGTACCTCTCCATTTTGAATCACACAGGCGAGCAAAAAGGCGACAAAATGACGAACCTCTAGATGATAGCCTAAAGTTCGATACAAGAGGAATTACCTTATTTCGGAAAATCAACCATGAACATATGCCTCCAGGCAGGCTTGAATAATACGGGGAAATAGTCTAGTTAGCTAACTAACTCACAAAGACAATGTATTTCCCTCAGAGAATCACAAGACGCAGTCGCGTCCGCTCGCTAATCAGTCCATTTCTCAACTGCCCGACCTGGGCGGAACAACAAAACGACAACCCAGTCGAGACATGCGCAGAGTGACAATCTCTGAGTCGCTGTTCACAATAAGACGATTCTAAGAACATTCGAGATAAAAGTCTTACACAGTCGCGCCTTTTATGGACATGAACAGAGCGTTAAGAAAGGTTTCAAACATCTACAACAGTTGACTGATACTACCAAATAAGGAGATATGGTCACGCTTCGTTCAAGACATTATAGACCGAACGTGTCTCTATACAAGAGGAGGTAAACTCCTAAAAAATAGCAGTATCGATATTTCGGGTTCTGTCCCTGGCAGCTTGGTGGAATTAGGAACATGCATTTCAGTCAAATTACCATCACTCATACGACAAAACGATCATGCAAGATGTGGGTGTCTTATCTGGTTTAGATTGTCGCTGTGTGTGTTGCAGTAGAACAGTTCACAGGGTACACCACAGGCAACATGACGTGTAGAGTCATAAAATGGTAACTTCGCTTTAGGTTTATACCATTTATTGCACGCCACAAAACAGTCATGATACTTATGTTATCATCGGCATAGTACAACGAATGCAGCATTCAAACTCATGTTAACTGACAGTCATGTAGAAGTCAATACTCAATAGTTGTATGGAAAACAAATTCTGATCATAGTTCGAAGCTTGATAAATAATACATATAATATTCTGCAACCGTGGTCAGCTGCAGATCCTTAATGTTCATAGACAATAATAATTATTCCTTCCTGATGCTAGCAGATCATATGTATACAATACGTCCGTTTACTGTCTGCACGTGAGTAGCATACATGGATTACAGGTCAGCTCGACCTTTATAACCTTCCTAAGTCTAACCATCTGACTTGCACGTGATCTCTGATATAACGAATCCTGGAACACAGACAATAGTCTTGTTGGTCTAGAGCGACCCATAGATATATAACTAGTTCAGGTATAAAGATACCGATGACTTAATCCTAGTCAAAGTACCTCTCCATTTTGAATCACACAGGCGAGCAAAAAGGCGACAAAATGACGAACCTCTAGATGATAGCCTAAAGTTCGATACAAGAGGAATTACCTTATTTCGGAAAATCAACCATGAACATATGCCTCCAGGCAGGCTTGAATAATAATACGGGGAAATAGTCTAGTTAGCTAACTAACTCACAAAGACAATGTATTTCCCTCAGAGAATCACAAGACGCAGTCGCGTCCGCTCGCTAATCAGTCCATTTCTCAACTGCCCGACCTGGGCGGAACAACAAAACGACAACCCAGTCGAGACATGCGCAGAGTGACAATCTCTGAGTCGCTGTTCACAATAAGACGATTCTAAGAACATTCGAGATAAAAGTCTTACACAGTCGCGCCTTTTATGGACATGAACAGAAGCGTTAAGAAAGGTTTCAAACATCTACAACAGTTGACTGATACTACCAAATAAGGAGATATGGTCACGCTTCGTTCAAGACATTATAGACCGAACGTGTCTCTATACAAGAGGACGTAAACTCATAAAAAATAGCAGTATCGATATATCGGGTTCTGTCCCTTTGACCATAAAATATATATAACATGCATTTCAGTCAAATAATGATCATACATACGAAAAACGATCATACAAAGACTTTGGAAAAAAGTAATTATTTGTGCGTAACAGTCCCTTTGACCATAAAATATATATAACATGCATTTCAGTCAAATAATGATCATACATACGAAAAACGATCATACAAAGACTTTGGAAAAAAGTAATTATTTGTGCGTAACATTACCGCACCCTCCCGGGAAACAAAAAATGAAACATTTTTTTTAAAATCCTGGAGCCGGAAAAATCTAGGCTCCTAACGCACGTATGATGCGCGGATATACCTAACAAAATAGCTCAACACTTGGAGCGAAACTGAGATCATATCCCAGGTCCTTAGAGAAAAATTTATCTAAGTATACGCGTATATATCCCAGGAAGGTGCCACCAACACAAACCACAATGCTGGCAACATCATAAAAGTCAAATTATTCTCATACCAATATATGAAATCAAATATATTATTATGATATCATACAATGTGTTGCAAATAGCGGTGTAATATATTAATATACCGCACTATTTTATTACATTATGTAATGCATCAGTAACTAATAAGTAATACATGTGTTGATCTTCGTTGACATAAAACATTCAATAGAAGAAGATGTGGACATCATCCGCTCCCAATCTAGGACAGGACTTGATATACTCAAAGTTCCACAATGGACACAATCTCGCATCTTCAATGATGTGCTGCGAAAATATCAATAACACAAATCTTAAAGACAACTGGTAAATCTCTCAATACAATCCTGAAAATAATTTATTTAAATGTGGCCGAGTGATCTTTTGGCCCGTATATCACTAACTAAGCCTTCTTAGATAATTACATGGTACAATGTTATAAATTCCCCCTCAAAAAAGTGAGAACAAAAAAAAAAAATCTACTAACATGTCATTATAACATTGGACTGTATATTAGGAAATATATATATATGACAGAAGAATCATGTGGAATCGTGTGGGCATCTGGACAGAATGTCCGCCATTACATTATCCGAACCACGGATAGCTCGAACCGAGAAATGAAATGGTTGAAGAGCTATGGCATAACGAGTGGACCTCGAGCTCTTCAAGTTTTTACTCT
This sequence comes from Oreohelix idahoensis, assembly GCA_024509875.1. Lineage (NCBI taxonomy): Eukaryota > Metazoa > Mollusca > Gastropoda > Stylommatophora > Oreohelicidae > Oreohelix > Oreohelix idahoensis. The sequence continues at coordinate 7,627 of JAMPIV010009991.1, read as the reverse complement.
GAATAGCAGTAAGCGCTTTCTGGTCGGTTTCCACAATGAAATGTGCGCCTAGAAGAAATCTTTGTAACTTCAGAATAGACCATACCATAGCCAATAACTCACGGTCTAAAACCGAGTAATTCTTTTCTGCAGCATTTAATTTCCTAGAGATATACATCACCGGATGCAGAGTATCAGAATACTCCTGCATTAGTGCTGCCCCAATCCCAGTTGACGAGGCGTCACTTCGAAGAACAAAAGTCTTCTCAATAGTAGGTAACCTAAGAATAGGTGGAGATGAAAATAGGTCTTTAACCTGGTCCAATGAGGATTGACATTCTTTTGACCAGCGGATCAAATTAGGCGACCCTTTCTTCAATAAAGTAGAAAGCGGTGCCATAATGGAGGACAGATTCGGAATGAATCGTCCGTAGAATTGGATCAAACCTAATAGACTCCTTACTTGTTTCTTTGTCTTAGGGACCGAAATGTTAAGTATTTTTGAAACATTGTGGTCTTCTGTCTTTAAAAGACCATGACCAACACGATGACCTAGGAAAGAAATCTCACTAAATCCTATAAAGGCTTTAGAGGGTTTTGCAGTCAAGTTATACTCGCGAAGAGTAGACAGTAATTCGTATAAACCCAAATAGTGATCTTCCCAGGAATCACTGAATAGACAGATATCATCTAGATATGCTATGACATCTGTACGATATGCGAGAATTCGCCGCATCATGCGTACGAATGTAGCAGGGGCGTTCATAAGACCAAAAGGCATGAAATTCCATTGGAATAAACCCCTAGGTGTAGAAAAAGCTGTAAAAGGTTTGGCACGTTCAGTTAGCGGGACTTGCCAATAACCTTTAGACAAATCTAGTTTGGTAAAGAATCTAGAATTAGAAAGTTTATTGAGTAGCTCTTCTAATGAAGGCATAGGTTCAGCGTCGAACTTCGTAACTTGGTTCAATTTGCGATAATCTACGCAAATGCGAATGTTATTATCCTTCTTTCGAACAATAACCATAGACGAAGAGTATGCTGAAGTGGATGGTTCAATGATTTCCAAACGTATCATTTCATCCAATTCTTTTTCGACTTGAGACTGGAAATGGATAGGTATTGGATAGGGTCTGACTCTGATAGGATTATGATCAGTTAGCACAATGTCATGTTCAATGACATGTGTGTGTCCCGGGATGTCTGTAAGAACATCCTGAAATGTTTGCAACATCGAAGAAACTTGTCGATGTTCCTCAGCGGAAAGATTTGGAGAAACGGTCACGTTTTTCCAAGATTCCGTAGAATAAAGTGGGACCATAGAAAGAGGAAGATTGACATCAGAAAAAGTAGTTTCCTCATCCTGTATACTGACAGCGATGAGTATTGACCATGAGGTACTTGAGAATTGTCCGTTGCCTGGAAAATAGGCTGCAAATAGTCTGGTCTTTCATGAAATTCCGTGAGCATATTTATGTGGAAAGTTTTATGCTTTCCATCAATATCGACAACATAGTCGACATCAGAAATTTTGGAGACTATTGCATATGGACCTTTCCATGCAATTAGAAGTCTGTTCTCCCTTGAAGGAAGTAGGACGAGAGCTTTGTCACCTGGACAAAGTTGTCGTAGACATCTATTCTTATTCGCAAACTGCCTTGCCTTTTCTTTAGCAAATTCGGAAGACGAAGTTGCTAGTCTGCATGCCTCAATGATTTTTTTTCCTAAGAGCAATGACGTACTCATAAGAAGACTGAGTCTCATCGCTAATATTATCGGCAGTGATTAGATCGTGAAGTAAAGACATAGGGCCGCGCGGTTGCGCGCCAAAGACAAGTTCAAAAGGGGAAAACCCCGTATGTTCATTGGGGACCTCTCTATACGCAAAGAGAGCCGCGGGTAAGACCCTGTCCCAATCCTGAGGATGATCCTCAGTTATTTTACCCAGTAAAGTTTTTAGAGTCCTATTTAAACGTTCGACCAACCCATTAGACATTGGGTGATAGATACTGCTGAGAGACCTTTTTATATGTAGCATAGACATTACCTGTGACATAGTGTCTGATATAAGTTGAGTGCCATGGTCTGACAATATTTCTCCGGGAAAACCCAAGCGAGAAAATATCAGCCAAAGAGCGTCTGCGATATCAGCAGTTGAGATGCTCTTGAGAGGTATTGCCTCTGGCCAACGTGTGCACATATCGACACATGTAAGAATAAATTGATGCCCTCTAGCCGACTTAATTCTAAAAGGACCGATAATATCTATTGCCATTTTTTGAAAAGGGCGAATTGGAATGTCAGCAGCCTGAATAGGCGCAGCATGTCGTGGTCCTTTAGATTTGACCTCCTGACATACTTTGCAAGAGCGACAGTACATTCGTATGTCCTTGCTCACAAATGGCCAAAAGAAAGCCGCAAGAACCCTCGACTTTGTACGGGAAAAACCCATATGTCCAGCACATTGCGAGTCATGAGCATGTTGCAATATTTGCACCCTCATGCTCTTAGGCACAAGAATTTGTGAATGAGTGGATGTAGTCGAGTCTTGTACCATACGTACAAGTACGCCGTTCTTCATAGAAATCCAAGATTTTCTATTAGTATTTTGATTAGGATCACCTTTTTTTGCTAGAATGAAGAATTTTTGTAACGACGGATCTTCTTCTTGCAATTTGATAAATGAGTCACGTGTAATAGTCAAGTGACTATTTTGTTCATTACTTCATCATTATTAGTTAATGAAGTTTGAGGTGGATCCAGAGCATGTGCTCTTGTGACCACCGTATTGGTAGCTTCAATGTTTTGCTCTTCCCAAACAGCAATCTGCTGTGGGGTACATTCCCTAACTCCGTGAATACGACCAATAATAAGGTCCGCAATAGGGTTTGGAAGTAGACACGCGTGGACCTCTCCCGTGAAGAAAGGAGTAGCAATATGTATTATGGCAGTAGGATATTTTTCCAACGTGCCACCAAATGTGACACATTTGATGACCTTTCCTGTAGCACAGAATGGATCTACAAGAGATTGCCTAACCCCGACAGTAGTACATCCAGAATCAAACAACACCGAGACTGGATTACTATTTACAAGCCCCTTATGTAATATAAGAGAACCTCTCCCATCATGAGCAACATTAGCAGGAAGAGCGGGCAAAGGATGACCACAGCTTAGAGTACTAATGGTTTTCGGATCAAATAAAGTACTGCATTGGATACATTTATTTGCCCTACCAAAGTCAAAAGATGAGCATCCGATAGCATTATGGTCTTTATCATTATTAACCTGTTTATCTGCTCCCTGAGATTCTTGTTGAACAGAGTTTGTCTGTTGATATCTTTTTCTCTTCTGTTGCGATCTACCGCGACCATTATTGCCTCTGCAATTATCATTAAAGTCCCTACTGTAATTTTTATCCTGGTTTGCGTTCCAGTTTCCATAACTGTCATTACCATCTCTATGCTGTTGAGAACCTCTATTATCTTGGTATTGAGGTCTCTGCAAATAATATTTTCCTCTATACCGATTACCTTTATGAAAATTTCTAAAGTTACCGGGAATAGAATACCGTGTAATATTAGGTTGTCTCCAGTTCTGGGAAGAAGAATCTCCCTGAAATTGATTACCATGGTTCTGGGCATAATTACGGTTACTCTTTTTATTGAAATTTTGCTGGCTACCCTGAAATTTACGCATAAAATTCGGGCCATAAGGTGCTGCCGAAGCAACTGGCAGACCTTCTTTTACCTTAGAGTTGCTAACGGTTATGTGAGGATGTGCAGTAACATACTGGCTACAGTATTCTTCCATTTCTTTTATATTTTTAGGCTTACGCTCATGAAGAAAAGAAAGAAAAGCTTCATTAACAGAAGACATAACCTTGTCTCTAAGAAGTAAGTCCATGAGGGCTTCAAATGTACTTTCTGTCTTAGAAAGCTCAACCCATCGTAAAAAAGTAAGACGTATGCCTGAGATGAATTCTGAGAATTCAACTCCAGTTTCTGGTAACATGTTTTTAAATTTAAGACGATATCCGTCTTCGTTAAGTTGGTACTTCTTTAACAATGCCGCCCTGACAACCTCATAGTTGTTCTTGTCAGGCACATCTACCATACCCAACAAAGTCAAAGCATCACCTCTAAGTATCTTGGACAGATGATAAACATATAATGTTTTATCTATATTATGCACCTTACATGCACTTTCAAATCTATCTAGATAAAATGTTATATCATCAATTGAAGCATTGAATGCTGGTAAATTAAGCTTGAAATCAACAGCATTAGACTTATTAGCAGATGATACCTTATTAGCATCATTAGCATTACTAGATAACTTCAACTTTTCTAACTCCAAAGCTAAGAGTTTTTCTTCATGTTCCATTTTTGCTTTTCTCTCATCAGACTCTCTTTGTAACCTTCTTTCCTCAGCCTCAGCCTGTAACTTTCTTTCCTCAGCCTCAGCCTGTAACTTTTTTTCTAATCTTTTATTTTCAGCCTCTATTTCAAGTCTCTTATTTTCAGCTTCTTTTTCAAGTCTCTTATTTTCAGCTTCTTTTTCAAGTCTCTTATTTTCAACCTCAGCCTGAAGTCTCTTCTCCTGAGATTCTGCTTCTCTTTTTTGTTTTTCCATTTCCATTTGTAATCTCTTTTCATCTACCTGCATCTGCAGTTTTAAATTTTCAGCATCTATTCTCTTTTGTTCAGTTAGTTCTTTCATTTTCTTTTCCTCCGACTTCAATGCCTTGGCATATTGAACAGTCGCAAATTCTTCTAATTTATCACCTGTCTTCCCAAGGGCTTTACCCTGCTCAATAAAGTACTCAAATGTAGACATGATGTCTAAAATGTGAGTACAGAACCTGAAATAATTAATTATCTTATTTCAATCTTAATAGCAACAAGACTTAATAAAGTGCTTGTATAATTACTATGTTTTACTCCAATCTCTGTGGGAAACAAGACTTGACACCAATTTGTATTATCAGTTGTACAATAATATCACAAGTCACCTCTTAATTATCAGTGCACTACCCAAATCAGTGCATAACCATCAGTTATTTATCATAACTGCACTACAATAGTGCATAAGCAACAAACCACCAGCTAGTTATGATAAGTGCACTATAGATCAATAGTGCATGAGCATATATGTAACAATAGTGAAAGCTAACTATGCAAAACCTATGCAAACAATAACAAGACAATGTAAACAATAACAAAGTCACCAACAATGTAAACAAAACAAAGATCAAAGTCAATGTAAACAATAACAAAGATCAGAGTCAATGTAAACAATAACAAAGATCAAAGTCAATGTAAACAATAACAAAGATCAGAGTCAATGTAAACAATAACAAAAATCAAACAATACGAAAACATTCGCATAAGTCAAATAAATAAACAGCGAAACTAAAAAGAATATGATGACAGAATGCGAAGATATGACAAACAAATGACGCTACAGTGTATACACAAAAATTTACGTGAAGAACTGAATAATAGAAAAGAGGAGACCTACAAATACAAACAATCGAAATCGAAACTAAAAAACAGAAAGAAAGAGAGAAACAAAAAAAAAATATACAAAAAACGAAAATAAAGCACAACTCGTCACAACTAAACAGATATAGCAACGATTGTCGCTAGCAAATTTCACAATAGGAAATTCGCACAGTCCCTAACGAAAACGCTAACAGTAGAACCTCTGTGGCGTGGTATCTTCTACTGAAAGACACCGCCCAACCGAGAAAACCCGCAGAAATATAAACATATAAATACAAATCCAAATAACATATAACATGTAAACATATAAAGAGTGCGAAAAATGTGATAGACAGAAGGCTCAGTTAGAACATAAGGGCACAGTTCACAAACAAAACAGGCCACTTAACTTCTATGTATCCACAACGTCAGCACAGTTCAGAACAGGATGTGATCAGCATTCTTAGGACAATGATCCAACGTTGATCCATATCTGCTCTCGTAAACTGCCATGACGAAGGAAATGAGCTTCTAACAGGAAACAGCTTCTGACAGGAAACAGCTTCTGAACTTGACCTTCTGAATCTGCAACAGTAATTCTGAGACCGGAACAGTTGTTACGGCACTTGTCCTTCTTCTCAACAGATCAGGAAATCCATTCGCTCGGTACTTGTCCTTCTATTTGTAGACAAACTTCAATACCGCCGAGCAGCGCCGGGTAGTTTCAAAATATCAACAACTGTCAGTACTGCTGCGTCTTTCAAAAAAATTTCATCAAAGGTGATGAATAGCAACTGCAATGTTGTCTTGTAGTCTGCTGATGATGTCTGGGTTTGTTGACCCCCTTGAGAGTTGGTACCAGAATAAACCAACTATTGGCCACCATGAATTGATAAGGGTGGAATTAGGATGCCGTCAAATTACCACCTCTATCGACACCAGGTATTACAATGCAAGATGTGGGTGTCTTATCTGGTTTAGATTGTTGCTGTGTGTGTGTTGCAGTAGAACAGTTCAGGGTACACCACAGGCAACATGACGTGTAGAGTCATAGAAATGGTAACTTCGCTTTAGGTTTATACCATTTATTGCACGCCACAAAACAGTCATGATACTTATGTTATCATCGGCATAGTACAACGAATGCAGCATTCAAACTCATGTTAACTGACAGTCATGTAGAAGTCAATACTCAATAGTTGTATGGAAAACAAATATCATAGCGAAGCTTGATAAATAATACATATAACTTCTGCAACCGTGGTCAGCTGCAGATCCTTAATGTTCATAGACAATAATAATTATTCCTTCCTGATGCTAGCAGATCAGATGTATACAATACGTCCGTTTACTGTCTGCACGTGAGTAGCATACATGGATTACAGGTCAGCTCGACCTTTATAACCTTCCTAAGTCTAACCATCTGACTTGGACGTGATCTCTGATATAACGAATCCTGGAACACAGACAATAGTCTTGTTGGTCTAGAGCGACCCATAGATATATAACTAGTTCAGGTATAAAGATACCGGTGACTTAATCCTAGTCAAAGTACCTCTCCATTTTGAATCACACAGGCGAGCAAAAAGGCGACAAAATGACGAACCTCTAGATGATAGCCTAAAGTTCGATACAAGAGGAATTACCTTATTTCGGAAAATCAACCATGAACATATGCCTCCAGGCAGGCTTGAATAATACGGGGAAATAGTCTAGTTAGCTAACTAACTCACAAAGACAATGTATTTCCCTCAGAGAATCACAAGACGCAGTCGCGTCCGCTCGCTAATCAGTCCATTTCTCAACTGCCCCGACCTGGGCGGAACAACAAAACGACAACCCAGTCGAGACATGCGCAGAGTGACAATCTCTGAGTCGCTGTTCACAATAAGACGATTCTAAGAACATTCGAGATAAAAGTCTTACACAGTCGCGCCTTTTATGGACATGAACAGAAGCGTTAAGAAAGGTTTCAAACATCTACAACAGTTGACTGATACTACCAAATAAGGAGATATGGTCACGCTTCGTTCAAGACATTATAGACCGAACGTGTCTCTATACAAGAGGAGGTAAACTCATCAAAAAATAGCAGTATCGATATTCCGGGTTCTGTCCCTTTGACCATAAAATATATATAACATGCATTTCAGTCAAATAAT
>JAMPIV010009990.1:517500-544937 GCA_024509875.1 Oreohelix idahoensis | reverse complement strand
TTTTAGCGAAATTCTTTCTTCGGGTCCACCGTGTTGGTCATGGTTCTTAAAAAACACGAGGGACCATAATACAAGTAAGATACTTAACATTTCTATTCCTAAGACTAAAAAGCAAGTGCGAAGTCTCTTAGGTCTCATACAATTTTATGGACGATTCATCCCGAATCTGTCCTCAGTCATGTCACCTCTTTCTTCTTTGTTAAAGAAAAGGTCTCCTAATATAGTCCATTGGACTCAAGAATGTCAATCCTCTTTGGATAAGGTTAAAACTATGTTTTCTACTTCACCTATTTTAGTGTTACCTACTAAAGATAAGACATTTATTCTTCGTAGTGACGCTTCATCCACAGGGATTGGAGCAGCACTAATGCAAGAGTACTCTGGAACTCTGCATCCTGTGATGTATATTTCTCGGAAACTAAATGCCGCAGAGAAGAATTACTCGGTCCTAGACCGTGAATTATTGGCTGTGGTTTGGTCAATCCTTAAACTGCAAAGATTTCTTCTGGGCACGCATTTCAATGGGGAAACTGACCAGAAAGCTCATACGGCTATTCAGAGTAAAAATCTGAAGAGCGCGAGATCAACGCGATACGCGATTGCTCTTCAGCCATTTCATTTTTCGGTGCGAGCTATCCGTGGTTCAGAAAATGTGATGGCAGATATCTTATCTAGATGCCCACATGATTCCACCTAACCGTTAGATCCTGATATTTTTACAGATCTAATTCTACTACACTTTTTTCTATACTAAAATATGTACACATATGTAATATATCATATGTATTGATTGTATCACTACTTAGCGGTTCATTGATGTAATTTTACCGCTGATCTTTTGATGTTTTTTTTTCGTCTTTGATAATCATGATGTTAAGATACCTAAGATGAAATTTTTGGATAAACTATTGTAGAAATTGTTGCATTGCCAGTATTGTAGTATGCGTTGGTGACACCTCTCTGGAAATATTTATACTTAGAGAAATACTTTCTCTAAGATTCTGAGATATATTCTCACATGTCGTGCCATATGACGACATAGCCTCACATGAGGCGTTACATTTGTTTGGAATGCTTATCATCTGCGCATTGTTATTCGTGCGTTGTGAGCCTGTTGTATGATGCTCCTAGATGTATTTCAAAAAAAAAATGTACCACTTTTTTTTCTCGGGGGGTGTGGTAATCTGTTGCGCACATATTTTTGACGCACGGATTACGACATAACTAATTGATATGAAAAAGAGATTACAGTCAAAGTTATATCATCCATGATTTGATTTATACTTTTGATTATGTGGATGATCTCTCCTTGAATATTGATTTCGCGGATGAATATCGAATTTATGTAATTTCTCATTTGTTAGGGCCAGAAAATAGATTGATCTTGCTCAATATGTTTATGGCCTGAATTTATATGTATTACTTGTCTAGTACTAGAAGGTTCAGTCTTATATTGTATATCTTGGTATGTTTAGGTCGGACTATATTCTTTGTGCCTAATTCTGGGGCAGGTATTCGTTTCTCGAGGGATGCGTAGGGAGTCTCGACGATGCCGCCAGATATGGCTGTGTGTGTTTCTTGGGCTGGTCCTGAAAAATGGTTGAAAGTGATCGGTGAATGATCTTTCAGAAGGAGATTGTGTCTCTATGAGATGTTTATTGTCAGAGATTCTCCTCATGTACTTTATTGTGTTTAATTCGGACTCCAGGTAATACCAGACCCTTTTGATGATCTCTATTTTCGGTTAGGTCTAGATGGATGCAGTGTTATCGGACATCTAGGATCGTTTTGTATATCGATGAAGATGACAGGTTTGCCAACAGTTCTTATGCATTACATGAAGCAATCCTAGTGATACAGAACTGTATGGAAACATTCATGAGAGTATTTATATTCACATTACGAATTAACTTCGGTCTATCATTTATCCTTCTTATGAGTGAGTGAGCGAAACTCAAGAAGGTGGCCATGTTGTATACTATCATCACAATGCATCACTGTCAAGAGAACAGAATATCAATCTTACTATCGGACAGTGGTATAGAGATCTTGCTATGATGGAAGCCCACTATCGTGGTTTCACTATCGTTGTATAAACACCTGATATAAATACAGCTTAAGAACTTAGCCAAGAAAGAAAGGGTTCGGCCAGTGAACCTTTTGTTATGTTTACATACTCATCTCCACTGACGCGTTCAGTCAGTTAGAGGATAAGGCGATAGTCTACCAGAACATTGAATGTTGGACTCGTATCGCCATTGTATTTGAATGCTGCATGAAATATGTCTGATGTTGCCACCTACTATTTGAATACCATGATTTACCGTGTCAACATGTACTTATGACTGTATCCGTTCTGTCCAAGTGTGTGTCTGATTAAACAGCATGAAACGACTACAGCAGTCTGCATTGGTGACTTATAAGTAGGAGTGAGTGAGTGCCTTATACTGGTCAACATACGAACACTCCACCATTCGCACAACTAACACATCACACTCTCACTCCATATCTGCATAAAACTGCGTCGGTTGAGTTGACCTTTGCTCCACCTGCAGCACCCATCATATTCATCACTGGTGTGCGTAAGGAGAAGATACAGAAGAAGAAATCACATCTTTACAGTGGAGTCCCGACACGTTACAGTTGTCACACTTTACAACATTATGTACCATAAATTTGGTGTACGGCAGTATTTTTATTGTGATAGTATTTTATTCTGAGGACATGATAGATGTGAAAGAAAAGAAAGTGTATTTCGTTTGAGAACAAACCCAGGTACGTTGAACACTTTTATATATCAGTAACATGTGTAGCTCAGCAGACCAGTACTGAGTAAAGAAGAATAATAGACGAAAATCTTGGCAAAGTGACAGCCCTGGCGGTAAGGCCAGTTTTCTCTTAGTGAGATATACCAAGAGACATATGAAAAGAAACCTAAAATAAACAGTCAGTACAGAAGAGAGACAAGAAGTTTCTACCTGAAGAATTAAATGACATTGTGATAGCTGAAATAAGCAAATAGTAAGAAGACAAGAAATTGCAGTTTTGAATATTGAATGCTTTTGTTGCTGAAGAAGCTGTTGTTATGAAAGACTGCTAACCTTGTTAATAAAGTTCGACCTTTGACATCTTCACTGCTATTACTAAGGTGAATTAGTTTGAATCATCAGAGAGTATGAGAAAATATTTTTGTCAGTCTGAGAGAAGGAAGTTTGTCGTGATGACAGCATCTCTCACTCACATTTTTAAACAAAAGATATATAAATAATGTCGGTCTTACCAGAAATTCAATGAAAAAAACACAGGTACGTTGAATAGCAGATTCCAGATATACTGCTGGCTGAACTGTGATGCCTATTACTTTCATATATATTTGCTTTAATAAGGCTAATCACTTTTCTCCAGAAATACACAACGTCCTGCTCTCGGGACTATCTTCTACAAATGGCGTCAAGCCTTTGAATGTACTCAATATTATGAAAAATTTTGACCAATAGGATCTACTACTAAGATTTCCCATTCAAATTTTTAAATCTAAGGTCCAATTTCGGTCCAGTAATAGTGTACTTCTGTCGGTCTGTCCGTCCGAACTTGGCATTTACCAACAATAAACTTGGTTTTGGCCTAACACTTACAAAAAATATTCAGTTTGAGCCATCCCATAATTTTTTTCCCTCCTTGTCTCCCCCTTCATACAACAGACTACATATACCCTTTCTTGCCTTTTTCAAGGACGCGTAAAAAAAGTTTCCGTTAGTGCAAGTACAAACGAGCATGCGTTGGTCTGTCTGTACGAACAAATACAGTCTTTTGTCCATAACTTTATTTCTATCTGTCGGATTTTTGATTCGAAAGCATATTACCCATCAGGACAAGACCAGCTAACTTTTATGATCTTAAACCTATTAATAAAGAATTCAATATATTTTCCATTTTGGTGTTCGTTGTTTTTCTAAGTTTCAACTACTTGAATGTTATAAAAATCGCCTCAGATCTTCCTTTTTTCCGATAGGAAGTAATTATGCATGTGTGTATATATATTTTTCCACAGTGTCTGTGGTTAGACATGTATTTGACTAGCGGGGTATTTTTAAATTTTCAAACTAGCGACATCGTTTTCGACCCAAGCTAACGGCATCGTCTCGCACTGTTGGCCTGAGTAGCTGATTCAAACCACTAACACTTGACAAGCCGGCAGCATGTGTCCGCTCTCTCAATCTTATGCGTTCGTGTGTTTTATTATTTCTATCTTTCCTGGAACCACTATGCTAGTAGATTTTTCAAATTTTTATCGTTAACCCTTGACGGGCGGGTTATAAAGGCTAATAATACTACCAACGCGGCGATAAGATTTCTCACTATGTTCTGTCCTGCTTAAATCAATGCGTTTTCTGGCGCGGGGAAGAAGACGCGTTACAACTTTACTAATTCTGACTTTATTACATATAATTTATGATTTTATCGCTGTATCACTGTACTTTACCACACCTGTACGAGTATCCTTTGTGTATTCATATAGTTTTACTTTGCTCATGTATAGCGGTTTCTACTTTTATGAATTCCTCGTTCAGCGGCCTATAGTTTCACTTAATTTCTATCCCCGGTTCTAGCGGCATATAATTTGCTGGTGACCATGTCACATCTCTGCCCCCACTCTACTTGCGGCCTATAATCTGCAGGTGAACTTGCCACACGTCACTCTCCTCCGTCTACCTATGGCCTATTAAATCTGCTGGAAATCTTGTCATCTCTCGCTCACTTGACTCTCCAAACCGGCTATAAATCTGCTGGTAATCTTGTTACCTTCACTCTCCCCTACTCTACTGTGACACAGTAATAATCGCTCATTTGTCCTTTTATGCTTTCATGGTTGTGCCTTCTGAATTTCTTACATTTGTTCCCCCTCGACACTCTTTTCTAGCCATAATTAAGGCTCCCACTCCCTTTCTTTATTTTCAATTTTTCAGACGTAGAGCTACATTGTTTATTAATCTATACTGAAGATATTATCGTCTATGAGAACCTATCAGGGTGCAGATTTTAATTTCATCTGTCTAAAGTCCCACTTAGTTCGTTTCTCTTACGTGTCTAGTTAACATTTGTCCGAAGATCAGGTGTCTAAACTATAACTCGAGGCGCAAAGGAGCAGAGGTTGAGTTCCCTCCTAAAATAATAATCATGAAACCATGGTAAGGCCTACTGGGGAAAATGGCCGCTAACTCGCTCGCCCTAGCAGTCTCGGGAATATGACATCCGGTAAGAATGATCTGAGAAAAGACCACAATAATAATAATAGCCCCTTCAGTCATAACTGACTATGGGAATGCGCCCCTGAGGTGGCAGCCCTCAGCTGCTTATTTTCCTGGTGCTCCTTTCGACGTTTTCTCCTCACCTCTGCTTCTTGTGTGAGGATCTCTTCACCCAATCTGAGGTGGTGCTGTAAATAGCATCGCCACTTATTGCGATCGGCAGCTTCATCCTCCCATGTTGCTGGATCTATGTCCAGTGCCCTCATATCTCTCTTGCACACATCTTTGAACCTCAGCTGTGGTCGCCCAACTGTTCTCTTGCCATCTGCTAATTGTCCGTAGAAGATATCTTTTGGGATGCGACCATCTTCCATGCGACGACAGAGACATGTGTTATTCTTATATTCAGACACGTTCTGTTAGAAACTGACCAGCAAAAACATCTTGGAGGTGACTGTAGCCGAGTGTGTTCTATGTGGTACCACGAAGTAGCAACTTCTAAATCTCTGCGAGGTCACATCTGTGCCGATTGTAGGAGACATTATATATATATATATATATATATATATATATATATATATATATATATATATATATATATATATATATATATATATATATATATATATATACTCGAATATACTTACTTACTTAGTCGTTCCCCTTCTACCGTGAGGTGTAGAGGTTTGGAAGAGAGAGCGCCAGACCATTCTATCAGCTGTCTTCTTCCTGGCCTGGTTCCATTCTAGTCCTCGGTCCTTCAAAGATTGTCTAATGTTGTCCTCCCAGCGGACTCTGGGTCGTCCTGGAGGTCTGGATCCCTGGCTCTTTGTTTTCCATGCTTGTCGTGGTAGCCGATCTTCTCCCATTCTGCAGACATGGCCAAACCATCTTAGTTGGGACTGTTCTATTTGGGTCTGCAGCGGATGGGATTTTAGGCCTTGACGGATCGTCTGGTTGCGGACCATGTCTCTTCTTGTTACTTCAACCACTTTCCTCAGATACCTCATTTCTGAGGTTTGGATCTGGCTTTTGTGGGTTGTAGTCATTGCCCACGACTCGCATCCATATGTCAAGACTGGGACATAGGTGGAGCGGTATACAGCCATCTTCGTTTTCTTACCAACCTCTTTCTTGCTGAGGAATCCACGATTTATGGCCTGAAAAAGTCTCCCAGCCGCTGCTTTTCGAGTGGCCAGCTCTTCTTTGATGCCTCCCTTTCGGTCTATAATAGCTCCGAGATATTTAAAGTGGTCGACCTGCTCCAGGACCTGTTCTCCCAACTTAATCTGATGTTTTCTTTCTTCTCGTGATATCACCGTGGATTTTGTTTTAGAGCTGCTTATGACCATCCCTCTCTTCTCCAGCTCTTCCTTCCAGACTTGCAGGTTGGATTGGAGATGTGCCTCTGATTTAGCAATCAGGGCAACATCATCAGCAAATGCCAGCTCCGAAATATAGACCTGTCTCATCTTCCAGTACCCCACTGAATACTTTCTTGTTCTCTCCTTACATGCCTTGATGACATCGTCCATAAGGAGTATGAAGAGGTAAGGTGATAGGATATCACATTGTCTTACACCAGTGGTGGTCCTGAACTCTTCTGACTTAAGGTTTGCTGTCCTCACATAATTTCTGCAAGACTTGTAGAAGCTCTGTATAGCATGAATGAGAAGTGCTGGAATATTCTTCCTTGCCAAACAGTCCCAAAGTTTGCTCCAGGGGACCCTGTCAAACGCCTTTTCCAGATCTATGAAACAAAGATGGATCTCACTCTTATACTCAAGGACCTTTTCACTCAGCTGTCTGAGTGTGAAGATTAGGTCTTGAGTACTTCGATTTGCTCGGAATCCGCACTGGACCTCATCCAATTGTGGCTCAGCTAGGCGTCGGAGTCTCTGCTCTAGGATTCTAGAGTAGATTTTACCAGGGACACTGAGAAGGGATATGCCTCTATGGTTTCCACATTGTCGATTGTCACCCTTTTTGAAAATTGGTGTTATGATGGCAATCTCCCAATCCTTTGGTATGGTCTTGTTGCATCATGCTGCCTGTAGGACCTTTAGGAGTAATAGGTCGCCTGATGCTCCCATGTACTTAACCATTTCTGATGTTATACCATCATGCCCTGCTTCTTTGCCCATCTTGATTTTCTCTAGTGCTGCCCTCAGTTCTTCCATCTTTATGTCATCTTCACCATCATTGGTTTTCTCTTCTGTGCTAGTGGTTATCATTTCTGATGCTTCACCATGCTCCCCATCCAGGAGTTCTGAGAAATATTCTTTCCATCTTTCCATTACTTCCTTCGGGGCAGTAAGCAATTTGCCTTGCTTGTCCTTTATAAATTTGAGAGGGCATTGTTTTTCCTTCCTCATGTTCTTTAGGGTCTTATAGAACAATTTCTGGTTTTCTTGTGCATCTTTTTCTAGCTTTTCTCCAAATTCTTCCCAGGACTTCTGTTTTGCTGCTAGCACTTTGTTCTTTGCTTCTGTTCTGAGTGTCACATATTCTCTATATTTTTCCATTCGTCCTGTTGTGTTTTTAGCTCCTAAGTATTGTTTCCATGCCATTTTCTTCTCTCTTATTTTCTCTTTGACTTCCTCTGTCCACCAAGGTGTCCTCTTTCCTTGGTTCCCAAGTCGGACTTCACCGCATGCTTCTGCAGCAGCTGTCTTTATGATATCCTTGAATTTATTCCAGAGGGTTTCCAAGTCATCAGGTTGTTCTTCTGTGCTGCTCACCGCTGTAGCAATAAGCCCCTGATATCTGGTCTTAATTTCTGGCTCTCTCAGCTTGTAGGTCCTAATGCTCATTTCTGCTGCTCGTTTACTTGGTTTCTTGCGTGATGTTGGGCAGTTCCTAGGCTGAGCAACTCTTTCAGTTGTTCGTTTGATTGTTAGCAGGTAGTGATCACTTCCAATCTCTGGCCCCCTCCAGACTCTTGCATCTCGGACATATCTGAATGAGCTTCTCCGAACAATGGCATAGTCGATCACTGACTTCTCATTCTTGGTTGGTTCACATCTAGTGTATGCATGTATGCGCTTATGGGGGAACTTTGTGTTTGTAATGATCAGATTCTGCTCACTGCAAAATCTAAGGAGTCGCTTTCCATTGTCATTGAGAGTATCTTCTCCATATCTTCCGATAACTCCACCCCATCTAGCATGGTCATTTCCAACTCTGGCATTAAAATCTCCGAGCATGATAACTTCATCTAGGCAGTCATCTACTGTCCTTTGAAGCAGCTCGAAGAATTCCTCCTTGACCTCTGCTCTCTCATCCTCATTTGGCCCATACACTATGACCAGGTTGACTATGGTTTCTCCTTCTTTTAGTTTTACAACCATAATGCGCTCCGAGACAAAGTTCCATCCCTTGATACTATCTTTTGATTTTGGGCCACAATGCAACCCACGCCCCCTTTAGCTCTTTCAGATATGGGTACACCACTGTAGAGCAACGTGTTGCCATCGAGATCCATGACTCCTTGTCCTTTTTTCTTCGTTTCCGTTATAGCCAGGATTTCTAGTTTTGCTTTCCTCATCTCTTCCACCAGCTCCTCTTCCTTCCCATTTATACTTCTTGTGTTCCAAGTTCCATAAGTCGTAGTCCGTAGTCCGTTCCAGTTCGTCGCCTTTAGAATCAGTCCGGTTTTCTCTCTTGTGTTGCTCGTAATCATAGTTTAAGACAAACAGGTGATTGGCCTGTTGTGCCTTTGCATGGTGGAGGGGCTGCCTCCTTACGGCCTCCATGCAGGCCGCCCTCCTCCTTTTTCATCCGGGCTTGGGACCGGCATTGGCGGAGTTTATACTCGAATATACTAATATATATACTAGCAGATAGACCCGGCGTTGCCCACATAAAAAAAAAAAAAAAAAAAAACCTGGTTTGTCATTATTTTTGTATGCTGCTATCCATAATACAATTACGTCATCACTTTAGTAGACTGAGTGCACCGATGCAATCAATACTGCCCATGGGCGGGATAGACCATTTATACATTGTGACGTCAAGTATGAAAATTTTTGAAAACAATGTTAACGTTGGCACTTTTGAACCCATGAAGAAACTCTGCGCTTAATTTCATGACGTAGCTTTAACGGGGCCGGAGCCAACCCCGAACAAACAAACAAACACACTTTCGGAAATGATGCTTCTGTTTAAGGGAGTCTCACAGGATTTTAAAGAAAAGCAAGCATAACAACTGAGATCATCTAAGCTGTCATGAACTTATTATTTTCCCGTATCTTCTGTGAAAAAATATTGACCCGTATTTTCTGAGCCCCCAGCTGAAGGTGATTGAGCAGCTACTATTTTAATAGCTTTATATGGTTATGTATTTAAAACAATGTGAGTCATACGGGTGCAAACATACACTTCACTCAACAGTGATATATCCAACTACAGCTTTACAGTTACAGATAAACAGGTTTAATTGTCACTTTAAGTTCAACAAGATTTAAAATTAATAACTTGTTTTAGAAAAAGAAACGATGATATTGATCATCCTCGCGTAAGAAACGTCCGAATATTGTCGGGCAACTAATTTACTATGCTAACTCTTCAGGTGAGTTGGGTGTCTAACTTATAGCACTTGAATTAGGATTCTAGAACTTAAGGCACAAATTGATTTCTCCGGGGATACTCTCTTCTAATCATATAATTCACAACCGGTCATCTGGCCTGTCCTATATTTGGGTCCTGATATTCTGTGTTCCTGGCTGTCTACAATTTTCCCTTGAAGAAATTTGAAGTCAGTAAAGTCGGGTCACAAGGCGCTAGGTTATAACGAATAATTTCATTCACACACCCATATTGCATTGTGGACGAGAAGTCCAATCAAGAGCAGTTTATCTTAGCATCTAAAATACCAAACCAATGGTAAATAACTGTCTGATTTTGGTAGGGGTCTATCCCCCACTACCCTCGTCTCTCATGTAGAACATACTGCATGACATATAAGATATTGTTTTCAAACTCCATTACCATATAAGGTCTTGCTTCTTCTGTGGGTATTTCTCATGTTTACAACTCCCTACTTCATAGATCTATTACTGATAATATTTTCCCATATGTCACTTTCTTGTAATTATTGATTACAACAAGGTCTTGTGGGAAGAGATTACGTATCATTCCGTGCCCCAAAAGTCACATTTGTTATTTTACTGTCCGTGTCTTAATCTTTACCAAAATTTTCATCGACTGCGCTTGTGGGCAATGTGGCACCTTCGCTTTGCACAAACAAAGTCAATGTTGTGTTAAAACAGGTAAATTGGTCAAGCTAGCTAGTAAGTGAGTCAAAGTTAGGACAAAATATGATAAAACAAAAACCTTGAACTATGAATGCGTAAACAATAAAAACTGAGATAAGATAGCACGTAAGAGGACTGGTGGATAATACTGCCGGAGAGGAGAAAAAGACCAAAAAAAAGGAATAAACGTATTTCGTGACAGATATAAAACATAAGCCTGCTGTATAAAACACAAGTCTGCTGTAGAAAATACAAGTCTGCTGTACGAAACACGTCTGCTGTAGAAAATACGTCTGCTGTATGAAACACGTCTGCTGAAGAAGATACAAGTCTGCTGTAAAAAACACAAGTCTGCTGTAGAAAATACGTCTGCTGTATGAAACACAAGCCTGCTGAAGAAAATACAAGTCCGCTGTATGAAAAACAAGTCTGATGTATGAAATAAAACTCTGCGGCATAAAACACAAGTCTGCTCTAAAAAACACAACTCCAGCGGTATAAAACGAAAATCTGCTGTAAAAAATACAAATCTGTGGTATAAACAAAGTCTGCGAAATAAACATAAGTCTGCGGAATATAATACTGTAGCCGGGGCAGGTGTTCCTTAGGACTGGAACGGCACCATATTACCTTCATGTGGCAGTGCCGGTATATGCAGTATTTTCAGTTTACTTTACAGAGAGCAGATGTTTAACTGGCCTAATCACCAGAGATTTAGATTTCTCTCTTAAATTTGTGTTACCAGGTTCGATTTTCTTCTCTTAGGTGTTGATGTAGCGAATTTAATTGAAATGGATAGATTTCTTATCTAGATCTCAAAACTGTAGTAATTCACCTTTTCAACAGCGTTCGATTTCATGCAAAACTTTTAATATCTTTCAGCATGAAACTTAAAATTTCAACAAAGTCTGGAATTCAGAACATTTTTACAATAATAAGTATAATAAAATTCTATCATCTCATCAGATGCTTTCATCGATGCAAAAATCCCTTTTTGCATCCTTGTCTCGTAGGCCTACTCAATTGTCAAATATGGCGAACCTTCTCATTCCACCGTGTTCCTTCTTTTAAGTTACAGTCTTATTTTAGGTTCGACGACATTTACCCATCTCCTCAGATTTGTCCTTGATTTCTTTATAATCATAAGCATTCCTTGAGTTAAATGCTTTCCAACACAAGAATATTTTCTACTCTACATGGTTTGAGGTGTAAGACATTTTTTTTTGCAAATTGACTCAAATCCTCGAACCTAGTTCTGCTGCGACTAGGGTTGGGAGCTCTATTCAAAATACATATTTAACGATTGTCACTACTTACGCCAGTAAGAAATATATATATATAACCACTCAATGTCCTGAAATACACATTTTATAAGAAATGTTGAAGTTTGATTTTCTCAAACTAAGAAATATGTAGAGCTGGACCAGATACGACCTCTTGAGTTGCGCTCTTTCATTCTACTGCCAAATGGCGTTGTTGTTCCACTTTCCCCGGGGTAAATCTGAGCTATCCGATTGGTCAGGGGAAATCACCCAATTATTAGAAATGGCGTGTAGAAGCGACTCTACCCTAAATATGTGACACTATTTATTATTTTCTGTTTCTCATAAAATATAAAATTATGGGGTGGTCTGTGCTTCCTCTGTCTTGTAAGAATATAGTCTGTTTCCAAAGGAACAACTATGTACACGGCCACATATAGATCCCGGGGCTCCGCAAATGTATCCCGTAGGGAGACATTTGAGTACTATCAATAACAAAAATCCATCCCCAAAAATTTCTAAGTTCAAAAAAAAATTTTCCAGAAAAATTTAAAGTTCAAAAATTTTTCTAAGTCCAAAAATATTTCCAAAAAATTTAATCTAATTCCTATACTGGGGTCCTATGTCTATATGAGGTCGTCTGCTATGTAAAAAAAAACTAGTAGTGGACATCAACTTCAAAAAGTGTAACTTATTCATCACATCATAATATTTTTCACCAAATTTACAAATTGGCAACACTGCCCAACAAAATCTGCAAAACACTCATAAGGTCATCACTAAAAAAAATGTGACGAGTGGCAACACTGGGGAATGAACAATAAACTATCTTATTTGCAGAACTTGGCTGGATTATCATAATCTATTACATTTCATTCAAAAATATAGTTGATTACATTCTCTTGGATGTGGTAGGGGTGTTATCTCTTTTCTGTACTGTTATTTGCTCCATATTAAAAGCCTGCAAGTACTAAAAAAAAATCTTTTTTTTTTTTTTTTGGCGTACTTATTTATTCTATTTCCCAAGTACTCTGCAATATTCCAAGAAATGTCCAAAATCTCTAATTCCTATGGTAATGGCAATCCACTTTCATAGAATAGCCAATGTTTTCATGGGTACTCATCATCTTCTTCTTCTTTTTTTTTTTTTTAGTGAATGAGCCACTTGCTCATTATTACATGTAGAAAACATCTCTAGACATAATATGCATATTTATCAGACGATAATACAACTAGCATCATTTTTATAAGTAATCATTTTTCACAATAAAAGCATTAGAACCTCATGGCTTATCCTTATTTATTTATCTGAATGTTTCTGGTTATAGACATTTTCTAAATGGTAAGTGTATAAATTCGTTCTAAGTCCGTCACTGTAGAAAATGTTCTATATTACATTTTTTTTTTTTTTTTTTTTTTTAAATATGTGATGTTTGTCTCCAATATCCGTACGTCTGGTGGTGATCCTGTCCATTAGTCAGTTATTTCTAATCATTCCTTCTTTTCTGTCAATACAGTATTTTTTTTTTGTGAACTCTTCCCTAGAAATATTATTTTATATATATATTTATTCTTCAAAGATCTTCTTTGACTTCCCATACATCAATTTTCAAACATCACATTATTCAGCAACCAACAGACGAATGTGTTACTATCATATTATGAAATATAAGGGAAAAGAAAAATATAGTTTCCAAATCATCATGAATTTTCTACATTGGGTTCCGTATTACTTTATTTTCTCTTTTAAGACAACTGCTTATACTCTTGACAATATGTATCCATGTTGTCACTCTCGAGGCATCCTTGTATACAATTTATATTTGTCTCCTTTTTTTTTTTTTTCATAACACCAATGTATCATTTATGGTGTTCCAATATCATTGTATCTATTCTAGTCCTCCTGTTATCTTGAGAATTCATCCTTAGTAACTCCCTATGTACCTTATCTAGCAATACCTTTATGCAAAACACATCAAACAATTATTTATGGAACTATCAACTGAGATGTAAGAACTTTTGACAATATGAGATGAAAAAAAAATTTTGGGGTCATCACTCAAAAAAAAAATGTGACATAGAAAGGAAGAAAATAATCAATTGATCGTGAGGAATCTACAATACTGTATTCTCGTAAGACAAAGTTCCTGGCACTCTGACTACTATTTATCCATATTATTTCTGGTTATCCTTGCATACAGTGTACCATTTCCATTTTCTTTATAAGTCCAATTCCTCGCTCATGGTGCTCCAATATTTAAAATGTGGATCCTTCCTATTCCTCTTATTCTGTACTGGAAATATATCCTTATTAATTGTCCATGTACTATATTTGCGAATATTTATCATCAATATATCAACTAATCATTTATAGAACTATTAACATAAATGTCTAGACTTTACTAAAACATGAACAAAAACATGTCTTTTTACATATGTGCAAAATTTCGACACCAACTCTGCCTTCGCTGGTCGAGGGTTAGTCAGAGTTATGTGGTGCCTGTAACATCCGCTGACTACAGCCAGATGGGTGACTTATGGTACTTATAATTCAAAAATCTCATCCGTCAGTTATCTTAAGTGTGGGGCGGGGGTCTATTTCATGGTGTCCTTGACCAAGTTTGCTGCATTTCTAATCTAGATATTCTTTTTTTTTTTTTTTTTTTTTTATAGTATCTCCATGGTATATCTGTGACATGTCTGTCCTTGGGATAACATTATTTTTTTTTTTTTATCCAATATCCTCGGGGTGAGCAAATCTCAGTGTGTCCACTTTCATCAATCATTTATTTATTTTCTCTCCTGTAATTCTGGGTATGTTATGAGTATTTTAAATTGTCAATTTATTCCAACTATCTTACAACATTCTGTAATTCGTGATAAGGAATAGTCATTTGTTATACAACAATGTTCATATTACAAAGGCAATAAGCAAAAATCAAAGAGATATCTTCTCCAAAATGCGGATGCATCTCTATTTCCTTTACCTCTGGGCGTAGCAATTATTCAGTCATTATTTTTTTTCTCCATTATTTAATCTCCATTTTGTGTCCTTAGTACCTGTGGTTCCATGGGATTATCATAATTCATTTGTGTTTCTTGTCTACTGATAATCCTTCAATAATGACTTCAAATATGGTCCTCATATGTGCAACAATCATCTGCTCTGATTTGTTCCATGGTATTCATCAAATATTCTATTATATCCTTGTCTTATCTCGTAACCACGAAAGACTAAGATTATTCCTCCTCCAATGTTAATGTGGGGGATTTTGTGCATAAACATTACAACAAAATCTCAGCTGTGACAACATAAAGTTTCACCTTAATATAAAATGTCATCTTCATCATACATAACCTGTTGCTTCTTCATCTCATGTGTCATTAGTGGTTATCATGCGGTAATGGGGTATTTCATTTGCTAGGTCAGCATGTGCAAATGCTATTTCTTTAACATGGGCAAAGGCATCATCAACAAATAGGTGCAATTTGTTCAATCTGGGGTTAGCATATACTAATGCTCTCAAGGGATTGTTCATTTGCAGAAAATCAGCATGCACAAATGTCATTGGGGTACTTGTGATATCAACAAAATATTGTTGGAATATCAGGGATCAAGCTGGTGGGGGTATGAGTGGCATAGGGTGATTTATTTATTTTCTTCTTCATCTGCTAACCTCAGGGCAGTCAATGTTTTACAATGTTGTCTTATCATCATCAAAATGTGTGTGGGTGGCATATAAACATATAGCATCTTATATAAAAAACATTCTAATTGTTTTTTTTTCTTTTATGTCTTTTCTGTTTGTATCACAAGTAATAAAGAATGATAAAAATCAATTCACTAAACACTAGATATTCTAATAGTAAATCCTAACCAATAGGGTTGCAAGTAATAGTTTAGGTTAGAATAGAAGGAATGTTGTAGCAGTGTCTGTTGTCAATAAGTGGCGAGGAAAGGGTACATCAAGGATCTCCTGATTACAACATGATTGTAATTCCAAGGAATGAATATGATTGGGATTTTAAAAAAATCACAAGTCTAGAATGTCGTCTCAATATAGTGGAGAGGAAAAATAGTAAGTTAAAGATGTTGTAACAGTGGAGTGAAGAAAATCTTACTATAGAGAGTCAAGGTTGGGGTATGGAATCTCTTTAGGAGAATGTTTAAAATTCTTGACAGTACTAATATACATCTGGGTCTAAAATAATAATGTACATTTGAAAATAAATAATCCTGTGGAGAAAAATAGCATAACCTACAATACTAGTTTTGGGTATGAATTATGTGCTGTTGAGAGATATTATAGTAGGAACAGTATGATTGATCAAGGTGGCAGATATCAAGGAGTTTAGCATAATATAGATCAAAGAAATATTAGTATGAGGTAAGAAAAAAAAAACTACTGGTGTAAAGTGTCTGCATGAAAATGCTGGTGAATGGAGCGTGGAATATGATCAGTTACAAAAGTGGAGATGAATGTTACAACAGAATAGTGTGACACATGTGTTATAGGTAAAGTTGTGTAACATTCTAAATATTAAGAAAATGTATGTAACTAAATAAGGGTGTCTGTAAACTCGTAACACCGTGTGTTATCAATCGTTTTAACATTTTTATTTCACAATTATGCTATCTAAAGAAAATCCTCCGTGTGCTGGTCTTGATTTCTTTCTGGGCATCAGTATTCTAAGGCTGGAAAAAATAACTTTCTCAGTGAGGCTTTGACATCTTAGTCTGTAAGGAAGTCATTTGAACTGTCAAAAACTGAAAATAGAGTACATGGGGAGAGTTAGTACATTGTTAAAAAGGTTTGTTCACATATGCGTTGACCGTGTTCGGATTTGTGAACATATAAAACACCTGGGCGTGTTTTTCAGAACAGCTTCGCTAGTTCCTTCACCATCTCTAACCTTGCAATGTCCCGACTGCTTAGGCGAGCATCATACTGAGTAGCAGTGGTGACGGGTGTGATAGGCGACGACACTGCATTTGCTGATTGTTGGGACACTGAGGACATTGACGAATGCGGTGATGGCTTAACATCATTTGATTGCGGTGATGGTTTTACTGTGGTTAGGGTTTGTATGGCTGGAACATCTGTTGGTTTTGAGGCAGGTATATGTTTCGCCTTGATTTTTCTTCTGACCTGGTTGTGCTGAACGTTAGCACTGGTTACAATGGGCACAGTAATTTGCACACTGTTGTTTTTGACTAGTTGAGATGAGGCTAACACTTCTCGGCTTGGTTTTGGAACATGATTGCGTTTCTTCAGAATCTTTCGTCTGATATAGTTGTGCTGTATACGCGGAATTTTGTTGCTAGGGATTGAGTCATCAGATTCTGTTTTATAGGCGCGTTTGACGCTGGAGCTGACTGGTACAAATAATGTACTATCCGCATCACTGGTTTCAATGGAACTAGCTGTATCAATGTCTGTTTCTTGTTGGTATAATTCTACCATTTTTCTGTCATTATGTTCGTTGGGGTCTGACAAAGCTGTGCTGGGGTTGACACTGTCTTCTCTCATGTCTTGTTCTGTTTCGTCTCCATAAAGATCGCTGGTATATGGTTCAACAATCTGCTTGGGTATAGTTTCTTCAGGATCTGATTGTTTTGAACGAGCAATCTTGTTCTTGTGGTATAGCAGTGTTTGGTTTTCACTAGTGTTAAAACTAGAACTGCCTGAACTGGGGGTGTGATAGGTATCAGCTGACGATTTATCACTGCGGGAGTAAGTTTGAGTGTGGATATAAGGTGTTTTCGTGTTGTCATCGTGTGACGTCTGTGGCATGATTTCTTCATTTCTAATGCGCAGGTCTCTGTCTTGTAGTCTATTACGTAATTCAAGTGGTGGGATATCTTCTTCGCTTTCGGACGAGTCTCGTTGTTGTCTTGCTCGATGTATTTCATCTGTGGGTGGTCTGGGTATGTGGTCGTCTTGGTAAAATTCAGAGTCTGTCGTCTCTGACTCTGATATGTCAGACGAATCTGTGCTGGATGGATTATAATTTAGGGTGGCTTTTCTGACTGGTCTTGTATTTGTCGTCAGAGGCGGAATGGGCCGGTGATTATCAATTTTTATTTGTTTTACGTGAGCTTTTGTTTGGTGTTGTTTCTCTTCATTCCAAATAATGAAGTTTACAGGCGTAGTTTGTTTCATGATTTTGTAGCCATCTAACCATCGGTCATCGAATTTTGAACTGCGTACATGTTTCTTGTAGTATACTCTGTCTCCTATTTTGTACGTTGGTAGCTTGGCTGATTTATCATGTTGTTTCTGTTTCTTGTGAAATGCCTTCTGCGTATTTCGTTGTGCAATCTGGTGAGCTTTATACTTTTCTTGAAGGATTATTTCGATGGGGTCTTCTCCCATGTATTTTTCTTTGTGGGCGAAGTAGGTTGTCTAACGGAAAGTTTGGTTCTCTTCCGTATAGCATGAGAAAGGGTGACATTCCTGTGGTATCGTTCACGTTTACTCGGATGGCTTCAAGAGCTTGGTTAATGTATAGGTCCCAGTATTGGTGGTTCCCCTTGATATATTTGCTAATAATATCATGTAGGGTGGCGTGCATGCGTTCATTTCTGCCATTTGCATTTGGGCAATAATAAGTGGTTGTAGTATGCTCAATATTCAGCTGGTGTAAGGTGGCTTTAAATGGGTTACCTATAAACTGTTTACCGTTGTCTGAAATGATTCGTTTTGGACAGCCATGCCTGGGAATGAATTCTTGTAAAAAAATTTGCGTGATGGACTGCGATGTGGCATCACTGAGTGGGTAACTTTCTGGCCAAACAGAGTATTGGTCAACTATGTGCAGGAGGTATTTGTTGCCTGATTGGGTGAGTGGGTAAGGACCTGATAAGTCAATGCTCACTGTTTGCATGGGGTAATGGGAAGGTTGCATTTCTTGAAGGGGAATTAAATGTGGCTTCATGTTTCTCAATTTACATGTTCTACAGGTGGCTACATATTCTGTAATGTCCTTGTAGAAAGTTTGCCAATAATACCTTTTCTTTATGACATCAATTGTTTTGTCTCTTCCCATGTGCCCGTTGTTATCATGAAACTGTAGCAATACTTCTGGGACTAGATGTGCTGGAATGACTTTTCTTAGTGTCCCTTCTTGTTTCTGATCAATATAGTATAGAATTCCATCCGTTGGGTGTACTGTAAAATCTTTACTTTTTGTTGGGTTTTCTTTCACGTATGTGAGCAGCTTGACAATTTCTGCATCTTTCGCTTGTTCTACTCTCATGTCAAACATCTCTTGGCTTTCTTCTTCTACTTGAGTGGCGGAATCTGAGGTACTTCTTCGACTTGATGAAGTAATTTCATTAATTTCTTTAGCATTATCGTCAATCTCTGAGGATGTGCCATCATTTTTTGACTCTATTTGTTTTCACTTCAGTTTCATCATCATATTTAATCCTGGATAAGAGGTCTGCACAGGTGTTCATTTCGCCTGGGATATGTTCGATAGTGGTGTCGTAGGACTGTAAATTCATTGCCCATGTCTGTAACTTCTTTGGCTGTTCTTGTGTTTTGGTGAGCCAGTTAACCAAAGGTTGATGATCAGTTCTTATAATGAGTTTAGTTCCTCTGACGTAAAGTCAAACTTTTGTACTGCATAGTGAATAGCATATGCTTCTTTCTCAGTGGTGGTCCACCGTTTTTGTGACTTTGACAATGCGTGGGATAGGAATGCAATGGGTTTCTCATTTGGAATGTTTGGTAGGATGGGTGTTTCATCTTCTAGTACAGGTTGGACCAAACAAGCACCAATTGCGTTATCTGAGGCATCGGCGTATAGTATCATGGGCTGAGAAATATCTGGATGTCCAAGCAGTGGGATGGTGGTTAGGGCATTTTTTAGATACTCAAAGGATCTCTGGCAGTCTTCTGTCCATTTGAAGCGTGCATACTTGCGGGTAAGGGCTATCAAAGGCTCTGCTGCTCTGGAGAAATTGATGATGTGGCGCCTATAGTACCCTATTGTACCAATAAATGAGCGTGTTTGTCTCACCGTCTTGGGGCTAGGCATTTCTCTTATGGCTTTGACTTTATCTTCATCAGGTCTGACGCCATGTCTATTGATGACAAAGCCTAAATATTTTGTTTCTGTCTTTAGAAACTCACACTTCGACAGTTTTAACTTTATTTGGTGATGCCTGAGTCTATCAAACACTGTTTCAACCTTGCGGAGGTGGTCTTCCATCGTGCCTGCGGTATGTATCAGGATATCGTCTATGTATGCCAGGGCAAATGGATGTAGACCCTTTAACACTTCATCCATGAGTGACATATATGTTGCTGGAGATCCTTTTAGACCAAATGGCATAACATTCCAAAAAAAGCTTCCCATATGTGAACAGAATGTGGATTTCTATTTTGCCTCAGGTGTCATGGGGATGCACCAAAAGCCTGACCTTGCATCAAGTGTGGTAAAGTATGTAGACTTTCCTAACGTCGCAAGTAGATCGTCTATCCTGGGGAGGGGGTAGGAAATGACTTTTGTGATTTTGTTAAGGGCACGGTAGTCGCAGCAAAAGCGACTGGAGCCGTCTTTCTTTGTTACGATCACTATGGGTGAGGACCATTGGGAACGGGATCTTTCGATGATTCCTGCCTGTAGCATTTCATTTATAGACCTTTCCACGAGTTCTCTGTTTTTCAAGGGCGTATGATAGGGTTTCATATGTATTGGCTCCTCTGTGGTTGTTTGAATGTCCATTTTGACAGTGTTAGTTCTGCCTAATTCCATGTCATTGAGTGCGAATACATCCTGGTGCTTTTCTACAAACGTTTTCAAACGTTGCTTATTATCTTCTGTGGCATTCAGGGTTGCAAGTAACTGAGCTATTCTCTCTCTGTATTTATGATCTGCTATGATATCTCTGGTCTGTCTTGATGCCTCCGTTTCATTCCCATAATTTTGGGACATTTTTCTTGCATCTTGTGAAAATCTCTGCTCCTGGTATGTGGCTTTCTTTTGCGTAGTTCTTTGCCGTTCATTGGGCTGTGCTTGGTACTGTCTCCTCTGCCATGTACTGTGTGCATTTCCATTTGTCACTGCATTTACTGTATATTCATTTCTTATTATATTTCTGGGGTAGTCGTTGTTGTGCCATTTTTTCTGATTATTTCTGCCGTAACTGCGCTTATCCGCGTACGTTACTGTATTTCTTCTGTTTGTGCTATAGGGCTGTCTTCTTTCCCTGGGCGAAAATTTTTCATTCTTTCTGTTTCCAACTTTGCTGCTATAGTATCCTCCTGTGGTATAGTCATATAAGAATTCTTCCTTTTCTTCGGAAATTTCAATTGGTTTTGGGACTTTATCATATCCACCTGTTTTTGAGTTATATTGATACTCCATGGGGCATGTATCAATGTCTTGTCGCTTTGGATATCCTCCTGGCAAGACAATTTCTGTTTCTCTGTTACTCTGTGATATACAGCACTTCATCTTTTCTCTTGGTGTGCTGGGGCGCAAGAATGAGTAATTATAGTCATTTTCATACTGTGGCCTTTCTCTTCTTATGTATGGACTGGTTCGTTTCTGCCATCTGGGTAGGGTATGCTTTGGTGTAACATAACTGTGACTGATGTTACTGCCTTTTTCTGCATAAGCCTTATAACTGTTTACTTTCCGTGTACTATGGTTATTTGTACTGCGATTTCGTGCATTATGTCCAGTGGGAGTGGTTGAGACAATTTGTGGATGGTCTCTATTGGTTTTGGTTTGTCTTATTGTTGACGTATCCACTTGCGCTACAACTGTGCCTCTTTTTATAGTGGTAGTTTTTCCTGACATATTCAATATCATGATGGGGAAATCTCTGGACTTCGAGACTTCAGCGATTCCCTCTGTAATTTGCAACAATGGGTCATCAATAATGCTTTCTTCTGCTAGGGGCTGTACTTGAATTGATTGCCCTGGTGTTATGTACTCAGAATTTTTTACTCTGCCTTTTGCTATGACCAGGGAGTTTGGAGCCACCGTTATGGGAGCTGTAATCCTTACTAAAGACGCTATGTGGATATCGTCCTGGAGATCTATGTACGTATTGTTGACTTTGATTTTGTGGAGGTCATAGTATATTCGAACTTTGTGTTTGTTAAAAAAATCTCTCCCTAGGATAAGATTTCTAGACATTCCTTTAGTAATGACAAATGGGTGTTCAAAATTTGTTTCGCCTAAGGAAAATTTTAGCCATGCTGTCCCAACTGAATTTAGTCTTTGTCCCGTGACTGAAGCTAGGTGTGTTTTGGACGGTTGAAATCGTACTAAGTGTTGGATCCTCTTGAACAGCTGAACCTAATAAGGCTGATGGATGCTCCTGTATCTACCAGTGCCCTATATTGTTGGCCCTGTATAGACATGATGCAGGAACTGGGGTCCGGATGTATTTTAGTTCCATCATGCAACATTTCTTCATATTGTATTTTACTGGATGGGCCCACTTGACAATTTCTGTTCTGTGTTGTTTCTTTTGTTTTGGACCAGTTTCTGTGATTGTTGCCCTCACTAACGGTCCTGTTTAGTGAGTGGCGCGGCCGTTTCCCTGACGCATGAGGGGTTGAGGTGCGCCTCTGGTATACTGATTTCTGGTGTAATCACGTGGGGGGTGGTGCGGGTTGTTGTGGTTGGTAACCTCCTCTTCTGAATGGTGCATGATTGTAATTTGCTCTACAGGACTTGTAACCATGTCCGAGCCTACCGCATGTAAAGCATCCGTTTGTATTGACATTATTGACGTCGTTTTGCCTCTGTGTGGGGGGTCTATAATTGCGGGGCCTATCATCTCGTTGTCGTGGGCGAGTCCATTGCCTCCTGGTATGGTCAACTTCCATAGGCTCATGCTCATCATAGTCCCTATATTCTGGTCGGGGTTCCCTACCTGCTCTTTGTTGGAACCTTCGGTGAAGATTTTCCTCCTGTATTGCTGCTTGGATTGTTTCAGCAATAGTCTTGGTGTCTTTTCTAATAAGATGCCTTCTGATATTTTCCGCTCTAAGGCCATCGGCAAATATCCCCACTAACTGTATTTCTACATCAGGTGTGGTAGGGATTTCTCCGCAAAATGCCTCTTCTGCCATATTGAGGAATCGATCTCCAAAAAGTTGTACCGATTCATCTCTTTCCTGTTTCATGCTTCTAAGGACTGACCAAGCATGCATTTTGTCTATGATTTCCCCATATCTCTGGGTGAGCTCTTTTTTTAGGGACTCGTAGGTTTCTGTGGGGTACTGCTGGGACCTCCTTCTTAAAAAATCAGTCACGTACGAATCAGAACCTAACAGAGCGATTTTCTTTTTCTCTTCATCCGTTGTTGCCTCTGCTAGTGCCGCAAATTTTTCCATGTCGGACAACCATCTTCTGAATTTTTTTTTGTTTCCATCGAACGGCTGAACAATGGATCTAACCTGTGTGAATTTCGCGTAGTTGTCATTTTTCTGTAGGGTTTCAGTAATTTGCCGTAGCGCTATTATTGTTGGTCCTTCCATATTTTGTCTGTCCTGGGGCTGCAGTGGTTGTGTATTTACGGGTTGGTTCTGTGGTTGTTGTTGTTGTTGTTCCACACCCAGCTGTTGAAAATTTTGTAGTAAATCGTCCATGGTCTATGATCGCTAGTTATTCGCTTTATCAAAGAGAAGTGGTCACGGGCACCATATTACCTTCATGTAGCCGGGGCGTCTGTGGCCTAATGGATATGAACGCAGTTTCATAATCCAGATATACCAGGTTCGAAACCTGCTGCAGGCGGTTTGGTAGCAGATCACTTTGTGTGGATTTTTAACAATGGTATAAGCGCCGTACCGTTCAGAAAGCAATGGCAAACTACTGAACGTAAAAATTGCCTAGATAAATCACAAACAGCCAATAAAAGCTGGGGTTGATTGCCACGTCCTGTAAAGGATAAGCAACTAACTAAGCCGGGGCAGGTGTTCCTTAGGACTGGAACGGCACCATATTACCTTCATGTGGCAGTGCCGGTATATGCAGTATTTTCAGTTTACTTTACAGAGAGCAGATGTTTAACTGGCCTAATCACCAGAGATTTATATTTCTCTCTTAAATTTGTGTTACCAGGTTCGATTTTCTTCTCTTAGGTGTTGATGTAGCGAATTTAATTGAAATGGATAGATTTCTTATCTAGATCTCAAAACTGTAGTAATTCACCTTTTCAACAGCGTTCGATTTCATGCAAAACTTTTAATATCTTTCAGCATGAAACTTAAAATTTCAACAAAGTCTGGAATTCAGAACATTTTTACAATAATAAGTATAATAAAATTCTATCATCTCATCAGATGCTTTCATCGATGCAAAAATCCCTTTTTGCATCCTTGTCTCGTAGGCCTACTCAATTGTCAAATATGGCGAACCTTCTCATTCCACCGTGTTCCTTCTTTTAAGTTACAGTCTTATTTTAGGTTCGACGACATTTACCCATCTCCTCAGATTTGTCCTTGATTTCTTTATAATCATAAGCATTCCTTGAGTTAAATGCTTTCCAACACAAGAATATTTTCTACTCTACATGGTTTGAGGTGTAAGACATTTTTTTTTTGCAAATTGACTCAAATCCTCGAACCTAGTTCTGCTGCGACTAGGGTTGGGAGCTCTATTCAAAATACATATTTAACGATTGTCACTACTTACGCCAGTAAGAAATATATATATATATAACCACTCAATGTCCTGAAATACACATTTTATAAGAAATGTTGAAGTTTGATTTTCTCAAACTAAGAAATATGTAGAGCTGGACCAGATACGACCTCTTGAGTTGCGCTCTTTCATTCTACTGCCAAAATGGCGTTGTTGTTCCACTTTCCCCGGGGTAAATCTGAGCTATCCGATTGGTCAGGGGAAATCACCCAATTATTAGAAATGGCGTGTAGAAGCGACTCTACCCTAAATATGTGACACTATTTATTATTTTCTGTTTCTCATAAAATATAAAATTATGGGGTGGTCTGTGCTTCCTCTGTCTTGTAAGAATATAGTCTGTTTCCAAAGGAACAACTATGTACACGGCCACAATACAAGTCTGCGGTATAAACACAAGTCTGCGGTATAAACACAAGTCTGCGGTATAAAACACAAGTCTGTGGTATAAAAAACAAGTCTACGGTATAAAACACAGGTCTGCGTATAAAATACAACTCTGCGGTATAAAATACAAGTCTGCGGTATAAAATACAACTCTGCGGTATAAAACAGAACTCTGCGGTATAAAACACAAGTCTGCGGTATAACACAATATCTGCGGCACAAAACACAAGTTTGCGGCACAAAACACCAGTCTGCGGTATAAAATACAAGTCTGCGGTATAAAACACAAGTCTGCGGTATAAAACACGTCTACGGTATAAAACACAGCTCTGCGGTATAAAATACAACTCTGCGGTATAAAATACAACCCTGTGGTATAAAATACAAGTCTGCGGTATAAAACACAAGTCTGCGGTATAAAACACAAATCTGCGGCTTAAAACACAAGTCTGTGGCTTAAAACACAAGTCTGTGGCATAAAACACTAGTCTGCGGCATTAAACACAAATCTGCGGCATAAAACACAAATCTGCGGCACAAAACACAAGTCTGCGGTAAAAAATACAAGTCTGCGGTATAAATACAAGTCTATGATATAAAATACAAGTCTGCCGTATAAAAAGAAGTCTGTGGTATAAAAGACAAGTTTGTGGTATAATAACAAGTCTGCGGTATAAAATGGAGGCGTCTTTCTGAACTTAAGCAATTACGCACAAAAAAGCTGTCATCGGCAACAGGACAATTCTCAGAGCAACTTCAGAGCAGAGACAGAGGCCTTGAAAACTGCAGCGGAGGTTATAATGACAGAGAGACAAGTTGCTGTCTTCACCGATGCACTGTCAGTAATCGCAACGTTGAAAAAGCCAAAATAATGCAGACCTGGATGACCTAAGAGTAGTGCTCCACAAATTACGTCAACCATTCAACAGAGTTGTGATCCAATGAATCCAATCTTATTGTAACATCCCCGGCAATGAAGAGGTTGACAGAATAGCAAAGGAAGGTGGAAAGCTATATCAGCCTGGTTCAAGCATAACTTTTGAGGAGGCAAAGACTTCTATCACAATCAGGTACGGAAACGAAACAAATGGGATGTACAGCATCCAGGTCACACACAAAATGATGCATACTACCAGCTCAAAAGAAGAGAAAAAGTGGTAATCTTCAGACTCAGCACGGACCAGAACAAATTGGGATACTATCTATTCAACAAGCTAAAGATAGGAACTACCGATGAGTGTAACTGTGGCACTGATAAAATGACTTCTGAACATCTGCTTCAAAGATGCCCAACATATCTGGAACACAGAAAGCGCATATAGCCCTTACGAGTACCATTCGTGGAAAAGCTCTGCGGAGATGCAAACAGCCTCAAGCTGACAACTGTTCTCTTTGAAAACTTTCTGAAAGTATACGAAGAAGAAGAAAAAGCAGAAGAAGAAGAAGAAGAAGAAGAAGAAACACAACTCTGCGGTATAAAACACAGTCTGCGGTACAAAACAAAACTCGGCGGTATAAAACAGTCTGCGGTAAAAAAAAAAAACACACAAGTGTCTCTATCGTTCTGGACGGGACAACACGCAAGTTATATTTATATATCAAGATAACAAGTTGATATAATTCTAGTGATGCTAATCGATAAGTCATATGTTGTGCATTTTTCTTTATTTAAAGAAAAAACAAAATAATCTTACGTCAGCAAAGTCTATTTAATCAAATATCCATGCAAATAATATGCAATTTCAGATCAATGTCTCATTTAGATAGTAATTAAGACTGAAATATACGCAACCAGATACAGTAGACTTCGAGATAAAATCTTATTACTGGAAGATTTTATGTTATGATGTATCCATTATGGGGTTCTCGACCTGACGTGTGATCTAAGAAGCAGCTTACAAATTAATGGAACCCAATAGACGTTGTTGCGACATCTTAATGAGGCAGCGAAACCCAGCCTGCTTATCAGATATGCTGTAAATGTGTAGTTATTTTCTCTATGAAGTGGTGTGATAAAAATCTCAGCTTTACTGAGCGGAGTTCTTTGTCGAGTAAATAATGTACGATGAACTCAAACAAAATTTGCCAAATTGTTGAATAGCTTTAGACAGTATCGACGTTAAGGCCCGGCGAACGTTATGATTTCTTTTCAACTTAAAATGAACATTTCCTAAGCAGCTAACAGCGCGTGTTTCGAAGGATAGAGAGTACAATGTTAACAAGTGCAGGTAAAATTTGAACAGTCCTTCCATTTTTGTGAGAATACATTATGCATTGTGAAATGTGTACTTGTGTTTATGCGTGTTTATATGTATAACCCGTCATGGGTCGTAGGGGTGGCATGGTGGAAGCATCAGTAGACAGGGTCCTCCACTGCTCTCTATCCTCAGCAATGCGTACAAGTGTGGAAAAACCGTGCCCTGCCCATTCTTTGATGTTATCAGCCCAGGATTTTC
Source organism: Oreohelix idahoensis (assembly GCA_024509875.1). NCBI lineage: Eukaryota > Metazoa > Mollusca > Gastropoda > Stylommatophora > Oreohelicidae > Oreohelix > Oreohelix idahoensis. The sequence continues at coordinate 517,650 of JAMPIV010009990.1, read as the reverse complement.
TTTGCCTTCCTCTTCTCCGTTTACCTTCGACTGTTCCCTGGAGGATCGTTTTCGAAAGGGAGTCATGACGAGTTACATGCCCAAACCAGGCAAGCTTTCGACGTTTCACTACTGACAAAAGTGGTTCTTGGTGGCCTGCATAGGTGTTTA
>JAMPIV010009990.1:255000-512500 GCA_024509875.1 Oreohelix idahoensis | reverse complement strand
ATGGGATGGTGGAATAGATAGAAGGGGAGACATAAGTATGTGTCGGGAAACGCAATACCCAGGACAGCGTTTCTTTTCTTTTCTTTTACCATAGTTGTTGGTGGTACCAGTTGACGGTACTATCTCTGGAACAGGAAGGGAACAGTGGCCTGAGCTTTAAGAAGAGGGGCCAACTTCATTGACACTCCCTGACATTTCTTGGAACGTGCTGCGCCCTTACAACCTTGACCAGCAACGAGCGCGATCAGTTTACCAAGAACCAAACCATCAGCGGGAGCAGAACCTACCATTGGCAGATAAGGAAAACGTTAAAGCTGCCACGTGCACTCCTTTATAAACTTTCATCCCATACAACAGTGATGGCAACTTTTTATTAAATCATTATTCCAATTTTCTAAAACCTTGCTAAACCTAAATGATTATTAAATTTGTTATTTGTAATTATACAGACATATTGATATAGAAGTTGAGATAGATTATCCTTCTATCTACCACTCTGCCAAAAGTAATCTTGTGCGAAGGTAGACACCTTTGAAGACCCACATTAGATACTCTTGTTTTGGCCTCTGCCGGACCACTACTGCAAAGCAGGGGAGGAAATTCGTGACACAAGTACCAGTGGAACAGGAGATGAGAAGTAACTGCTGACGATGAATAGGAAATACGGTGAGGAAACCTGTTGATAGCATTACAATGCATTCCTTGTTCTGATATCCCCATTGTGACAGCGGTAGAAAAGGTAAAATGTAAAGGATCCCGTTTACACGCCCATTGAGGCATACTGAGAATGTGGTGTTAGGCCGTTATTTTCTTGACCATCGGCACACTAGGGGTGATGTGGTCAGCATCACGCAAGCCGCCTTAACCTTCCTAGAGTTGCTCTGGTACCCAATTTATGAGGCTGGGTCGACCACGGAGCCGATTGCGGTCTAAACAAATTCCACCTCAACTGGAGATCGAACCATGGACCACTGGGCTAGGAAGCCAGTGCACTAAACACTGCGCTACCGCGGTAGAGTTAGACCGACAAGCACGTGGAGAAGAGACACTGGAGAGAGAAATGAAACGGATAAAGAAGACATTGCAGGATCATGAGCGGACAGGACAGGACAGGACAGGACATGACAGGACAGGACAGGACCAGTGGCGTATTCTCTATGTGTGCTGTGCGTGCTGCGCACACTTATGCCCAAAGGAAAATAAAAATTTAATGTATTATTCTATAAAGTATTTCTATTATAATGTTCTGCTTTCGGACCGCACGCATCAGGATAACGGATTTTCCCGCACAGAATCTACGAGTATATCTAGTTTCACTTTCCCAGAAGCGTTTTATAGTGCAGTTTTTTCTTTTTGGTTGGTAGCAATAGCCCGAAGTTTCTCGGGTAATTCCGTCACTATGCGTGCTGCACCTTTCGGATTTACGTTTAAAGACTGGTTTGTGTGGATCGGGGTCATGGCCAGATACGTCAATACAATATCAACATGCGTGCGGTGGTCTTGCAGCTCTCGAGTTGTAAAAATCGGCTGTGTCCGTCCAGTGTTTTTTGTGATTAATTTTTGTTAGTTGCCGGGAATGCAAATTATTACAGTTGTCATAAAGTGCATTGATACATCGATAAAATCATTAATTATAGGTAAAAGTCAAAATAATATGAGTAGAAATAGAAATAGTAAAGTTGTAACGCGTCTTCTTTCCCCGCGCCAGTCATCAAATGGAGATAAGAACGTAGTGTGAAACCTTATTGCCGCGCTAGTGGTATTGGATTTTATAACTCGCCCGTGAAGGGTTAACGGTAAAAATTTAGAAAAAAACGACTAGCTTTGTTGTTCCAAGAAAAATAGTAAGAATAAAACAGGGGAGGCATAAACGAACGCATAAAAGTGAGAGAGAGAGAGAGAGAGAGAGAGAGAGAGAGAGAGAGCGAACAAATGCTACCAGTTGTCAAGCGTTAGATTCTTGGACTAGCTACCCAAGACGACAGTGCGAGACAATACAGTTAGCCTGTGTTCGGTAACGTGGCGCAAGCTTTGTAGAATTTAAAAATACCCCGCAAAACCCACTACTTTTTCGGACTATAGGCACACTGAGGAAATATATAAACACACAAACAGCGCTTTCGCTGCAAAAGAGTCCATTTTATGACGTAACAGACTAGTAGTTTCAGTTTTGGACAACGCGGGAGAGGAGAAAAGATGGCGTAATTTATATGATAGTGGAAATTGAAACTAACTCTGGAAAATATATGGACTTCTTTATTAATAGGTTTAGGATCATAAAACCTAGTTAGTTTGATGGCTTATCTTCTCCTGATAAATAATATGTTTAAAAATACAAAATTCCCCAGTAGATAAGAACGTTATTGACAAAAGACTGTATTTGTTCGTGCAGACAAACGGACAGACTGGCGGTTTTGCATTCATTTTGCATTCACTAACGATTACAATTTTGAACGCGTTGTTGGAAATGAGACAAGCAAGCATGTATTCTGTTGGAGGAGGGGTAGACAAGGGGAGAGAAATTATGGGATGGCTTAACACAAAATATATTTTAGCAGTAGAAATCTAAGAATGTGTCACAGAGAGTTATGGTCATTAAAATTCTCTATATACTCTTCTTTTCTTCACCCGTGTCCTCTATTTTATTATCACTTTTGACCCTTTTCCTGTATTTTTCTTCCCCATTCTCAACTTTACCGTTTTTTTCTCATACTGGTAAACGCATTTATGACATAACGTGTCAGAGAGAGAGCGTTAAAATGCATTCTATTGCATTAGGTGTCAGTGGACGAAACTGTGAATATATTCGTCTGGCCAGACATAGGAGCAGACATATGTCTACAGCGTTCCCTGCACCAGACGAAATAAACTGTGAATATTCGCTTCCGCCAGACCTATAGGCAACATTGTGTCTGCATTTTCATCTGCCACAACGAGTTGCATCGGCTGAGCGCTCAGGTGAGGTGCGATAACCGACATCTCCTCGGCGCAGTTTGAGACATTTGTCTGGAAATCCCAGCTGACAAGGCACTCACTGTTGGCCTGGTCAGCGTGAGGTGTGAAAACGCACGAGTGTCAGTTCATGGTAGTCTTCTAGTTGATGTAAGGTGTTTAAGAATGAGAAGGGGAGATTATTTCGTTTTGCGAAATAAGTTGGGACCCCTTTGTTCTGATTTAAGATATATACCGGAGTTTGAAACTAGATTTTCATTCATTCTCCAAATTCGCAGTAGACAGGTTGTTCGTGAATAGAATAAGCTGTATAGCGAGGCCCTAGTTTGTTCGGAAATTTACCGAGCTCTAGACTTCAAATAAATATATCAGCGTTTAATTCTAAAGTGTGCGATTACCTGTAGTTCTGTGTTGAGGTAAATATATATATATATAAATATATATATATATATATAAATATATATAAATATAAATATATGTATATATGTATATATATATACATATATACATATATTTATATAAATATATATATCTAGATTTTGTGAGTGATTAAGTGATAATCGCTTATTTCATATTTCATATATAAATATATATATATATATATTATATATAATATATATATATAATATATATATAATATATAATATATATATATATATATATATATATATATACATATATATAGTGAGTGATTAAGTGATAATCGCTTATTTCATATTTCACTAGTTAGATTTGGTGCAGAGTGCTTAATTTATATAGTCTGTATTATTTTGTAGTGACGAGTTACATTGTAAAACAGAAATTATAATTTCTAGCTTAAACTCAGTCGGCTATTAAGGAATTTAATTTTACTGCTAAATAATCAGTCGAGAATTATTTTTCTAACTAACTTATAAATGCTAGATGCCTCATGAGTGTTGACGGAATACATAGGTATTCCTAATTTATGTTGATTGATTTTTTTATATAACTTTTTTCACGGGAAGTTTAAACGTCAAGTCAAGCTTTATGCTTGCAGTTCGAAACGTAAGTTATATTGAGTACATAATATGTAAAATATTTCATGTGTTTTTCTTTATTCAGTGAATACTGGGGTAACCCAAATTTTGCCGACGTTTAGTACAGAGACATACCTGTGAGAAACATAAACATTTTATATCTTTAACCACGTGGGTTTTTTTCAAGTACCACCTGTCTGACAGTGCGTGTGCCTTCAGAGATAGACAGAATACCAATCCCACTAACAGTTTTTTTTTTAAAGAATAAATGTTTATACTGGGCCTTTGAGGCAGATCATATTCTCCTCGAACTCTGTGTTGAGGCTACTTTGTGGCGAGAATAATTACAGAAATCTAAAACATTAACTTTCCGACATTGTTGACAAAGTGTGTGGTGTACCTAGATTATCTGTTGAGAGAAGTTGTCCACCGGTCATCTCCCTAATTAAGGGAATCCTCGTGTTTTCTGACACTGTGTGCCCGTTTTAAGCCTAATTCTTAACCTCGTGAGTCCAAGTGACACTAACTTTAGTCTGTAATAAACTATCGTATGAAGCAGGACGCTCCCCGGATCCATTTTGATGAAAACCAACAAACAAATCTGCAGAGCTGGATCCGCTTCATTAAACGACAGAAACTGATAAAAGTGTGTGAGTGTCCCGAATGTTTGCGCCAGACGGCGAACAACAGCACGAGTAGTTTAAGGTAAGGTTGTGTGAGTCAGGGCCCTGATGAAAGAACCGATGTGAAAGTAGACTGAAGGATATTTCTTTGTTTGAGTCACCCACGTTGTAACTTCCTTTATGCAAGTTATGAGTAACAATATTTTCCCTTATAATAAAGCAGAGTAGCAAGTCTGTCCATGCCTTAAAAGGGGAAACCATAGTCTCAATCATATGTATCTGTAACTCTTTGGGGTTATCACTTTCTTCTAACGGGACTGTGAGCTATATATCCAGCGGAAGGATCCTACCAACGGGTCTATCATTTCTTGTAGCAATTCCTTGATTTTTATGACTATTTGTATATGTTTTGATGTATTTTATATGTTGTGATGTAAGTTTACTATGATAATTAAACTATACCGGGACCTCAAGACGCAGCAATAGAGACCGCAGTCAGCGACTCATAGCTTGACTGCCTGCGTCAGGACCAGCGAACCAGAGCTGGTCAAGACCACACTCCACCTCCACGTGGTGGTCCTGGAAACAGTCTGCAGCTGTGCAGTCTGGCTGAGCGAGTGTGGATCGAAATGGGAAGGCAAACCCGGTCCTAAAAAATGCCGTGCAGAAGTCGGATGTGTCGACCGAAAGGTGCAGATATCACAGCTTAGGCGTAAACGGACACAACGCAACCACCGTCCTTTTCAGGACGAACGAAGAAGAAGAAGAAGAAGAAGAAGAAACTATACCTACATTTATTTCAGTGTGGTGGTCAGTTCGTTCCCATAATATCTATATAATCCTTGTTATAGTTTTCCCACGTCTGTGTGTCTAACTGTCGTCATTTGTATCTGCGGGCACGTGAGTGGATAGAGATATATTAATATATACATAATTTTTTATAGACTGTCTGACTCCTCTGGATCTGTTGTAGAAGATAGGCGGAAAGAGAGAGAGATTCTCGATTTCCTGGACAGCCTCTATAAATTTCTACCATCTCACTCGTGGAAATCTATTTATATTTACTACCTCTCACTGTGACTATCACTTATTCTAATCTATTCAGAAGGGACCAACCCACGTCTTAATCCCCCTATCAAAAATCTACGACAGAATGAGTGAGGAGAAAACTTGTTAGGTCTAAAAATCAAGTCTGTTTTTGCTTTTATTTTCAAAATTCAAATTGAAAAGCTTAGTCTTCCGATCTGATTGGCCAACGCATTTTATATTATGGAAAACTTAGTTAGGTTTTTACCATTTTGTAGACAGCTGTCCCTGAAGCAGTCGAAGTGATCCTAAGAAGTTTGACTTTTAAGATTTTTTGTAACTAAAACTAAAAAGTATTTGCCATAGTCTAGCCAGCAGCAAAGCTGAATTTGTGCCATCCATCGCACCTGTGCTTATTTCATTGAATTCTGGTAAGAAGAATATCTATATTATTATGTAATATGTGCAAAGGCAAAAAGTGGGAAAGTGTATGACATGCCTAAAGAGACAGTTTGGGTATACATATTTGATTTATGTTTGAATATTGCATTGTTGTAATTAAAAATTATTGTAAGTAAAGTAGAACAGCAAGCCTCTGTGTTCGCTGAACACTATTGATTGCCTGGACCGTTTATATTTTGTAATAGAAAAAAAAAATCACATAGGCATATAAGGAGATGTACATACTCCTATTAAATTGTGTTGAAGAAGACTATGTAAAATGACAGTGGCGTATCTGCCATCTGGACCTGAGGTGTGGTCACAATATGATGTGAGTTAAGAAAAAAACTTAGGGGCTGGTGCACTTGTAATGCACACGAGGCTGAACCCCATCATGTCATGTAGAGAGTTGAGGGAAAAATATAACAGATATGAAAAGGCCAGGGTGTCTTTTATGTTGCAGGGTTTTATTTCCTGTTACCAGCCGGTGACAGGAAAGCTGAAGTACGAGTGAAGACAGTAACGTCTCCAGTACAGCGTATTCTGTATAATAATTGTCAAGTGGAGCTCTGAGAGCTGATGTTCTTTACAGAGCCATATCAACGATTGAATCTTCACGAAGGAAATTTCAGGTTATGTGCCACAGTCTGTGCCATCTGACACTTTATCTGGAGAAAACTGTTTCCCTACCCATTAACAGAAACTCTCGGGAAAATGATGACATAAACAGTCTCTCCAATAACTGACTCACATTTTTAATTATTACTTAACAGGCTGTGAAACACCTTATGGAACATTTTAATATTAATAGTATTATTGTTGGACCAAGAGTCCTTATTTTCAGTTCATTTTTCAGTGTAACATACATTTTCTTCAGTTTTAAAAGACCTGTCCAAAAGAGATTGCAGGACAGGCACAATAAATTGTACAAAAAAAATATTTCCAAATTGAAAACTAAACAACAGCGTTAGTAAGATTCTATTAGAGAGTTATACTGTGTTGTTTTGATGTATCATCATTTCATTGCATCCCCTAGACACTAGCCACATCAAACACCATACATTAGAATTAATGTACAGCACCGTGTGAGATCTAGAGAGGTAGCGTTAGGTCCCTTGAGAACTCATCTTCTTCAACCACTAGACTCAAGGTCTTAAATAGCTTGAGCTCACACGGTTAACACATCTAACTCTATCATTATTATCTTTTACCATCATAACCTCTCCAGCAAATTAAACTTTGCTACAACAGTGACAGTGAGTTTCAAGTTGTAAGTTAATTAGTATTTCGGAGATAATTGAGATTTACCCCTAATAACTATCGTTGCGTAATTGAATATAGCTGGTTTTTAAATTAAGAGGGGAAGAAGTTAAATAGTAGGCGTACATATTCATTTTAAGTAGCAGCACGCCTAGCTCGCATTACCAGGATACGCCACTGGACAGGACAGGACAGGACATGACAGGACAGGACAGGACAGGACGTCTTAGTGCGCATCTAGTCTCCTCATGGAACTGTGAATATAATAAATGGACGAACGAGAACATCCTATCTAAATTACTTATCTATGGCGTAGTAGTATTATCCACGACGAACAGGTGCACTCGTATGTTTCTCGTTAAACAAAAAAAAAAACGAAGAGCAGTATTAACAAACGATGCAAAAACACAAGTTGGAAGTATAGTTAAGTGCATGTATGTCCTTTTTGCATGTTATAAGTGTGACCGTGTGGCCAGAGAGATGTAATTTTAGACAGCGTAATTAATTTTCTATCTGGTCTACGGTGTATATTTGTGCTCATGCTGGCATTCTCACACGGTCTGGAGCATATTGTGATAACAGGAAAGATTGGAGGAAACAAGATAGAGGACGACAACGAGAGCAGATACTGGACAGTTTGACGTCATGACATGGACAGAAGTCATCACTATAATTGGTAAATCGTACTGTAGAGAGGAAGTTGTGGAGATAAATAATCGCCTACGCCACCACGTATGGTACTTGAAGAAGAAGATGTTCTTCTTAAAAGAAAGCTGTGTTAATCATGTGTTAGTCATGTGTTAGTCATTCTTCTTCTTTGATCCTTAGCCGCCGACCGTCAAAGCAGTCAGTGGCCATTACGCCTGTTGGCGTCTTGTAGGGCAACAACAAATTGATTCCACTTTGCTCGGTCGGCGGCCATCCTTCGTACAGTACCCCAACTCTGGTTCTTTCTTTGCATCTCAGCCTCCACAGTCCTCCGCCAAATTGTTTTTGGTCGGCCTCTCTTTCGTTTTCCTTCAGGGGTCCATAGCATAGCTGTTCTTGTGATGGCATCGGGGTCTCTTCTGAGGACATGGCCAACCCAGCCCCATCGTCTGCCAGCTATGATGGTGTGCATGTCCTCTTGCTTGCTCCGAGTAAGCAGATCTTGGCTGGTGATGATATTCGGCCAAAAGATTCGGAGAACTTTTCTTAGGTATGTTGTGTGAAAAGAGGACAATTTCGACATTTCCTTCTCTGTAACTCTCCAGCTCTCCGCGCCATAGAGAAGCACAGAAAGTACACAGCTCTGATATAATCCGCCAGACAACAGATGGCAATCCAAAAGGAATAAGATGGACTACATTGGAAGATCTGGAATATGCAGATGACATTGCACTGCTAGCACATTCACATCAACACATCCAGGAAAAAACGGATAGACTTAATAAGTATAGCCAGCAGGTGGACTTGAACATCAAGAAGACAGAGGTCATGACGCTCAATGTGAGCAACCCTGAGCCCATATCAGTAAAGAATCAGCAACTGGAACAGACAGATGCCTTCACATACCTAGGATGCATAGTAACACCAGACGGCGGAGCAAGCAAAGACATCAACAACAGAATGAACAAAGCAAGAACAGCCTTTTTAGTGTTAGTCATTATACCCTGTTTATTTGTGTGTCAGGAATGTCTTCTTTGTAATTGCTTGATTGGTAAAGCTTCTATGTTAATGTTTATGCTATTCTTTTATCGTCTTCGCTATCATCAGTTTCCTTTGGACTCCTTACAGAGTATGAAGTCACCAATGCAGCTGGTCCCCATGCAGGAAGCCTGTCCCAAGCATTCTCATGCTCGTGCAGTAGTGGTTTATGTGGCAATTTATTTTTTATTTATATATTTAAGATGATCCCCAGTAAAGAAAAAGCCCCCAGCTATAAGCAAACACCTTTTTACGACACTTCTCATGGTATGCTATTTTTTGTGTAACTTATTTTTAGCAATGTTATCGGTATATTTTTATAATATGATCGCTCTGTATAGTTGTAATGTTAGCAATGTGATGTGTGTAAGTATTTGTATGCATTGTGTAGTCGCAAAGTTAGAAATGCCTTCTGGTTAGTTGTGGATAATGAACACAAAATTAACTTTCTTATTCCCTTAGGATCTTGCTGAATATAGTGGTGAGCTGTGAATGCTGAATGAGAAGCCGTGGGGAAAAAACTATGGTCGTCAGTTAAGCGAGGTAAAATACGTAGTTACAGGAGGGTAACTATCTGTCATAAAATATCTCTAATGCCATATGACATGAGTGCGGTTATGAGAACGCGCCTTAACTTCCTGTCGCGTGGTGAGTATTTGCCAATGAGATATTAGGTAGAAGGTCTCCAGAAATTGGCTCGTTAAGAAAGGAAAGAGACCTATCCGAGATAAGGGAAGAAGAAGAGAATTCGAATGCTTTCCTTTGGCCAGTGTTTTATAGTGAATTATGGAAAGAGTTCTGTTTCCCCACGACATTAACTTCTGCCCTTAGATCCCGTAAAGAAAAAGCCCCCAACCTCATCTGAGTGTAAAACGTTACCTATATGTAAATATTTAACACCGACAGCACGACTGATACATTAACGAACTAGATAATGATCAAACGATTATTGGGTTTATTAATTAAATATCTACACATATAGGGTTAGTAATGGTTAGAACGTGATGATGGTAAAAGATGATTCACACAAATATTATAAATATTGTAGTTAATTAAATAGACGAATGAGCTTGTGTAAAGCGAAATGATGATGATGTGATATGATACGTGTTACCAAAATGGTGAGTAATCTACACAGTCCATGTGTCTCTAAATGCCTTACCCGGGGAGGATGATGTCACGAAAGGGAATTGAAGTTATTGTAATCTAAAGTTATCCTGGACCAAAAGATGTATCAGATGATACCAGGATCGTGCCACATAAGAGACTGGTCTTACAATAAATACCCCCTTTTTCTGAAAAGAATCAGGGTGTATTGACATCAAAGGTAGAATCCAGCTGTATAAACCTCTAGGTGTGATGAGAGTGGATGTCCTGAAAGTCTGTTTGCTCCCTTTCACGATTCTCCCCTGATATTATGTGTTATTATTATTTTCTATTATTATGGCTAATTATGCTAGGGGTACTAATTATGGTCTATCTATATATAATATGTATCAACAAAACTTGGAACTCAATTTAAATAATTTCAGCAAGTCTGATGGTACATATTTACAATTTATTTATCCTATACCGTTTATCTTTTCGGTTAGGCAACGTAGAATGAACTCAAATGTATTTACATTATAAAATAAATAAGCATGGACAATTAATTATCAAAGTGGATCACTGTGATGAATTTCACCTTTTGATTAACAATTATCTAATACATATATGTTTTATCACTCTTACTGGACTGAGAAGTAGTAATCATCAAATTTATGTCCACAAGGATTCATCATACACTGTATTTTTATCTTTTTATTATATATATTAGAGGTAGAGTCTGAATAGGCTGACCAGTGGCTTTGTTTTGCCACTTATCTTCTATGTAGAAATCAATCACACTCCCGCCATGGACTAACACGTCTGTGAATTGCACTTGCACCTCAGAGTTCAACAGAGATAGATGATTCATATACTTCTGGTAGTTTGCAGGATAAAACCTGGAATACAAATAATCACAACCCCTGTATGGTCCAGCACTATTCTGTCCTCACATACAATGGACATAACAAACAGTGTAAGACATTGTGCTAACATATGCACAGAACAATTTACCTCAACACCACTCACAGCCAGTTCACTGTGACTACACTTTCCTTATAAATCCTAAGTTAGATCCAGTTGTCCATGATCCGCCTTCATACAATGATTTGGTCTAGTTTAAAGCACTAAGTAATACTTTGATTAATACCTTAAAACAATTCCTGTCATCCTTCCTTGTTTTCCTGGTAAATGTGTCGTTCCTTTAAGAAATACTCCTTCAAACACTTTGTCAACCTTACAGACGTACTTTGGCCATCATTCTCAATTATTCTACATTTTACAAGGCTGGCTTTCGTCTCCAAGAGTTTACCCATGCTACACACTTCCTAACGCACAAGTGGATTAATCACAGGAAAATTACATAATTATATACATATATATATTCATTCTTACCCCCAGGCAATACACACAAGCTGTAACAGGCTGTTAATTGGCATCTAGGTCTGCTAGGCAGATGCGGTGGCAAAGTTATATGACTTTTACACTTTTACCGCTCTCTTCTGTTCAGCTGTATTTTTTTAAATTTTGGGGCCTCAATTTAGCCAAGAGCAAGGTCTTATATACTAGCACATCCGCCGTATCGGATGGCATGGGGCAAAAAGGGTGTTGAAAATCTCAAAATGAGGCATAATTTTGCCTTCTGTTCAATTAGGAAACTTTTTAATATCCATTATCTTTCTTATTTATGGGGCGATTTTGGTCATTTAAAGTTTGAATTGTTCTATGAATTATTCTGTATTGATCTATCTATTAATTGGTTAGTTTGCAAAATGCATTTTAATATATGCATGCTTTAACTAGCTAAATTGGGACTAACCTGATGTTACGAAGCCCTTTCCCTCGATATTTCTATCTGACTAAAATACTATTCGAGAAAGTTTTTACACCTACCTCTAGCGTAATATTCCCGTTGTTGAATTATATAATCATTTCCGGTGTTACTTCTTTATTCTTTAAAAAATTAAATGGCATGGTACCATCGGTTACACAAAATGGGCCTCTATATTCAAGCCTAGTACGTTTTACAACACACACCTAGAATGACGCGTTTTCATTGGCTAGTGTAGCAGAGAGTTCTCAACATATGGCGTGCGGTATGGTCAGATTTAACCCTAAGTATACAGAAAACCGTGTTGTGAGACAGACTAAATCACGACAGATGATTCACATGTATGCATAGAATGTCCCAAGTTGTTATAAGTTATGTCGAGTGGGGTATCTCTAAGTCCAGGACGTTCTGATGAAAAGTTGTGTTGTACTGAGAACGTTGAAGATGTACAGTCATTCACTGTTTGACAATATCTCTGTGGCGTTGACCAACAGTTAACAGTTGTCGTATGAAAAATGTCTGTTGTCTAATCTCCGAAGGGTACTGGCCCAACTGTATATTTTCACTAAAGATTCTTGATACGTAGACTCATTAACTTGAGTATGTAATCGTGATTCACGAAGTATACTTTGGAGTAAGCTGCATTTGGTATAAGCATGAAAATCAACCTTTGAGCTCTTTAGCTTGACTTCAGATGGTAGCTTCCGATGGAGCTAAACTTGATATGAGTAATCAACTGTGAGCTTTAGCTTGACTCATGTAGTAAGATGTCGATGGAGCTGAACTTGATATATCTGTGTATTGAACTTGTGCGCACGTGATATAAGGTGACGAAAAATGCTGCGTCCGCCGTCTTAATCGTGGGAGAGAAATATTCCTTTATAATTGAGGAATGAAGGATGTCCTATGGCAATTTCTGCTAGCCAAAATGTCCGTTTTGATAACTTTTTTCTGGTTAGACGTCAGACACTTAGCGTGTAGCCTCAGACTTCTGATGCACTGAAGACACACAAAAGTCTTCGTAAGTTTTCAAACTCAATATCACTGGTTGACTTCATTTATACTACTCCTCACTATTGATTTCTATGTGTTCAATTCTAATTAATGTTAAATATATTGTGCATGAAAGTGTATGCGCATGGAAGACTGTCATGATGATTTAACAAGCTAGATGAAGGTGAAGTATGAACTATTAATTACTTCCTATCAGCCTATCATCTTAGAGGAAAATCTTCTGATTTTAATTAGTCATGTACTAGAACAATTAATTGAAAAACTAGTTTTCGCACATTTAGCTAGACGGCTAAGATAAATAATTAAATAATAACTTTTTCTCTGATCCTTAGCCGCTGACCGTCAAAGCAGTCAGTGGCCATCACGCCTAGTGGCGTCTTGTAGGGCAACAACAAATTGATTCCACCTTGCTCGGTCGGTGGCCATCCTTCGTACAGTGCCCCAACTCTGGTTCATTTTTTGCATCTCAGCCTCCACAGTCCTCCGCCAGGTTGTTTTTGGTCGGCCTCTCTTTCGTTTTCTTTCAGGGGTCCAAAGCATAGCTGTTCTTGTGATGGCATCGGGGTCTCTTCTGAGGACATGGCCAACCCAGCTCCAGCGTCTGCCAGCTATGATGGTGTGCATGTCCTCTTGCTTGCTACGAGTAAGCAGATCTTGGTTAAAGATGGCACCTGGCCAAAAGATTCGGTGAATTCCTCTTAGGCATGCTGTGCGAAAAGAGGACAACCTCGACATCTCCCCCTCTGCAACTCTCCAGCACTCCGCACCACAGAGAAGCACAGAAAGCACACAGCTCTGACACAATCCTAATTTTGTGCTTGTGCTGTATTGGGAAGACCTTCAGATGTCGCCTAGGCCAAAGAAGGCTGCCCTTGCCGTATTCACTCTGACGCCGATGTCTCCGCCCGCCCCGCCGTCCGGCGCCACAATGCCTCATAGGCATGCGAAGGCATCTGTCTGTACCAATTGCCGATTCCCTACCGACATGGGCCCAGGGTTGCCCACACCGAGCGTCATGACCTCAGACTTCTCTAAATTGATATTCAAGCCCACCCGCTGGCTAAACTTACCAAGTCTATCCGTTTTTTCCTGGATGTGTTGATGTGAATGTGCTAGTAGTGCAATGTCGTCTGCATATTCCAGATCTCCCAATGTAGAAAATGTTGTCCATCCCATTCCTCCCGGACCGCCCTCTGCCGCCCGGCGCATCACCCAGTCCATGACTGTTAAAAATAGAGTGGCCGACAAGGGGCATCCCTGTCGTACTCCTGTCTTCACTTCAAAGGCCAGGTTGCTCTGCCAAACACTACACGCAAAGCCGGCACAGAGGCTTTCCATGATTGACACTATGCAGCTTGGAATTCCATAAGCCCTCAGTACTTTCCACAAACTGTCCCCACGCATGCTGTCAAAAGCCCTTTCAAAATCAACAAAACTAATGTAAAGCTGCCTTTGCCACCCTGAGCACTGCCCTATAATGTTCCCGAGAGTGAACATATGATCTACACACCTCCTGTTCTTTCCAAATCCTGCCCGCTCCTTCCCCAGAGTGTGGTCCACTGCCTTTGAAACTCTCTGTATAATTATCCTGCCTAGTATTCCGCTGGGAACCGAGAGAAGAGCGATTCCTCTCCAATCACTGCAGTCCGCAAGATCTCCCCCCCCCCCCCCGGGGAACCTGACAACCATTCCCTTGTTCCACTCCGATGGTGCTGTCCCCGCCCTCCAGACCTGTGCAAACAGTGGTTCCAACAGCTCCGCCGCCAGCTCAGGGTCCGTCCCAAACAGCTCTGCATTCAAGCCATCATGGCCCGGAGCCTTGCCGTTCCCTAACCCCTTGACCGCTGTGATGACTTCCTCCCCTCGTGGAACGTCTGTATTCAAATACAGATCGCTTTCAGCCTCAGGAACATTCAATTGTGTCTCTGGTGGTTCCCCGTCCAGAGTCTCTCCGAAGTGCTCCGCCCATCCCGCCTCCTGTCCCTCCGCTGTCGTGATGTGCTTACCTTGCTCATCTCCCACTAATGTAATATTGTTTGCACCCTGCCTTCCGCTGACGAATTTAGTTATTCCGTATACTGTGCCCCGTTCATCTCCCAGCGCTGCCTCCTCCTCCCGTCCCGCAAGATCGTCCAGGAAATTCCCCTTGCCGGCTCCGGTCTGGCGTTTAACTTCCCCGTCCAGCCGACTGCACTGCCCGCTATATAGTTGCCTTAACCTGGGGGACTCCGCCTCTGTTTTCCCTCCCTTCACCTCCTTTCTCATCGTTATGGTGTTTAATGTTTCTGGTGTTATCCAGTCTTGCTTCTTCCCTTCCTGGAATCCCAAGCATGACCTGCTGCTTTCCCTGTATACCGCCGAAATGGTGTTGAAACTCTGGTCCACATCATCAGTCAATGTCTTTTCCCGACTTTTGGCAAATTGATATCGTTTCTATATGTCGGCTGCAAAAGCCTTTCCGGTAAGGGAGTCGTTCAATTTGCTGATGTCAAACCTTTTCTGTGTAGTTACAGTTGGTGCAGCCCTTCTTAGTTTCACTTTCAGTTTTGCCACCACCAAATGGTGATCACCCCCCACATCCACACCTTCCCCCCACCCTCACATCCTACAATGCATGTCTCCATCTACCGTTAACCACGATGTGGTCTATCCGGTCTCTGTCTCGACCACCTGGCGACCCCCATGTTAACTTGTGAATCTCCCTATTTGGGAAGAGTGCTCCCCCAACGACCAGGTTGTCAACGCTACAGAAACCTATCAGTCTATCCCCACCCTCGTCCGCTGCCCCGCCGCCGCACCTCCCCACCGCTCCTTCATCACATGTATTGTGTGCACCAACTTTCGCACCGAGGTCTCCCATCACTACAACAAGATCATATCTAGGTGTGTCCTCCATTTCTTTCTGCAGTTGTTGATAGAATTCATCCCCGACCTCCCCATCGCTATCATCCGCTGGCGCGCAGCATTGTATCACTGTAGTGCCGGTGTATCTCCCTCTCAATCCCATCAGTCTGCTGCCGATGGGCCTCCATTCCTTTCTGTAGAACAATGGCCACGCCCTCACCGCGCCACCCATCCTCTCCTCCAGAGTAAAGCACCGTTTTCCCCGCTGCTGTTTTAACTTTTCCTGCCCCCGTCCATCCGCTCTCGCCCATCCCCAGAATGTGTAACCTATAGCTCCCCATCTCTGCCGTGACCCGTCCCAGCTCACCCGTCTCGCACATTGTCCCGACACTCCAAAAGCCTATTCTTGTATCCTGTCTTGCGGTCAGGACATCCGCCCCCATGTCAGTGGCTTCCTTTCGGCTTTCTCCACTGACAGTCATACGAGCCACAGACTCCGAATGTTTATCCCGCAGCAAAGTTTGTTCATTTATTGTTGTTTCCGTAACTTCATTGTTTTTTTTACACAGACAGGGGTGTCAGCCCTATGCTAAAACACCCAACCTGGAGGACCAGGGTACCAGCTTTTGTCTGACCCCTACCCACACAGACCAGTCCAGCTTGGTTGAACCTACCAGGAGTAAAACTCCCACTGGCATAGCTCTGGGGATTGTCAGGGTACGCAAGCTGCCATACCGCTACAAGGTATAGGTACCATAGTTGGCAGAATTAAATAATAAGAAAAAGTATTAATAATCTGTATAAGATCTACTAATCTTCTTCTCTCTTCGCAAAATCCTTTAAGAACACAATACACCACAGATAGGAATTATTTTATTCACATTGAATAAACACGTGTATTTAGGCAAGGCGATAGGGATTTCTCTACACCACAATGTTGAAAAAACTGGACTGCCTCTAACGAGCTGTGCGGTACAATATATCGCTGGTTTAGCCAATGTGTCCGAGATAATCTAACTCCTCCCCTCAACCAATTACCCGGCGAGCATCTTGTAACCCAGATCTTGGATCTCTCTTTGTCTCATGTCAGTCTAAAAGTGGGTTGGGCTATTCGCCACCAACTTTCGTTCGCGATGCCTGTCAGTCTTGGCCACACCGCGCGGTATTTGCTGATTGGTCGGCTAGATAAATCCACCCGTCCTCTAAATGTCACAAATCCCTTGTCTCTTGCATGCCGGCTAACAAGTCCCTTTGTCGTGCGCAATGACCGTCGTCTCCCATCAGGAAACAAAGGTTGTTGTTCCGCGTCGAGGGCCTTTGATATCACACTACTGGAGTTCATTGTTTGCGTGGCCATTTTATCGTGCTGGATGGTGACCGTGTTTTGTTTAAACAACGGCTTAGACTAATCTTTTGTGTCAGCCGCGCCATCCTCAAAGTTAACAATAGTCCAATGTGGTATGTCTCGTGAGGTTTCCCCAGGGAATTAGAAATCAAAGGAATTGTACCATGCCCTGGTGTTTGATTTTGATGAAACCAGATGTGTTTCACCAGATTTATCACAAGGCAATGTGGACTTCGAAAGATAATGGCAGGTGGGAGATTCAATTGTGTCGCGAGTAATAAAGATTACAGCTTAAAGTCCAATCGTGAACGGAAGAAGAAGAAGAAGAACAAAGATGATGGAGCAATTGTGTGATGAAAGAGAACAAGAAGGGAGAAAATAAAATAAGAAAGGTGTAGGAAAAGAAAGAGCGATAAGGCTTTGGCGCTCGTGAATCGTACTTTCCCCCTCCCCGTTCATTTTTTTTTATTGTCCGTTTGACGTTTTAGTCAAAAATTAACATTGACTTCGGTAAACGCGCCGACGAAAGGCAATGAATAACCACCGTCGAATCGTCTGCAGTTCAAGCCATGCTTCAAAACAACTTCCGTTCGTAGTAGAATGACGTTAGTGGGAGGAGAGGGTTCCACATGAACCACGACATCCGGTAGGGAGCTTCATGTGCTATTGGTGATACCGGACTTTCATCAAATTATTGTCAACATAATTTAAATTATAAAAACCTTGTTCACACAACACTTGAGCCAGACGAAGCTGTAGAAAATATTGACAGGAAAATGGAAAGAATGAAAATGTGTCTTCAGTCTGGTGAAATGTGGTGTATTTGTCATCATTTTCACATTAATGATCTTGTCATACCACTTCAATTTTTATATTCTACGCAAGCATCCATTTATGAAAGTCTGTAGCTTTTTTGCACTCCAAGTTTCAGAGCCTTACAATATGGACTGACTAGACATTTGAACTGAAGATTCAAGCACTGCAGTAAGACGGTAGGGTTGGGGGCCCCCTCCCCAACCCTACCGTCTTACTCCCCAACCCTACCGTCTTACTGCAGTGCTTGAATCTTCAGTTCAAATGTCTAGTCAGTCCATATTGTAAGGCTCTGAAACTTGGAGTGCAAAAAAGCTACAGACTTTCATAAATGGATGCTTGCGTAAAATATAAGAATTGAAGTGTGGGGAGGGGAAGAAAAGATGATACTTTTTACTAAAACAAACATAAGGAAGAAACCTGCGTTACGGCCACAACGCCTTCATTAGGAACAAACGAACAAAAACTGACAGTAAAGACCGCGAGAACTAAGTAAAAACATGAACAATAAATGACTTGACTTTGATCCACTTTCACTGTGCGTCAGCTCTTGGTGACCTTGACGCCATTATATGGTACTGCCCAGTTCGTATAAGCTGTTCTGAGCTGCCATACAGTGTATGTCTATGGATTGGTTGTGTGGTAGCAGTTGTTGTCTCAGTCCATGAAGTGCAGGGCACTGTAGTAGGTGGTGTTCTACTGTCTCCAACGGGTTAGGGCAGTGTCTACATTTTGCTGTATTTTGTGAACATAGTCTGTTTCTGTGGCCATTTAGTGTAGAGTGACCTGTTCTCAATCTGAAAATTTTGGTTTGGTATCGTCGTTCGATATCGTTCATAGCATCTTTCTTATTTGGAGCTGTTTGGTGAATGAAGAGTCTTCTTCCTGTTTTAGCCTGTGCCCACGTGTTCAGCCAAACTTCTTGACAGTTGTTTTTGATTATTTGTTTAACTGTTAACATATTCAATGGTTGATCAATCTGTGGCATTTTTGCTCCCTTCTTTGCCATTCTATCAGCAACTTCATTCAATGTGATGTTTATGTGGCCAGGTATCCACTGCATGTATATTTCTGTTCCTTACAAGTTCATAATTTTGTGGCATGTTTCTTGAACCTTCTGGATAGTACTGATTGAGTTGGTTTTCCAGTTTCCTATTGCCAAGAGGGCAGCCTGCGAGTCTGAGAATACTACAACATCATTTGGTTCCATTTCGTCTGATTCAAAGAGTTCAAAAATTCTAGTTAGGGTTTTCTGGATGGCGACTACTTCGGCTTCGTAGTTTGTGCATCAGGTACCACAGGGACCTGCAATTTTGATGGGTTCTTCTGTACTGGGTGGGATGATTATGACCCCATATCCAGCATTTATGACTGCTTTGAAAGCTGATCCGTCTGTGTAGGCATGGATAATGTCTTCATCATACTGACAGATGGTTTCCATGGCAAGTGTTTTCAGAGGTGTAGGTATGAGGCTTTTATTTGCGGGTTGCAGAAGGTTTGTACGTATTATTGGTCTTTTTAGTTCTACGTGAGGTGGTAGGTCAAGTACAGTTTGAGTAGGCAGTCTAGTCTCTGGTATGTAGTGCTTCCCTGAAAGCTCTTGGTACCTTCTAGTGAAAGAGGTCTTTTTAATTCGGTACTTGGAGTTGTGGTCACCGATAACATTTTTGCAGGGGTCATCCTTGTCAGCTCGCAAGAATCTTTCTGCCGTGATGATAACTGATTGCTCTCTCCTTTGTTCTAGGGGTTCCACATTGGCGGAAATCTCGCATGCGCTGGTCGGAGTAGTTCGCAAGCCTCCACAGATGAATCTGAGTGCCTGGTTTTGTATGCGATCTAGTTTCAGTCTAAGTGTTGGGCTAGCAGTGGCTTGCAGGGGTAGAGAGTAATCCATAACTGAGCGCACGTATCCCAAGTACAGTTGTCGTAGGGTGCTCTGATTGGCTGCCCAATCAGTGGTTGCCAAACGCTTTATGAGGTTTAGCCTTCTAGAGGCCTTTGCAGTTAGGGACTCAACATGTGTTTTGTATGTGAGTCTGGTATCTAGTTGTATCCCTAGATAAGTCGGATTGTTCTCTTTAGCTAGCTTTGTATCATCAAGTTTTAAATCCAGTTCTTTCTTTTACTGTTTTGTTGCTGAGTGTGAATATAGTGTAGACTGTCTTACTCGTGTTGATCACCATTTTCCAAAAGCTGCAGTAGGTTGTTAGAGCAGCCAGTGCACGGTTTAATTTCTTTTGCAGTTGCAAATGGGACTTCCCTTCTGCCCAAAAGACTAGGTCATCAGCAAACAAGGCGCTGGGTAATTCAAGGTAGTCTGCCAGATCGTTTATGTATATGAGGAAGAGGGTGCAGATTAGGGTCGACCCTTGTGGGAGGCCTTCTTGGATGGTTCTTTTCCCTGATGTTGCTCCGTTGAACGTTGTGAAGATGGTTCTATTTGTGAGGAAATCTTTTATCCAACGAAACATTCTTCCATGCCCATCTTCTGCATCTTGAAATATAGACCGTCTCTCCATATTCTGTCGTATGCCTGCTTGAGGTCTACGAAAACTGCGGCCACATGATTAATACTGTGATGGGGCCATAAAGACGCCCTCTTCATGTTCAAGGCATATTTATCGCCCATATATTTTCGATGTGCGCGCAGCACGCTGGGATGTGAAAAGTGATAGAAGGTATATTAGTTTAGGCCACAATAAAGCCTAAACTATAATTGTGTTATATTTGATAGTCGTGTGTTATATTTGATAGTTGTGGGCCATATTTGTGTTTTCATGCCTAATAGAGCAATAACGGCGAGTGTTATTTGCGTGGCGCAATTACTACGCGCCGCGCAGTAAGTTGAGTGATTCGCTCGAGGGCTTATATAAAGAGATAGCGAGCGGCAAACAGAGCAATTTGAAGATTCAGATGAGACGAGAGAGAAACGAAGTTAGGCTAGCCCTGTGTGGGTAGAACAGAGACATGACACATTAGCAATCGAGCACAGGCTGGGTGTTTGTTTGGTGTTTTGTTTGTTTGGTGTTTGGTTTGTTGGTTTATTTGTTTAATATTTGCTTCAGTGTGCTCTTGGTCACTGATAGGGTTGTAAAATTAAACACAGCCCCTGCCTTAAGAATCAGAGTTTTATTGTTGAATCGGGTGGGCGAGATGATGATGATGATGATCGTGAGGAATTGATAAATCTCCAGGGAGCTGATGATGTGGTAGCGATGGTCAGGAAGATGGTGAATGATGGCACCAGACCTGCAGGAAGAGATGCTCGAAAAATCCCCTTGGCTGCAAGAAAACTACTTAATCAGAGTAACCGGCTCGAAGTGACAGATGAGTTGTTATACCGGACAGTGAAGGGATCAGATGGATTTTGCATGAAACAACTAGTAATACCTGAGTCCATGAAACCACGGATACTAGACTCTGCTCACAGGGTGGGCCATCGGGGAAGAGAGCGCATGCTACAGTTGCTGAGAAGTAGGTGCTTCTGGGTAGGCATCACAGCTGACGTTGAAATGTTTTGTCGGAGATGCAACCGATGTAACATTGCCAAAGCACATCAACTGAAGTTTCATGGGCCATCTGGAAACCTGATTGCCCCCAGACCACTTGAGGTGGTAGCAATGGATTTCACACTGCTAGAGCGGGATTCCAAAGGGTTTGAGAATGTACTAGTGCTGACAGATGTGTTCAGCAAGTACACCATTGCTATACCAATAAGAGACCAAAAAGCAACAACGGTCACCAAGGCCCTGGTGGAAAAGTGGTTCCAGTATCTCGGAGCTCCTCAGAGGATACACTCTGATCAAGGCCGGAACTTCGAGTCAGCGATAGTCGCAGAGCTATGCAGGATATATGGAGTCCACAAGAGCCGCACTACAGCTTACAATCCTAAAGGCAACGGGCAGTGCGAGCGCTTCAACAAGACCTTGCATGATTTGCTGAGACCCATGACAGCTGACCAGAAGCGAATGTTGTCTGATCATCTAGCAGAGGTGGTTATGGTCTACAACTCCACCCCCCACTTTTCGACAGGTTACTCACCATACTACCTCCTCTTCGGCAGAGAATCATGGCTTCCTCTAGACTTCATGATAGGCACGCGCCCAGATGAAGAGCCGGAGAGAACTGATGAGTGGCTGCAAGGTCACCTAGAGAGGTTGCACGTAGCACACCAAAAAGCTGCAGAGAGAATGCAGAAAATGGATGCTGACAGGAGGGAGAAGAGTAATCAGCTCCCAGGCCCCACACCATTGCGAGTGGGTGAAAGAGTGCGGAAAAGAGTGCACTACACTGACAGGGCCAAAATACAAGACGTGTGGTCCAACGACGAATTCATTGTATCAGCAATCCCAGAAGCTAGCGGTGGTCCTTATGTGATAAGGCCAGCAGGCAACGAAGATCTCAAGATGAGGGTTTCGGCGCATGAACTGAGACGAAGTGAAGAAAAAGATGATTCTCCCGATCTGGTAGATGCTACACTAGGTCTACCTGAGGCACCAGCTTCGCCAGATGAGACAGGCCCGGGGGAGGACGTGCATGGTCTAACGCCCGAACCAGGCTGGTACGCCCTGCAGCCGATAGAGGGTCCTGCCCCGAGACGATCTGAGAGGTTACAATTGAAGCGCCAGAGGTAGTGATGTTGTCGGGACGACAACAAAATCAGGAGGGAGATATGTGTTGGGGCCGTAAAGACGCCCTCTTCAAGTTCAAAACATATTTATCGCCCATATATTTTCGATGTGCGCGCAGCAGGCTGGGATGTGAAAAGTGATAGAAGGTATATTAGTTTAGGCCACAATAAAGCCTAAACTATAATTGTGTTATATTTGATAGTCGTGTGTTATATTTGATAGTTATGGCCATATTTGTGTTTTCATGCCTAATAGAGCAATAAAGGCGAGTGTTATTTGCGTGGCGCAATTACTACGCGCCGCGCAGTAAGTTGAGTGATTCGCTCGAGGGCTTATATAAAGAGATAGCGAGCGGCAAACAGAGCAATTTGAAGATTCAGACGAGACGAGAGAGAAACGAAGTTAGGCTAGCCCTGTGTGGGTAGAACTGAGACATGACACATTAGCAATCGAGCACAGGCTGGGTGTTTGTTTGGTGTTTTGTTTGTTTGGTGTTTGGTTTGTTGGTTTATTTGTTTAATGTTTTCTTAAGTGTGCTCTTGGTCACTGATAGGGTTGTAAAAATAAATACAGCCCCTGCCTTAAGAATCAGAGTTTTATTGTTGAATCAGGTCGGTTGCGAGTGTGCAAGAGAGTGATCAAATATCACATCATCATCATCATCATCTCGCCCACCCTATCACAATACAATAAATACGAATACATATAGTGCTACGCCATGGGACGCTGAATTAAAGGGAAGTAAGGAAGAGAGTTTTGAAGTGTTGTATACAGATTTAATCCTGTCAAATGGAACGAACGAACGAAATCTTTATTTCATTAGGGTAAAGAAATAGGCCCTTTCCCCTTACCTGTTTAACATTTATGCCGAGAATATCATGAGAAATGTAAGAGATGACCAAGAACACACAGAGTTTGACTCATTTAACATCGGCGGGTACCAGATCCCGGAAATCAGATATGCTGACGACACAGTCCTCCTATCGACCAACCCAGAAGGACTTGAACAATTACTTCTGTCCACCAAAAAACACAGCGAGGCCCAGAATCTATACCTAAACACCAAGAAGACTAAAGTATTGACAACAGACAAAGTAAAGACCAAACCAGAAATTGAAATTGATAACGAAGAACTGGAAAGTGTTAATGAATTCGAATACTTAGGATCAATCATCAACAGCTCTGGCGACTGTGCAGTAGAAATTAAAAGAAGACTTGCAATTGCTTCACATAAACTAATACAGATGAAAAACCTATGGCAAGGCACAAGCAAAGAAACAAAGTTACAACTGATCAGAGCATGTATATTCCCAGTGGCAACATACGGCTGCGAGACTTGGACACTCAATAAAACAGTTGCAAAAAAGATTACATCATTTGAAATGAAATGCTACAGAAGGATATTGAGAACACCCTGGACAGAAAAAAAGACCAATAGAGAAGTACTGCACTCACTAAACGTACAGGAACATTGGCTCCTAAATACCATCGCAATAAGGAAGCTGAAATTTTTCGGTCATATAAAAAGACATAATAGCCTGGAAAAAACAGTGATGGAAGGCATGGTCCCTGGAAAAAGGGGAAGGGGTCGACCTAGACGACGGTGGACCCAGGACATCACAGAGAGTCTGAACTTGTCTTTGGCTGATGCAGGTCGACTTGCCCAGAATCGTGATGCGTTCAGAGCAGCTGTAATGGAGACAACGTTCTGGAAAGAATACGTCACATGATGAAAGAAATAGGCATAATCGCCTTTTTACATTTCTGCCCTGCAATACAATTTTGAACGGTTTACAAATTAAAATTAAAATAGTAACAACTTCAGACAGGATTAATTATAATCATGGACATGAACCATGAGCGATCAGCAAACGTGCAAGCAAGCCTCCTGAAGCTATAAAGATGTGAGTTGACAGAAGAATATTAAGACATTTACAACGAGTAAAGAGGATACCATGAAAGAGGCCAGTGAGCAAAATGAAGCTCATTACTCATTTAAAAAAAAATATTAATCCTATTTATTTAGACATGTTATTAAAACAGGAAAAGGAGGGATCCTGTTACACACCCATTGAGGCATATTGGGAATATGGTGTTAGGTCCATATTTTCTTGACCATCAGCAAACAAAGGAGTGATGCGGTTAGCATCACGCCGGCCGCCTTAACCTTCCCAAAGTTGCTCTGGTACCCAATTCAGGAGGCTGGGTCGATCCCGGAGCCGTTTGTGGTCTAAAAAGTCCCACCTCACCTGGGGATCGAACAATGGACCACCGAGCGAGGAAACCAGTGCACTAACCACTGCGCTATCACGGCTCCAAACAAAGGAAAGCGGAATGTATTGTAACAACAGGAAAACCTGAAATAAAAAATGAGTTAGAAGGAAAAAGGAGATACGATCTTGGACAGTACAGTAGAACTCCATTTATCCGAACCCCATGGGACCGAGCATCGTTCGGATAATCAAATGTTCGGATAATTGGATTACATAATGTATCGAGTACATGTACACATATTTCTAAAAATAATTAACCATCACAAGGAAAATACACTATAAAACATATTTACTTGTACTGTAATAATAATACCCACATTGTATTAGATCACTGTATCACCAAAATCTTTCATTACACTGCAGTGCATGTACTACTTGTATTAATTATTTTTGTTAAGAAAGAGAAATGTTTTCAAAATAACATTACAAACGATTCAAAACCAGGCGCAACTTACGTATATATGTACTTGCACAGCTGTAGCCCACTATTTAAAATAATGAGGAATCCTCTTTTGCACCAAACTGGATAGTCTCCTTTTGACTGCTAAGTCCCGCATTCTCTTCAACAGCAGAAGCTGTGTAGGACAGCTGTCATCTTCTTGCTCGTACCAAGCCATCGCTGTTTCTAGTGCTATAAAGGCCTCTTCAGGACTTGGTCGACGTTTTGGTTTTTCTTCATAATCTACAAGTACATCATGTACTTCTGAGGAGTCTTCATCATCGGTCACTACATGTATTTGGTTTTCTTCTTGCACAAAAGACAAAATTTCTTCGTCATTCAAAAACTGAAAACCAGAATCATTATCATCTTCTAGCCACATGTGTGCATCATCTTTGTCACAGTCCGAAAATCCGGGCATTGCTTGAAACAGTTCCACAACTTCATTTATACAATCATCATTTGTGTCCACTGCAGTAGTTTCATTTCCTCCTTTTTTCCCAAGCAATCTACTCCAAGCCTTGTTGAGATTATCTTGTGACAGGGTGGTCCAAGCATCAGCTAACATATAGCAGCAGTCTTTGAGATTAAGCTTTTTGGAAAACGCCACCACACTTTCTTCATCTTCAGCCAACAATAAACGACGCAGGACTTCCTTCTTGTACATCTTTTTAAGCTTTGCTATAACACCCTGATCCATTGGTTGAATCAGTGCTGTTATTTTGGGAGGCAGAAAAATTACTTTAAAATTTGCATCAACTGCATTCAATGTATCCGTCTCTGGATGAGATGGTGCATTGTCCAGTAGAAGAATTACTTTTCCAGTTTTCTTTTCTTGTTCTCTCAACCTCTTCACATTTGGGATGAACTGATTTGTATACCAATCAAGAAATATTTCACTATTCATCCAAGCACTCTTCTGTGCTTTGTAACACAATGGGAGACATGTCACATTCTTTAAACAACGTGGTTTTTTGGCTTTGCCGATCATTAGCACCGGTAAACGATGACTTCCACTGGCATTCGCGGCTACCAAAATTGTTACTCTCTCTTTGCACTGTTTAAACCCAGGGGCAGCTGCTTCGCGCTGAGATGCAAGTGATTTTTGAGGCAATGATTTCCAGTATAAGCCAGTCTCATCGGCATTATACACATCATCGAGTGAATAACCTTCTTCTTCCAAAAAAGCCAAGAATGTTTCTTTAAAATTTTTAGCGGCAGTTTCATCGCTAGATAAAGATTCTCCTTGAATATCCAATTCTCGTATACCATGACGAGATTTAAAGTTTCTTAACCATCCCTGGCTAGCCTTAAAGTCAGGAGGACCGTCAAGTTGATTGTTGAACTGAAGTGCCTTTTCACACAACAGAGAACCAGAGATAGGTTCCCCTTTGCTTCTTCTTTGCACAAACCATATATACAAAGCCTCTTCCAATTTCACATCTTTCGCATTTCTCATGGTTTTACGTTTCTTCGACCCATTTTCACTATCAAATTTCACAATTTTATCCTTGTTACTTTTGATGTCAGAGACGGTAGCTTTCCCAACATTGAAAATCCTCGCAAGTGAAGACACAGTTTCACCTTGTCCTAGTCTCTTGATAATTTCTGTTTTCGTTTCAATTGATAAAACATTGCGGTTCCTTTTATATGCTTTAGGCCTACTGGAAGATGCCATATCGCACAGAGAAATACTTGTACACCAAAATTATTCTGCTGTAGTAGCAGACACTCACTGCAGATACGGAGCGAAGGATTCAGGCTTTCGAGCATAAATGTTACAGAAGAATTTTGCGCATTTGCTATAAAGAGCACAAAACAAATGTCTATGTTAGAGAGAAGATAAACACCTATGCAGGCCATCAAGAACCACTTTTGTCAATAGTGAAACGTCGAAAGCTTGCCTGGTTTGGGCATGTAACTCGTCATGACTCCCTTTCGAAAACGATCCTCCAGGGAACAGTCGAAGGTAAACGGAGAAGAGGAAGGCAAAGAAAATCCTGGGCTGAAACATTATTTTAAGTTGAAATAGAGAGCAGTGGAGGACCCTGTCTGCTGATGCTTCCACCATGGCACCCCTACGACCCATGACGGGTTTAGCCAGTGTTCTACCTAGAACGCACACGTACACTGGATTGGTAAACCAGATATTAATGACTTTATGATCTAACTGACTTCCTGTACGTAAGCGACCGACCATTAGCCATCCCATTCTCTACAAATTGTTCGCACACATTTGAAGTTTGTCGCATCAAAAGATTCAGAATTTTAGTCTAACGTGACTGTGGCATCTGATTTTTTTTTTTTTTTTTCTGGAAAAAGTGTTCGGATAATTGGATGTTCGGATAATTGGGGTTCGGATAAATGGAGTTCTACTGTATATTATCATTGGACGGACAGAAAGAATGATACATCAAATGAAAATAAAATTAGTCATGATGATCCAAACAATTAACCTAACCTAATGATATTGTGTAGGATGATAGATTAAACTATGTGACGTCGATGTATGACCTCAGGTCAATTTTGTCCCAAAGTGGAGATGGAATGAAGCAGTACAAAGGCGACAAGTAAGTCAACATCATAATTGGTTAACAGCATTGGAAACAGCAAGTTGTGGAAAGACTTGGTCACGAACACCAGTTGGTATGGCACTTTAAAGAAAAGTAACTAGAACATTTCAACATAACCAAATGTGTGCATTAATTTGATATTCATAACACACGTTGTAAGAATTAATTTTTTTTTAAAACAGTTTAAAAACGTGTAAGCACCTGATCAGAATATCATCCCAGTCAAGAGCCATCATAAATCGTCCAAAGCAGAGGGTGTATTCAGGGCAGTGCGATGCCAAAAAAAAAAAAACGAGTATGGCTTAATCCAGTGCTTTTGAATCTGGGGTGTATGCGCCACATGGGGGTGCGAGACCCACCTTCTGGGGGGTGAGAGGCGTGCCAGATATTTCGGAAGGTGAATCATCATAACAATATATAATATACAGGACTCAAATGTATTTGTATAACATGTAACAGCGACAGCACGAATTAGATTCCCAACCTTAGTCAGATTTTGTAAATACAATTTTCTCAAAACATACTTTTATCTCTTTTTGCTCATTTCTGGCAGATTTTGTAGCTAGAAGATAATGAGATGCGAAGCTTCTTTAGATGCTTCGAAGGGCTGCGAGGCTTCATAAGATGATATAAAGGGGTGTGATGTTTCAACGGGGGGCGAGGCTTCATAAAATGCTGTAAAGAGGTGAGAGGCTTCATAAGAGGACATTTTTTTTTAACGTACGCCCGCTATTACTCGAGGCGAGAATCTCCGGTAAGTATATCTAACCTGAGACTGATTTTTACGTGAGTATCCCTTTTTCCATGTATACTGACAGGTGTCCACTCGCCATTCAGGCATATACTCGCCGTCTTCGGAGGGTACCCATTAGAGCTGGGTCGGCTCAGGAGCCGCCAGTCCCTGGTCGACGACACTGCTTCAAATGTCTTCGCCAGGGCTCGAATTAATCGAGTCCAAGTCTCAATCGACGACACTCTCTCAAATGTTCTCGCCCGGGCTTGAACCTCGATCACCCAATCGCCAGCGCAATGTGGTAACCATTACACCAGCGCCCAGCGCGGCTCCTTATAAGAGGATCTAAAGGGGTGTGAGGCTTCTTAAGATGTTTCAATGGGTGCTAGGTTTCTTAAGATTCTGTAAAGGCATGCAAGGCTTCATAAGATGATATAAAGAGGTGAGAGGCTTCATAAGATGATGTAAAGAGGTGAGAGGATTCATAAGATGATCTAAAGAGGTGCGATGCTTCATAAGATGATATAAAGGGGTGCGAGGCTTCATAAGATGATATAAAGAGGTGAGAGGCTTCATAAGATGATATCAAGGGGTGCGAGGCTTCATAAGATGATATAAAGGGGTGCGAGGCTTCATAAGATGATATAAAGGGGTGCGAGGCTTCATAAGATGATATAAAAGGGTGCGAGGCTTCATAAGATGATATAAAAAGGTGAGAGGCTTCATAAGATGATATAAAGGGGTGTATGATCTCTAAAAGGTTAAGAAACACTGGTTTAACAAAATGTGGAAGAACCACATACAGACTACAAATCACGGCCACACACTTCGCACAGCATGAAGAACTGTACCTTACATCCTCTCTCCCTCCCCCCCCCTCCCCCCCCCCCTTCCCTTCCTTAATTTACCTTTTGTTTCATTTGTTTGTTCTATTTCTGATTTTTTTTTTTAAATAAAATTTTGCCTCGTTTCGGCGAGGCGCGTCCCGTTTAACCTAGCCGGTTATATTAGGGCGCATGTCCAAATATAAAAGATCTTTAGGCCTGGAGAATTAGTTAAATGAAGCGAACTATATGTTGTGATTCAAAATAACAAAGATACTTGAGAATAAAATTGCTTTTTTATATAGGCAGGTAATTAAGAATTTGTCCGTGTAGTTGCTGGGGTCCTTGAAGAGACAAAGGCGGAATAGAACTACTGCACCATTAGGAGGGTCGTAGAGGGCGACTAATATCAGGTTGTGTATGGGGCTGGCAACGTCATCGTGTAAAACAGAAACCACCACTGCAAATAGCATGTGACTGTCTGTGCAGGCTTCCTGCAGTGGTAGCCCTTCTTAAAGGGCGAACATAAACTTTGATTCTAATATAATACATGTTTTGTTGGTTACTGTTTATTTGTTGAGCAAAATAATTATTAAAAATTTGAAAGCCATAGTTTTATCATGTAACCACCCATCGTGAAAATATTTTGTCCAGGGTTTCCCAAGTTTTTTCAGCTACCATTAACCTACCAGTGCCCATTATTCAATATGAGAGGATACAAATTGTTATAGTTTACCCTGGTTACTGAGCAGAGCGTCAGATTAACACAGTGGTTAGAGCGCTGGTCTCTGGCTGCAAAGGTACCGTGGCGTCATGTTCCAGTATACCCAGCTGTAATGGGCATCTGACTTTGTTCTGAGTTAGGGAAGGACAATACATCCCACCTCTCGAAGCTGCACCTAGTATAGTGAAGTTTCTAACACTTGATCCTCCACGGCAGTATCTGTTATGGGACTACCTTTGCATACTGAACGCCCTATTGGCTAATTGGACAAGTTGCCGGGTTACGAGATTAAAACATGGTAACGTCATGCTTCAGTCTACCAACATTTACCAACTATAACTGAGTACCTGCAAAGGCAGCGAGGAAGAGAACTCATAAAGTTGGACCTAGTATTGTGAAGTCTGTAACAGTATCTGCTATCGTGCTATCTTTGCCTTTCTTATGCACATAACGAAACATTTATACAGTAACTGTGGCGAGATCGAACTTAGATAATAAACTGGAGAACTCTCAACAAACTACAGGGCAGAGCTACAGGCAATCCTAGAGGCTACAAAGATGTAGGAGGAACAAAGACTCAAAGGATCATTTTAGGCTCCACACAGAACACTGCAGACTACAAGCCCACCTCCACAAAATGAAATCTGCCCCAACTGACCAGTGCACATGCCAAAATGGCCCCCAGACTCCAGAACCAGTGGCGTACTAAGGGTGTGCGAGATGGCGGTCCGCCCCGGGTGACATCCAGGAAGGGGGTGCCATCAGCACTATTAATATAGTACTTACTATTAAAATGTTATTACTGTGTATCTTTATTGGGGTGGGTGGGGAGGGGGGGGGGAGTGTCACAAGTAACATCCGCCCCGGGTGCCAAGTACTTTAGGGACGCCTCTGTCCGGAACACATTCTGCAAACGTGCCCTCTCTTTGGTGACGAGAGCTCACACCTGGCCCCAGGAGACGAAAATGGAAGAGAGAGGGTGGGGTTTCAGAACACAGTCAAATAAATTAGTGAACCCATTTATTCTGTTTCTATTGAAACACAGTGTTGTTCTTTGTACAGTTCTTTTCAGAGATATCCATTGCCTTGACGAAATCTTCAAGAGAATGTGATGTGAGAACCCAGAAGCTCTACCATGTTTGATATCCGCTGAAAAGACGGAAATGACCTTCGACCCACTAAATCTAAATATCAATGTGGTTATTACAGTCACTGCTGTGTTCGCTATCTTGTCGTCAGTCGTTTCAGGTGAGTATGTTTCTATGACAACTGTATTAATCCATCGTCATCAACATCTCCCTTCAGCTCCCACAGGAGCATAGGCCTTCAACAAACTGGTGTCATATTCTCATGCCCCGTTCCATTACCTCAATCATATTTCCATATCTTCTCATTCCTGTCCCCAGTCCTATTCTGCATATCTTCATTGGTTTCCATGGGGATACTAGAACATGAACTGCTCGTAACGCTATCAGCAGGTTTTCTAAATGCATGTTCTGTCCATCGTAGGTGTTTTCTTCTCATCTCATGTTCCACTAACACTTGTCTGGTTCTTGTAATCAGTTCCATATTAATAATCTTGTCATATCATTTCATCCTCCCATTCTATGCAAGCACCCATTTATGACAGTCTATAGATTCTTAGTTGTTGTTGTTGTTGTCCATGTTTCAGGGCCATACAATAGGACTGATTTGAAGACTCTTATTTTGGTGTTGGACTTGATTACTCTCGATCTCGATATATTTTCAAATATAATAAAAGCTCATCTTCCCTTTTGTGTTCTTATTCTGATATCGCTGTCTGTCCCTTTACTTGTATCTATATTCCGGCCAAGGTATGTGTATGATTCTACATCTTGCAGGGGTGTTTCTTCAAGTGCAATCTTGTTACCCTTTCCTGCATTTATTCTCATTATCTTTGCCCTTTCCCTGTGTATTGTCAGACAAACTTGCTGTGACTCCTCATCAAGTATTTCCATCACGTCTGGCATGTGATTACGGTTATGAGACAGAAGAGCCAAGTCGTCAGCAAAATCTATAAGTATATGAATTACTTTAGTAATATTTTATACGTGAAGGATTGCGTCTGTCTTAGGGTGTGATATTACATACTAACATTCCAAGAAATTTCTGCTGTTGATTTATTCCAATCCACTATTTTAAAATGCCTCATCGCAAGGTCGACTGGAATGCTCACTTATCTCAAGCACCGCTGAATTCTTCGTCTTGCCACCTTTAATTTGACGGAGACAAACTGGAACCCCGAAGTTGTTTTCTCTCATTTCCAAACTAATGATTACGCTATCAGAAAGGCATTTTGTATGCATTAGACCTAGATTAATGCAGATTGGTGGTGGTGGTTGGGGGTTGGGGGGGGGGGGGGGGGGGGGGGGGGGGGAGGAGATGAGAATGCTAATAGTATGTATGGAACTAGGTAAGATAAGGGAGAAAATTTGGTGCAATGAGAGATAAAAAGACAGAAATAGGTAAAACATAAATTTTTGATGCCACAAGTTGTCTGCACCCGAAATTACGTCTTGATATGACAGCATAGGCTGTTAGCTTGTACGTTATAATTTAAACAATAATTGATCAATGTTGTTAGGGTATCTGATATTTGTGTATTAACTAAGCACAGGGAAGTGTGCAATGTTCGTTGCAAAGGAAGCTCGATTTACGTGTATTCATGTCACAGACACGTCAGTTTAAATCAATGCGCATTATAAGACACAAACAAGACACCAATGCGCACTATGAGACACAAACAAGACATCTCATAGTGCGCTTAGATGTATTGTGTGTATCTCATAGTGGGCGTAGATATCGTGTTTGCATCTCATAGTGCGCATAGATATCTTGTGTGTATTTCATATTGAACATTGATGTCTTGTTTGTATCTCATTGTGCGCAATGATGGCTTGTGTTTATCTCATAGTGCACACTGATGTCTTGTGTGTATAACATAGTGCGCGTAGATGTCTTGTTTGTATCTCACAGTGCACATTGATGTCTTTTGTGTATCTCATAATGCACATGGATGTCTTATTTGCGTCTCATAGTGTGCATTGATGTCTTGTGTGTATCTCATAGTGCACGTAGATGTCTTGTTTGTGTCTCATAGTGCGCTTTGATATCCTGTGTGTATCTCATAGTGCATGTAGATGTCTTGTTTGTATCTCATAGGGCGCGTAGATGTCTTGTTTGTATCTCATAGTGCACATTGCTGCCATCACTGGTGTCAATACCTTGTCTAGGTATGACGGCTTGCGTACCCTGATTACCCCCAGAGCTATGCCAGCGGGAGTTTTACTCCTGGAAGGTTCTACCAAGCTGGACAGGTTTGCGCGGGCAAGGGTCAGACTAAAGCGGACACCCTGGTCCTCCAGGTTGAGGGTTTTAGCATAGGGCTGACACCCTGTCTATGTAAAAAGAAATGAAGTTACGGAAACGACAACAAATGAACAAACTTTGCTGCGGTGCGGACATCCTGAATTTGAGGCTCGTATGACTGTCAGTGGTGAAAGCCGAAAGGAAGCCACTGACACGAAAACCGATGTCCTGACCGCAAAACGTGATACAAGAATAGGATTTTGGAATGTCAGGACAATTAACGAGACGGGTAAACTAAAACAGGTTACAGCAGAAATGAGAAAATATAGATTACACATTCTAGGGATAAGCGAGAGCAGATGGACAGGGGCAGGAAAAGTTAAAACAGCAACAGGATGTCGTATATTTTTTAGATAGGCTAGAAGATATTTATGGTCCCGTCTGAGCAGAGGTGATAGTGGTAAATAGGTGAGAATAAAGGTGTAGAAATAGGTTTCACGAGTGAATAGTTAAGGAGAAAAAGTTGTCTCTGGACTGAATAGTTTCTCTAGTCCAGCCTATCTATACGACTATATATTGTAGTGTAAGACACTCTTCCAACCCCTTACCTCTATAAAGATAAGTTTAACTAGACACACTCACACACACAGTTATGTGACAACAAGACACACAAAACGTGAAAACTATGGTTAATTGGGTATGGGTCTGACCAACACACAAATGTAAGTTCTTTTTGTTGTTTATTATCATTAAACATTTTACAACATCAAACATATAGATAAATCAATAAAAATCATTTTTACAGATATATGAAAATAACCGAATAAGTGCCCTCCCCTTGTCGAGAAAGGATCCCAAAAGAAGTTAATAACCCAAAGGTCAAAGATAAACACTACGTTACAGAATAGACTTTGAAGAACAAGTTCCCACTAAATTACTACCTAGTAAAGTACTCAGTTTAGCGAAATAAAAAAAGAAGTTAGTACAATAATTGTAACAAACGAAAATATTTACTTTCTCTCTGTCTCTCACTCTGTCATTTGTGGCCACAAACACTCTTGCTTACCTAATAATGGTGTAGGTATCCCTTGAAAAGTTACAATAGTCTGAACATATATTGTCAGGTGGGTTGCCCAAATCTGGCCCCAGTCCAGCCTTTGTATCGAATAATAATTACAAGGTAAACGCCAAATTTGGTGGTTTAATTTTTCCTGGATGAATCATATGTCACCGCAAATAGTTACTGAAGCAAGACGTTATCGGGACGTTCACAGTTACAAAAGGAGAAAAGTAGTTCCTGTATTATCTAGCCTCTGGTTGTTAAGACAAATGTTACAATAGGTAAAACTGATAATGATGGCAAATCCTATCGGCGGGCTGTTATGGTGAGTGCCGATTTTGAAACAGCGTTATTTTCTGGATCACTCCGTTGCGGCTGTCAAACGTCAGGAATATTTGTTCTTTCGTATGCCCAGTGGGCTGGAAAAATTTGATAAATAATTCTGGGTAATGTACCGTCCAGTTACGATTAATTTTACTGTTTCTATTGATCTCTCTCTGAATGAAGAAAGAGGACCGAACAGGTAAAAAAATCGAAGACCCAAAGTAATAATAATGGTACTGGTAATATTAGACAGCTGGCTGCTAGTTTTGATCAAGTGCTAGATAAGGACGAAAAGAACATTTTAAAAACCTGCTACTGTCCTATCCACCCGTAAGTTTTCCGCTATGGCATGTCGGGAAAAAATGGTATGTGCCCTCCCCCGTTATTGCCCGCGAGAAAATGCACAGCGCACAAAGTCAATTATTATTCAATTTATCCATACGCGTACTTTAACAAAAATCGCCTGTCACTACTAGCTATTTGTCAGTGTCTATTGTTTAGTCACATAGCATTAACTCTAGTCACTTATTTAATTTCACACAATAAAATATAATGCGAATTCTATTCGGTCACTCATCCGTCACACGTAATAATCTCAGTCAGCTAAGCCATATCTTCTTGTGTAAGAAAAATGGGGTATTTGAAATTACATTACTCTGAACGACTGGCAAGAAATATCTAAGCGTTAGGTTATTTCACTAGTTTTAAACGCTAGGGAATTATAGTGAATAAAAATGGTAAACCTAACACATTTTAACACTTAAGCACAATTTCTATTACCACAAATCAGAAAATGAAATCCCCACGGGACAATTTAACCCATTTAGCGAAGACTGGTTCTAGTCCGTGGTCGTGAAATGACGTCTGTCTCACATCACGAATTCTAAATAACTGACCATACCGCGCACCACACATTGTAGAAAGATATGATACACTGACCAGTGAAAACGCTTTCTTGGTCCTGTGTTTACTATCGCTGGAAATAAAGATGGCAAGGCTCAATCTGTGTAACTTGATTAACTTCGGGTACTAATATAGGAAGGGAGAAATCTTGGGTTGAATGCATTCGAAGCTTCAGGTTGTCCTAAATTTAGCAGTTTAAACTATGCATACTATAAAATGCAATTTGGTAACTAGAAGATTATTACATAAATATATAAAGCCTAATCCCAAGTATAATTTAAGCTTTGAGGGAATAAAATCGCATCAGGAATAACGGAGATAATTTAAAAAATATTTTTCCTACATTGAACGATAGGCAAAAAGGTACCCACATTTTCTGATCGTGATTTCATTCTTCGGGATGCCCATCTCGTACGTCCGAGGTCACACTATAAATAGATTGGCCTAACGAACTCGGTTAGTCACTATTATTTGAAAACACAGCAAGCGGGGGAAAGAAGAGCATATGTTGATGCAAGTGTTTGCCTTCTGTACCTGATTAGCAGACCTTAATCAACCATTAAGGGCTTGTCTCGAGTCCACAAGGGTCCGAAGAGTATCCTGAGGAACAACTTGCCATTCCTGAAGCAGAAATGCAGTCAGCTGTGCAACATCCATTGGCAGGGGGTGATTTGTTGACAATCTTCGACCAAGGACATCCCAGAGGTGCTCAATCGGAGAAAGGTCAGGTGAATGAGCTGGCCACGCCATCCTGATGATCCCATGTAGCTGAATAAACTCATTCACCACACGAGCTCGATGGGGTCGAGCGTTATCATCTTGGAGGATGGCATTACCACCTATGGCCTCCAGAGCAGGCTGAACAATTGGTCTCAAGATTTCGTTCTGGTATCTTGGGCCGGTCAAGTTGCCTTGGATGATGTAGAGTGTGGTCCTGCCGTGTCTGTAGAAGCCTCCCCAGACAATGACAGAACCCCTACCATAACGATCCACCTCTCGAATTGTGTCATCAGTAAATCGCTCTCCTGGTCGTCTCCAAACTCGAATCCTGCCATCATTGAATGACACTGTGAAGCGAGATTCATCAGTGAAGAGAACTTGACTCCATCGTTGCCTTGTCCATCGGATGTGCTCGCGACACCAAGCAACACGGGCTCTGCGATGAGCAACAGTAAGAGGGATTCTGACTGCAGGACGTCGAGCAGCCACTCCAAATTCATGTAAACGTCTGCGAATGGTGCTTTGACTGATATTAACGTTTACAGTTTGTCTCAGCTGACATCTTAGAGTGGAACAAGTCACTGTTCGATGGCGCAGGGCTGACAACAAGAGGTACCGGTCATCATGTGTATTGGTGCATCTAGGGCGACCTGGCCGGTGGCAATCCTCCACACTTCCTGTGGCATGAAATCTCTCCAAAATTCTTTGGATAGTAGAGTGTGACACTGCAAGCCGTCTAGCAACCTCACGAACAGATAAACCACTTTCAACCCATGTTATAGCCCTCATTCTATGTAAGGTGTCAAGACTTCTTCTCGGTGGCATGGTTTTTGCAGGTGATGAAACTACCCTAAGTCTGCTGATTGTAAAACAAATCAAGAGTGAACTCTGTTCACGAAAAGTCGCCATTGCACGTGGAATGTCAATCAGCACGATTACTTCACCTGTTTGGTTGTACGGAAGTTTGAAAAAACAGATTAAAAATGTGAATTTATGGTCAGCAAACCAAATTGCACGTGATCACCATGGTTGTCGGTGAGTGGTTTTTATGCTTAACGTTCTGTAGGAATGGACAGTGTGTGCTGATGAAACTTACAGGCTCATGTGTAAATCTAGAGGCAAAGCCCGCCTTCGGAAAATATTTAAAATATTGAGAATGATGGCCAAAGTACGACTGTATGTTTGATAAAGTATTTGAAGAAGTATTTCTTGAATGGAATGAGACCCCTACCAGGAACATAAGGAAAGATGACAGGGATTGTAGTACTGTGTAATTTGACCTATTACTTAGTAGTTTTATTCGCAACCAAATTATTGTATGGAGGCGAATAATGGGAAACGAATGATGATTAAGAAGGTAGAGGAAAATTATGATCACATTGAATTAAAATGATTGTTGCTACTATACTATACCTTGTGCATCTGCTAGCACGCTAATCTGAAACTGTCTATCGTCCCCATCTGTGTCATAGAGGGATATGGATAGACAAATACAGGGATTGCGTTTGACTTTGTTTCAGGTTTAATCCTTTAACCTTAAAGCCTATAAATAAGAGGCTTCTCTTACTGAAAGTTGCAACGAATGCTGTCACCGCATGGCCTACGTTAACGCAAGCTAGCACGGTAACAGTAGTTATAAGAATAGCAAAAGATCTTGAGCAAGATTAGTTGGTAACAAAACATCACTGGTCGAACATGACCAATGAAATCGTCGATGGCTATTCTTGCCAACGGCAGTCAGAACACAGCTCAGTCACGCAGTTCACAGTTCAGTGAAGCAGACGTGTTTACTGGAAAAGGTTCAAACCTTAGTGCGGGCCCCGTGATTTTAAAGTGTTGTGTGATTAACCTCTGGGCAAGGAAATACCTTATCACCGAAAGATTCAATGTTTCATAAGTTATATTATTCGAGGAGATTGTGTTTTCAGTTTTGTGGGCTGTATCTACACGGTTTGTATGATAACGATTTTTTCTATTATAATGATTATTCTGCTATGAAATGTATCATGAGACTCTAGGCAAAGTCTATCGACATTGTTAGAAGAGCTCAAGCAGACATGTTATTTATGACGAAGTCCTTTTACAAAGATATCACGATTATTGTAAACACCAAGCTTTCTGGCCGCTGATAGCCAGGATATTGAGTTTTGTAATTGACCATGTCATTAGTCCCTTGGACTCTACTAATAAACAGTTTTCCATGATAAGTAACTATTACTTCCTCATGTATGTTGAGAATGGAAGCACTAGGAAGATACAAATGATCACTGACAACCTACGTTGAGTAGAAAGAATCTGGTCGTGACAACATTCATTTGAGTACTTATACCTCTGGCAGTCGCCAGTTAACACTCATAAGATAAATCTGCAAACCAGTAACCACTACGATCACTTGGGAAATTTAGCAACAATGAACTCAGAATAAATATGTACCACCTGTGACGAAAGGTCTACATAGTGTGAAGGTTTGGCATATAACCTTGATAGGCTGCAGTAACGGTCACATTAAAAAGTTTATTTGGTGCTAGTGACCAGCTCACGCCCTTGTCAGCAAGCCCTGATGCAGATTACAGAATCGCTTCATCAGGTAGATCACTATGCTAAGTTCCATTCAATTAAATCGATTGTTACACCATTTTCTGGAGACCGCGCACTATTCCGCAAATGGCTTATTGACATGGATAAGTTCTCATCCATCATTGACACAGCTAGTGATTCCGACCGCAAGCGAGTTGCCTTTTTATCTTCTGATGGGTTGGTTACAGACTTTCTACGTCGTCGCAGTAAAGCCTTCCCACAGGAAACGTTCGAAAGCCTTCGCAAGGAATTGGTAAGTCGATATTCAAATATCACAGACTCTCAGCATGCTTGGACGCTTTTAAGAAAGATAAAGCAAGAACGTCATGAGCCAGTGCAAATGTTCGGAGACCGGTTGCTCAACCTAGCCGAAAATGCTTTTTTAGGAGGTTCAATCCCCACGGAAGAATTGGAGCGACACTTAGTAGGCATATTCATTAATGGTTTGTGGGCAGACGATTTGAAACTCCACCTATTGAGAAAAGACTCGAAGTCAATCACA
The DNA here is from genome assembly GCA_024509875.1 of Oreohelix idahoensis. Taxonomy (NCBI): domain Eukaryota; kingdom Metazoa; phylum Mollusca; class Gastropoda; order Stylommatophora; family Oreohelicidae; genus Oreohelix; species Oreohelix idahoensis. Next base: position 472,968 of record JAMPIV010009990.1, on the reverse strand, counting down.
GAAACAATTCAAACGGCTGTATACGAAGAGAATGTTCGGAAAAGATTTCATCAAAGGATCGACAGAGAACCGCAATCAGACTATCTTTCCGAACCAATGGAAGTTGACCTTTATCGTCCAAGATGGCGGAGAGACAATGCAACCTTCAACGATCATCAAGGCTCATCTTATTCACACAATATACGCCAAAATGACTCATTTCCCAGGAACGAAGACAAGAGACACAACCGACACACTACCCAGTGAATTCGCGTCCTTCTCCAGTTCACCATGTTAATCAGATTACATTTTACAATTGTGGAAGTTGCTTAAACATCGGACAACACACGTATGACAGAACACTCCCAAGTTTCAATAGCAACCATAGATCAGGCTCAGATTGGAGTAGCCTAAACAGAAGACACAACCGCATAGCTGTCAGGAATTTTGTAACAGAAATTAAGAAAGGAAAGATATTAGAAATAAATAGCATCAACATAGACAACCACCAAAGATGTCGAATAAGAACTGAGAACGGCTGGAAGATGGACGTGAACCAAGTAAGATCATATGGGAACAGCAAGAACATATCCTACCAACCAAGAGTTACAACAGAATGTGACAGTGATAGGCATAGATCATGGAGAAGTCAGGTTAGAAAACATGACAACATACAGAGAGACACGGTCAGTGTTGCTACCCAGACAGAAACAAAGAAACACACTGGCACACAAACAGAAGTAAAAGAGCAAAGCAACAAGGGTGCATCACAGGTAAATACTTCCAGCGTAGAGCATAGACACCTACTAGGCAGTCAGATTGCCACAACGACAGCGATGCATGCAAAACACAGGAATGCAACTCTGGATACTTTTGCTATTGGTGATCCTGTTTATTTTAAGAAGTACGTTCGGGATTCCAAGCTTGACAGTCGTTGACTGGACGGTTACAGAGTCCTCTAACAGACTTCTCCTACAAATTATATCCTTTGGCACGAGAGGCAGAATATTACTACCAAAGCTCACGTTTCTCAAATGAAATTAGATGATCACCGACCTGTTGAAATTCCACATCTTCGTTCCTCACGACCTGTCAGGAAATCCACCCTTTGCCATTATTCATCCTCCACCTCACTTGCCTCTAGCATTGATGACATGTCCCCACAAATAACTGCCCCCACGTTAGTCAGAGATACGATAGAACGATATCGATGCGAACGATATAACTCATCTGAAGAGGATGACATTCCTTTACAGGAGCTCCGACAACGGATTCAACACCGCAACGACCGTTTACACCATGACAATGAACCACGAACAGAGGATACACCTCCAAACGCTGAACACTCTGATTTGATGCCATCCACAGTTACTGATCCACCACATTCATAACTGTCCATTCGGATTCTTCTGCCACCATCATCGAAAACTCATGGCAAGATATTACGCCTGACCAGACAACACATCTTGTAACCTCTGATGATGATACTTATATTGTTCCCATAGACACACATTCCAGAACAGCCATTAAACGCCACTATTCGTCATCGTCTGACGACTCCGTTCCTTTAGCAAAGTTGATTCGTCCCTCACATGAACATGTTCGTGTACAGATTCGCAGGAAGCATCGTTCTATGCATCCCAACCGTCACGACAGTACTGAACCATGTACTGCTAGTTGTCACGTTGCTCACTTCACAGCAACTGCTTCCCATCCTAAAGGACACACGTACGATCAGCGACTGTCATCGAAGGAAATGGCCTTGTTGGAACTGGCACAAATGTTTCTTAACAAGAACTAACTTTATGCAATACGTTTTTTTCTATTACAGGTTGACAATGGTTGGTCCCTTTCTTTCCTCAGCCTTGCAGTTTGAGATAGTCGTCCGCACTCAGACGTACAGCCGACTACTGTGGCGAGATGCAACATTATTGGAGAAAGTCAAAGATGTCTCCGACGCCTCTTCCACATGGACTATTACTTTAGTCGCCTCCCTGCAACCATTACGAACAGAGTTACAAGACATATTACATTCTTTTGTTATGATTGAATAGTATATTACTGCGACTATGCAGCTTTATAGTAGATTGAATATTATTCCTTACGTTGATTTTTTTTTTGGCCATGTCACATAGAGAGTCAATACGGTTACGACAGACTCTCACCGTATTGCAAACTAGATTTCAGGATCTATGTAATGTACATAGATAGCGCAGAGCTATCGTTCCTTTTGTAGGACAGGCTCACCAACTTTTTATTTGGAACGTTCACGGAGGTTAATATTAATAGTCTCACTTCACAAGTGTGGACTATTAACGCCAGCCTCACAATTGTAAACAACACTTGTACGGCTGTTAATTCAAATCGGTTACATATTAATTTGTAGCAGGTATTATTACACAACTTGTAAATTTTTTTTGGGATTTTGTTATTTTTGAGTTGCATGATGCTACTCAACGTACTGATATGTTTGGGCGACATTATTTTTTCTATGTATTATGTATTATGGATAAGAATAGAGATGTATTTTTTTTTCTTCATGTCACACACCCATTATGCATTTACTTGTGCGCTACAATGATGTTGATGATATTACTAATACTTTTGATTTTTTTTGGGTATGATATGGTGTGAAGGTTTGGCATATAACCTTGATAGGTTGCAGTAACGGTCACAATGCAGTGCCAGTCTATGGAAAAGTGCCAGCCATTTCGTGTGTAGCAGTTGGAAGATTCTAATCTGAAGATTCTATCCAGCATCAGAGGGAGCCATCTGCAGTGATTCAGATAAGTTGCTATCAAAGCAACTGTGTAGCGTATGCTGGTTCACCAAACAAACAAAAATAACCGCATCTAGTTCATGATGACCATAACAGTATAGAGCTTAATTTGATTGTAAAGATAACACTAATAATTCTTACATGAAAGCTCAAGCAAGTTAGACTGTCAACCAAGAGATAGACATCTTAATACAAGAAAAAGTCAATTTTGTTGAACTGTTCTTATTTATTTAATGTTGTAAAATATTTGATTTTAATGCTTTTCAAACAGAAAAGAGAAACTGCATTTAATAAATCGTAAATATTTGCCAGCAGACTTAAATTCTTTAATTAAGTTTTTATTAAATGTTGGTAAATTTTAATTAAATAATTTCCCCTAGCAGAGTCAGAAACAATATTAACTACCATCATCACAGAGGCGGATCAGGAGAGGAAGCAATTAGGGACTCAGAGTACTATATCACCATCTTCTCTGGGAACTTAATAGCTTGACCCTACCTTTGTGTCTATACACCCTTACTCTCTTCAGAGACGGGGGTATTACTGATAAGACCAGACTCTTATCTGGCACTATCCTGGTATCATCTGATACACCTTTATGTCCAGGATATCTCCTTATTTTTAATAACATCTGAACCTCTCGCGACATCCGTCGTGCTTAGATTATCCAAGAATTTCTGAGCGACTCGAATAACTGAATTTGAGAGAGCGCAGTATATATACAGATCGTTTGCTCTCAGATCCCTAATGGTGTTAATTTCGCATTGACGTGTGAACCACAGTATTGAGAAACTGTGGACCAGATTAAAAAGTTCTCTGGCGGCCACCGTATTTCTCGTCAATCGCTGCTTTGCCCGACATCAAAAGACGTCGTCCCGCTAACGGATTTTCTTTCGAAATCGCTCGCGTTCTCGAGATGAAAGGCAAAAACGGCGTCAGAGTTCCCCTGTATCTGAAGATCAAAGGGTTACGTGTTTATCCCGCGTGCCATCTGTCCGATGTCCTGTGATTGGCAGATCAATTCGCGTGAGAAACTAGGTAAACAAATCAGGGCTCGCTGCCTGTTATGCTGGCAGGTCACGGAAATTGGTAAATGTCTGTTTGTTTACATGTCAAGAAAAAAGGGCGTGGGTTAGATATGAGTAATCCAGTCAGAAAATTGCGTGGTTTGGCTTAGCAAATGGTAGACACTAAATGGGAAAGCAGAGGCTGTCAGATTACTGTATCAATATTTCCGTTCCACGTCACACAGGAGAAACAGTACTTTACTCTGGAAGAGAGGATGGACAGCACAATGAAGGTGTAGCCATTATTCTACAGAAAGGAATAGAAAGGACATTATTGAAATGGAAACCCATCAACAACAGACAGATAAGAATAAGATTGAGATGGAGATTCACCAACACTACAATAATACAATGCTTCGCACCAACGAACGACAGCGATGAAGAGGTCAAGGATGAATTCTATCAACCACTGCAGAAAGAAATGGAAGACACACCTAGATATGATCTTATCGTAGTAATGGGAGACCTCAATGCGAAAGTTGGAACACACAATACATATAATGAAAGAGTAATGGGGAAATGCGACAGCGGAACAGCAAACGAAAATGGGGATAAATTAATAAGTTTCTGTAGCATTAACAACCTGGTCATTGGAGGAACATTTTTCCCACACAAAGAAATTCACAAATTAACATGGGAATCACCAAATGGTCGGGACAGAAACGAGATAGACCACATCATGATTAATGGTAGATGGAGACATGCATTACAAGATGTGAAGGTAAGAAGAGGTGCAGGTGTGGGAAGTGATCACCATTTAGTAGTAGCAAAACTGAAAGTAAAACTCAGAACGGCTGGACCATCTGTAACTACACCGAGAAACTCTGAACAAGGAACCACCAGAGACACAATTGAATGTTCCTGAGGCTGAAAACGATCTAGATGTTAATACAGACATTCCACGAAAAGAAGAAATAATTACAGCAATCAAAGGGTTAAAGAATGAAAATGGTCCTGGCCATGAGAACTTAACTACAGAGCTATTTAAGACAGACCCTGAGCTAGCAGCAGAACTATTAGAACCACTATTTGCACAAGTCTGGAAAACAGGGACAACACCAACGGAGTGGAACAAAGGAATAATTGTCAAATTGCCCCAGAAGGGAGATCTTGCAGACTGCAATGTTGTTCGTCCATCACGGGTGATGAAGACCACTCTGTTCATCCAATTATTTAGGAATATGTTAGGTTAGTCTATGGGTACGAAGGTGACTGATGAGCCCGATGCGGACCAGGAAAGATCTTGGACAGTATGGGCAGGGAATGTTTGCTTCATGTGAAGGTTTTATAACACGGTCCTTTCTAGCTTGTCTCCGCTGTTCCACTGCTGCTCTTCTGGATGATTCGCATGCTGCTGCACCTTTACGAAGAGATGTGCGCCAATCAGTTCGGTCTTGCGCAGCAGCTTCCCATGTGTCTGGGTTTATGTCAAAGGTTTTCAATGACGTCTTTAACGTGTCTTTGAAGCGCTTCTTTTGGCCACCATGGGAGCGTTTACCCTTCTGCATCTCACCATAAAAGGGTATCTTTGGCAGTCGATGGTCTGGCATGCGGACTACATGACCTGCCCAGCGAATCTGTGACTGCATCAGAATAGTATCAATGCTAGGGATACCAGCTCTGTCAAGAACCGCAGTATCCGGGATCTTGTCTTGTCATTTGATGTTCATTACCTTCCTGAGATAGACTTATGGAAGTGGTTTAGCTTCTTTACGTGGCGCCTGTATACAGTCCATGTTTCACATGCATAAAGCAGCACTGGAAGCACCGCAGCTCTGTACACCTTCAGCTTTGTCTGTAGACTAATTCCACTTCGATGGCAAACATTGGTGTAAAGTCTGCCAAATGTGCTGCTGGCTTTGGAGATCCTGGTGTTCACCTCATCATCAATGACAATGTTCTGGGATAGTGTGCTACCACGGTATGTGAATCTGTTCACAACATTCAGTTTCTCACCATTAACCTTGATGATTGGCTCAGTATAAACTGTGCCAGGAGCTGGTTGGTACATGATTTCTGTTTTCTCCGTGTTGATGGTAAGCCCAAAGTTGGCACAGGCTTCGGAGAATCTATCCACACTATGCTGCAGATCAGCCTCTGAGCCAGCATTGAGGGCACAATCATCAGCAAACAGAAGATCTCTGATGGTGTGTGATTTGACCTTGGTTTTTGCTTGAAGCCTCCTAAAGTTAAACAATTTCCCATCAATACGATATCTAATGTCGATTCCTGTGTCCCGTCTCTAAAAGCATCAGTCAGCATAGCAGAAAACATGATACTGAACAGAGTCGGTGCAAGTACACACCCTTGTTTAACTCCATTTAAGACGGAGAAAGGCTCCGATAGCTCACCGTTTTCCTGAACTCTAGCCTGCATTCCATCATGCAGTTGCTGCACTATAGTGATAAATTTCTTTGGGCAGCCGTATTTTGCCATGATCTTCCATAGACCCTCTCTACTGACCGTGTCGAACGCCTTTGTCAAGTCGATGAAAGATTTGTACAGGTCACAGTGCTGTTCTTGGCATTTTTCTTGTAGCTGTCTTGCAGCGAACACCATATCGGTGGTTCCACGTTCTTTCCGGAATCCACACTGACTTTCAGGTAAAAGACCTTTGTCAAGATGAGCCGTAAGGCGATTCAAAAGGATTCTGGCGAATATCTTCCCAGCGATTGATAAAAGAGAGATGCCTCGATGATTGTTGCAGTCTTGGCGATTACCTTTACATTTATATAGATGTATAATTGACGCATCTTTGAGATCGTGTGGGATGGTTTCACTCTGCCACATTTGCTGGAAGATCATGTGAAGTTTCTCTATCAGAACTGCACCGCCATCTTTATAAACCTCAACAGGAATTGAATCGGAGCCAAGGGCCTTTCCACTAGAAAGTTGACGAATCGCTTTTTCAGTTTCCTCCAGAGTTGGTATATAATCTAATGCTTCATTTATAGGAATTTGGGGCAGGCGGATGATGGCTTCGTCGTTAATAGATGATGGCTGGTTCAGAATATTATTAAAATGTTTGTCGTAGATTTTAGATAGGAGTAATAAGACTTGGGTTAGGTCCCTTCTGAATAGGTTGGAATGAGTGATAGATACCGTGAGAGCTGGTGAAAAAAAAAAACAATAGAATTTCCCACACGTGAGATGATAGAATGTGATATAGAAGCTGTCTTTGAGAATCGAGATAATCTTCTCTCTCTCACCTATCTTCTACGACCGCTTTTAAAGGCGTCAGACAGTCTAAACACAGATATATATATTAATATATCTCTATCTACTCACGGGCACGCACCTATACGTGCCGACAGCTAAAACACACAGACGTGGGAAATCTATAACAATGAATATATATATTATTTTAGAACGAGCTGACCAACACGATTATTAAGTTCAAGAGAGATTTTAATTATCAATTTAAAATCTTCTCACAACACCAAAGAAATACATCAAGGAAAACATATACAAATAGTCATAAAATTTAAGAAAAATGCTACAAGGATGATAACCCGTTATAATCTTAACTCTAGGTTTAGCCCACAGCCCCGTTAAGAGAACAGATGATGGCCCAAAGAGTTATAGATACATAGGGTTGAGTCTAAGAGGTTTCTTTCTTTCTCGTAAATGTATGAACAGAGTTGAATAATCTGATTTAGCCTAAGAAAAAAAGAACTCTAGCTTTTGTAACAAATTCTGCAGATTAAAAAAAGTTAAGACAGCAAATGGGTGACAATAATACCCCGGTAAAACAACACTCTGACCTGTGTACCCTCATTCATTCAGCCATGGCCTTGCTCTCACATACATATACTCACAACTTTGCTCGTTGCCTCTGGGAACATAATAATTCTAGGACCTTCACACAGACCCGAAAATGCAGTCCTTGACCAAGAAATCCCCAGTTCCAAAAGACGTACTAAACTCTCAGGGAACGATTCCTTGGGTGTTCTAATTTTTCGAATGTCTGATTAAGTCACATAAAATATGTCCAGGCACGAAAGTTAGCAGAGCACAATGTCATTAGCTTTGGATTCTAGGATTTAAGGAATGTCAGATCGGTGTCTTCTTTCAGGCAGGTACTATATTTGATCACCACAATACAAGTCACAATCTCTGTCGGAATGTTAATATTCTTCTTGTAATATTCTCGCCGCCAGGCAGCATGTACATTTAAATTTGTGGAGCAATATGAACTGGCTCAAAAGCCCAATATGTATTTCTAGTCTTTAGGAACCGTTAGTGGGATTGCTATTACTGTCTCTCTCTGATGGCTTATGCACTGTCAGACCCGTGTTACTTGAAACAAAAAAACCCACGTGGTTAAAGATAGGAAATGTCTATGCTTCTCACAAATATGTCTCTCAGGCTACTAAACGCTGGCAAGTTGGGTACCACCGTTTCACTATATAAAAGAAAGAACACATATCAAATAATTTACATATATGTACTCAATATAACTTACATTTAAAACCGCAAGCCTACAGCTTGACTTATTATTTAAACTTCCGGTGAAATAAGTTATATAAAATCAATCATCATGAATTCAGGAATATCTGCGTATTCCGTCACTATTCACTGATGTCGCATCTAGCATTTTATAAGTTTGATATAAAATATTCTCGACTGGGTATTAGCCGTTAAATTAAATTCCTTATAGCTACTAGTTTTAGTAAGCTAAGATATAATTTATTATGTATTTCCACTGTAACTCGTCGACTTAGAGAATATAACAAACTATAAATTAAGCACTCTGTTCAAAAGAAACTAGTTAAAAATGAAATAAGCGACTTAACACTTTATCATTTCACAAAATACTAGATATAATATATATTACCTCAAAACACAGCACTACAGGGTATCGCACAATTAAGAATTATACGCTTATATTTATGGAAGTCTAGAAGTTCGACAAATTGTCGCAACAAACTAAGAAACTTCGCTTATACAGCTCTACTCTTCGCGAACCACCTGTCTACTGCGATTATAGAGAAAGAATGAAGATAAAGTCTCAAACTAGGTTAATATTTTAAAATCAGACAAAGGATGAACTATTTCCCCCGCCCCGATCTCTCCCCCTTCTCATAACAGCTACGTTACACTTAGAAGCATGTCGTAACTGTCACCGGTGCGATTTCGCACCTTCGTTAACAAACTGCTGCCATCAATGGTACCTATACCTTGTAGCGGTATGGCAGCTTGTGTACTCTGATAATCCCCAGAGCAATGCCAGTGGGAGTTTTACTCCTGGTAGGTTCAACCATGCTGGACTGGTCTGCGTGGGTAGGGGTCAGACAAAAGCTGGTACCCTGGTCCTCCAGGTTGGGGGTTTTAGCACAGGGCCGACACCCCTGTCTGTGTAAAAAATCGCACACGTTACGGAAACAGCAATAAATGAAAATACTTTGATGCGGGACGGACATCCGGAGTCTCAGGCTCGTATGACTGACAGTGGTGAAAGCCGAAAGGAAGCCACTGGCATGAAAACGGATGCCCAGACCGCAAAACACGAAACCAAAATTGGTTTTTGGAATGTCAGAACTATGAATGAGGCAGGAAAGCTGAGACAGATCACGGCAGAGATGAGGAATTACAAACTACATATCCTGGGAATAAGCGAGAGCAGATGGACAGGGATGGGGAGAATAAAAACAGCTACAGGGGAAACAGTACTTTATTCTGGTAGAGAAGACGGTCAGCACAACGAAGGTGTAGCCATTATCCTTAAGAAAGGAATGGAAGGGTCTCTACTGGAATGGAAACCCATTAACAACAGACTAATAAGAGCAAGACTGAGGGGGAGATTCACCAACACCACAATTATACAATGCTATGCACCAACAAACGACAGCGATGAAGAGATCAAGGACGAGTTCTATCAACAGGTACAAAAGGAAATGGAAACTGTACCCAGGTACGATCTTATTATAGTAATGGGAGACCTAAATGCGAAAGTTGGAACACATAATAATTATAACGAAAGAGTAATGGGGAAATGCGGCAGTGGAACAGTAAATGAGAATGGGGACAAATTAATTAGCTTCTGCAGTATTAACAACCTGGTCATTGGAGGAACACTTTTTCAACACAAAGAAGTGCACAAGTTAACATGGGAATCACCAAACGGACGAGACAAAAACCAGATAGATCACATAATGATCAATGGCAGATGGAGACATGCACTACAAGACGTGAAAGTAAGAAGAGGCGCAGATGTGGGAAGTGATCATCACCTAGTAGTAGCAAGACTGAAGGTGAAACTCAGAGCTGCTGGACCAGTTGCAGTCAAACAGAAAAGATATAACATCACGAAACTTAAGGACCCCCCTCACCAGAAAAGCGTTCATGGCCGACGTAAAGAGGCGATATCTGATTACCAAAAGCCAGGAAAGAACAGAGACCGACGATGTGGACCAGAAATTCAACACCATCTCAACAATATACAAAGAAAGCAGCAAGTCATGCTTGGGATTCCAGGAAAGAAAGAGCCAAGACTGGATAACACCAGAAACGCTAAACACCATAGCGAAGAGAAAGGAAATGAAAAGGAAGAAAACAGAAGCTAAGTCTCCCAGGTTAAAGGCAATATACAGTGAACAGTACAGTCAGCTGGACAAGGAAGTAAAACGTCAAACCCGTGCTGACAAAAGGACATTTCTGGATGACCTTGCAAGACAGGCAGAATAGGCAGCACTGAGAAATGAACAAAGCACAGTTTATAAAATAACTAAAGCTATCAGCGGAAAACGAGGTGCAAACAACATAACGTTAGTAAGAGACAAGCAAGGAAACCTCATCACCACAGCACAGGGGCAGGAAACAAGATGGGCAGAGCACTTCAGAGAAACACTGAATAAGGAACCACCAGAGACTCAGCTGAATGTTCCTGAAGCTGAAAGTGACTTAGACGTAAATACAGACATTCCACGAAAAGAAGAAATTATCACAGCTATCAAATGGCTAAAAAATGGAAAAGCGCCTGGTCACGACAATCTGAACGCTGAGCTATTCAAGACAGACCCTGAACTAGCAGCAGAACTATTAGAACCACTATTTGCACAAGTCTGGGAAACTGAGACAACACCAACAGAGTGGAGTAAAGGAATAATTGTCAAATTGCCCAAGAAGGGCGACCTTGCAGATTGCAACAACTGGAGAGGAATTACCCTCCTCTCAGTTCCCAGCAAAATACTAGGTAGGATAATCATCCAGAGAATTTCAAAAGCAGTTGACCAAAAACTGAGGAAAGAACAAGCGGGCTTCAGAAAGAACAGAAGATGTGCAGATCATATATTTACCCTCAGGAACATTATAGAGCAGTGCTCAGAATGGCAGAGACAGCTGTACGTTAACTTTGTTGATTTTGAAAAGGCTTTCGACAGCATACACAGGGACAGCCTATGGAAAATTCTGAGGGCTTATGGAATTCCCAGCCGCATTGTTTCCATTATAAAAAGCCTCTATTCTAACTTTACGTGCAGTGTTGGATCGAGTAATGTAACTTTCGAAGTGAAAACAGGAGTACGACAGGGATGCCCCTTATCAACAACATTATTTTTGACAGTCATAGATTGGGTGATGCGCCAGACTGCAGAGGGCAGTCCAAGAGGAATTAGATGGACAACGTTTTCTACACTGGAAGATTTGGAATATGCAGATGACATTGCACTACTCGCGCATTCACACCAACACATTCAAGACAAAACCGATAGACTGAATAAGTATGGCCAGCAGGTTGGCCTGAACATCAATTTGAAGAAGACAGAGGTCATGACACTAAATGTGGACAATCCTGAGCCAGTAACAGCAAGGAACCAGAAGTTAGAACAGACAGACGCATTTACTTACTGTGACAGCGCCATCTTGAGATCTGTCGTTCTCGGCGCTGGCCCCATCTGGGCAGTCATGTTGTCTATGTGGTTTAGTGCCTTTTGATCACGTTATCTTCAAGCAGATTTATTACAAGGCCATAATAAGCCTACATATTAGTAGTATTTTTGCTCTAGTTGTGTATATCTGTGTTTTCATGCATTCTGGAGCAATAATCGCGTGTGTTATCTGTGTGGCGCAGATTAATGCGCGTAAGCGCGCAATAAATTGAGTGGTTAGGCCAGGGCCTATAAAAAGGGGTAGCAAGCGGCGAAACCGGTCTATGTTTGAGAGAGCCGCCCAGTGAGAACAGACTAAGAAGACACACAAGAGCCAAGCTGTAAATGCCTTGAGCACGTGAGTTAATTTAAATTAGCATTAGTTTTCTAGGATTCTGAAATTATATCGATGTGGCTATTTTAATGTTTAATGGAATAAATAGATAGATAGATAGATGTGAAAGTTTAAGAGCGATTATTTCATTCTTCAGAAAGGCAGACATAGGGTGAGGCTATTTCACTGCGAAATTTAGATAAGATTAACAATCGCAAGATAGCAACCTCGTGGTGATAAAAGGCGGTGATAGCGAGTCTGATTAAACACGCTCCGCGTGTTAAACCTATAATATGTTATGCCGAGCGACACGCGGTGTATTTAGTTCCAGTTTTTGGTTAAAGCCAAGAATATTATTCTTTAATGTAAGAGTAATTTTATTTTATCCTTTAATGTAAAAGTAATTAAGTGTATTTCACGATTATTGATTATTTTACTGTTTATCTTTAGTGGTTACTTAGAAGGGAGAATAGTCATTTAGATTTCTGGTGCGTAAGGCAAGTTGAGACAGGTGTTTCTCTGTTGGCTCCTGGTGGAGCATGGAAACACCAATCGTCACTTACGACATGTTCAGAGTGCGGGAACGAGTATTGATGTGGGTCGGTTGAGAGGTAGTAGTTAATTCTCATTATTGAGATTATTTGTTGTACATGTATTGAAGAATATGATTTTATGTCCAGTTGATTATTATTGTTATGTGAACATGGTTTGTGAGAGCACGTGGGCGTACTTAGAGTTGTATATTTCTCTCCTCCGCTCCTGAGGGAACATGGGGCCACCGGTGTGGTTTGTCTCAGCATGAAGCATTCAGATGCTCTTGCAGTAGTGGTTTCGGTAGCAACCTATGTTACCCGGTGCGATTGCCAGCCTCATGCACAACACCATACTAGTCGCATTGGACGACACGCATGAGTGTGTGAGATAGTTGATGATATCAGGTGGGCGCATGTTTTCTTTATGGTAAGTGTTATTATCCATGCTATTAATGTTCACTTAGACATTGTTATATTTATTGTTTTTCAGACAGTCTATGAACACTGACTGGGTGTTCGTTTGATTGTTCGTTGGATTGTTTGTTTGGTGTTCGGTTCTGTTCGGTAGAATTAAATGTTGATCTGCATAAGGCTTTGGGTTGCTTGAATTGTTAAGTCTGCTGCTGAGAGGGTTGCAAGCAACCAATAATTGCAACCCCTGTCAAACGATCCTTTATAAATTTTCTTGGTGCACGGGTCTTGGGTGTGAGGTACCCCTAGCGCGCCTGTCACAAGTGGCGTCGTCGACAGGATCGACAGACAGCACGCAGTGAAGCAACAGCCGAAACAGTAGAACACCCAGTTCAGTGCAAGGCAAGGGACGGGATCATCCAGTTTGTCAAGATTTCTAGTCAACTCTACTAGCAACAAGATGGCGGCACGCAACACACGTGCTGCTAGTAGAACTGATAACGAAGATGTGGCTGAGGTGGATGACCCTGTAGTAGGGCTGGATCGTCAACCAGAACGAGTACAGTACATCGTGGTACCTACTCACAAGAGAGTGCGGTGCTTTGGGGAGCGCACGGGTCCTACGGCTGAGGAATATGTCAGAGAGCTGAGAGCTGCCTGGAGAGTAGGGATGATGAGTAAAGAGGACCAGGCAGATGTTATTCTTGACAGTGTGACCCCAAGTGTCCGTAGGGAGCTGAGGATTCAGGCTGATGACGGTGACCCAGAAGCAATGCTACATTCCATTCTTAGGGTGTATGGGGAGCGTCGGAGCATCCCAGAAGTAATGGCCGCGTTCTACTCTACCCGGCAAGGTGCAAGGGAGTCTCTTTGGGAATTCTCCCATCGCATTCACGAGGTGTTTGAAAGTGTTGTAAGGGCACAAAAGCAGAACAACGTCACTCCCTTGGCGCCATCCTTTCTTCGTGACCAGTTTGCTGCTTGTCTGAGAGATGACCTACTAAGAAAGCTTGCAAAGGAAATGATCATCAAGGAGCCTACAGCATCGTTCACGTCGGTGAGGGACTATGCCCTACGGTTTTTGGAGACTGAGCCCACTTCTGGGGCTGGTGTTGCCAGTGTCGAAGCAGCTTCGGGGGCTGGTGTTGCCAGTGTTGAAGTGGCAAGAACAGAGACTGTGTCAGATACGCATGCATTAAACGCAGAAGTAGAGCGGCTGAGAGCACAGGTGGCTCAATTAGAGGCTAAAATTGATGCGATGTCTCAGGAGCAGGGGAGACGTACAGGACAGTTCGTTGTTTTAGATGCAGAGAACTAGGCCACGTACAGAATCGATGTCCACAGGCATTAAACTAGACCCCTCTGCGGCTGGGAGTCAGGTTACAGAAGGGGAGCAGAATGGCTCAAAGATAAAGATGGTTGGTGGTCGACCGGAGTGTGAGGTGCTTATTGCAGGGAAGAAAGTCAAAGGCGGCCAGGGATGTAAGGGTAGCAGGAGGCGACCCAGGGCACCAAGGAAGCCTAGGAAAATAAGATGCTTCAACTGTGGAGACCTTTCGAACCACATGGCAGCCAAGTGTCCCCAGGGCCCGCTTCCTAAGCGATGTTTCCATTGTAGGTCCCCGGACCATTTGATATCGGTTTGCCCATCAAAGAGCGCCCTCTCTAAGCGTACCAACACATCTACATTGCCGTCACAGTGCAAGCCAAGAGATGGCCGTGGCAACTGTCACCATAAGGGCGCCAGGAAAAGTGGTCGGCATTTAGAGGAGGAGACTCATCAAAAACTCGTTGAAGGACACGTTTCCAGGCTACGAGGGGCGCACGTAAGAGCAGATCCACCGTTGCAGAGTTTTGCAGCAGTCCGGAAAGAGAGATGTGACAAGCTGTCGTGTTCTACTCCACTACAGGTCGGAGAATTGGTGAAGAAGAGAATGCACGACGCTGAGAGATCCGAGATTCGTGATATGTGGTCAGAAGACGAGTACGTTGTAGTTCGTGCTCCCACAATGACAGGGGGTCCATATATCATCCAACGAATGGACAGAGCGAGTCCGAGCATTAGAGTAACCAGCAATGACCTGAGACGAAGTGAAGGAAAAGGTGACCCTCCAGATTTGGAGAATACGACTGAAGCGCCTGATTTAGTGCAGTTGTCGGGACGACAACAAAATCAGGCGGGGAATATGTGACAGCGCCATCTTGAGATCTGTCGTTCTCGGCGCTGGCCCCATCTGGGCAGTCATGTTGTCTATGTGGTTTAGTGCCTTTTGATCACGTTATCTTCAAGCAGATTTATTACAAGGCCATAATAAGCCTACATATTAGTAGTGTTTTTGCTCTAGTTGTGTATATCTGTGTTTTCATGCATTCTGGAGCAATAATCGCGTGTGTTATCTGTGTGGCGCAGATTAATGCGCGTAAGCGCGCAATAAATTGAGTGGTTAGGCCAGGGCCTATAAAAAGGGGTAGCAAGCGGCGAAACCGGTCTATGTTTGAGAGAGCCGCCCAGTGAGAACAGACTAAGAAGACACACAAGAGCCAAGCTGTAAATGCCTTGAGCACGTGAGTTAATTTAAATTAGCATTAGTTTTCTAGGATTCTGAAATTATATCGATGTGGCTATTTTAATGTTTAATGGAATAAATAGATAGATAGATAGATAGATGTGAAAGTTTAAGAGCGATTATTTCATTCTTCAGAAAGGCAGACATAGGGTGAGGCTATTTCACTGCGAAATTTAGATAAGATTAACAATCGCAAGATAGCAACCTCGTGGTGATAAAAGGCGGTGATAGCGAGTCTGATTAAACACGCTCCGCGTGTTAAACCTATAATATGTTATGCCGAGCGACACGCGGTGTATTTAGTTCCAGTTTTTGGTTAAAGCCAAGAATATTATTCTTTAATGTAAGAGTAATTTTATTTTATCCTTTAATGTAAAAGTAATTAAGTGTATTTCACGATTATTGATTATTCTACTGTTTATCTTTAGTGGTTACTTAGAAGGGAGAATAGTCATTTAGATTTCTGGTGCGTAAGGCAAGTTGAGACAGGTGTTTCTCTGTTGGCTCCTGGTGGAGCATGGAAACACCAATCGTCACTTACGACATGTTCAGAGTGCGGGAACGAGTATTGATGTGGGTCGGTTGAGAGGTAGTAGTTAATTCTCATTATTGAGATTATTTGTTGTACATGTATTGAAGAATATGATTTTATGTCCAGTTGATTATTATTGTTATGTGAACATGGTTTGTGAGAGCACGTGGGCGTACTTAGAGTTGTATATTTCTCTCCTCCGCTCCTGAGGGAACATGGGGCCACCGGTGTGGTTTGTCTCAGCATGAAGCATTCAGATGCTCTTGCAGTAGTGGTTTCGGTAGCAACCTATGTTACCCGGTGCGATTGCCAGCCTCATGCACAACACCATACTAGTCGCATTGGACGACACGCATGAGTGTGTGAGATAGTTGATGATATCAGGTGGGCGCATGTTTTCTTTATGGTAAGTGTTATTATCCATGCTATTAATGTTCACTTAGACATTGTTTTATTTATTGTTTTTCAGACAGTCTATGAACACTGACTGGGTGTTCGTTTGATTGTTCGTTGGATTGTTTGTTTGGTGTTCGGTTCTGTTCGGTAGAATTAAATGTTGATCTGCATAAGGCTTTGGGTTGCTTGAATTGTTAAGTCTGCTGCTGAGAGGGTTGCAAGCAACCAATAATTGCAACCCCTGTCAAACGATCCTTTATAAATTTTCTTGGTGCACGGGTCTTGGGTGTGAGGTACCCCTAGCGCGCCTGTCACATTACCTAGGAAGCATAGTAACACCTGACGGCGGAACAAGCAAGGATATTAACAACAGAATGAATAAAGCGAGAACAGCCTTTGCTGTTCTCAACAACATTTGGAAGTCTTCCCAGTACAGCACAAACACCAAATTAAGACTGTATGAGAGCTGTGTACTTTCTGTGCTTCTCTATGGTGCGGAATGTTGGAGAGTAACAGGGAAGGAAATGTCGAAACTGTCCTCCTTCCACACAATCTGCCTAAGGAAAATTCTCCGAATCTTTTGGCCAAACACCATCAGCAACCAAGAACTACTTATTCGGAGTAACCAGGAGGACATGCACACCATCATAGCTGGCAGACGCTGGAGTTGGGTTGGCCATGTCCTCAGAAGGGACCCTGATACCATCACAAGAACAGCTATGCAATGGACCCCCGAGGGAAAGCGAAAGAGAGGCCGACCAAAAACAACTTGGCGGAGAACTGTGGAAGCTGAGATGCAAAGAATGAACCACAGTTGGGGCACTGTACGAAGGATGGCCGCCGACCGAGCAAAGTGGAATCATTTTGTTGCTGCCCTACAAGACGCCACCAGGCGTGATGGCCGCTGACTGCTTTGACGGTTAGCGGTTATGGATCAAAGAAGAAGAAGTTAACAAACTGACCGAGATGTACGCGTGTCAGCTTCAAATCCCAGACAGCCTGTCTGCGGTGCGGAACGATTTTTCACGCCACGCCAGGTTTTTCTAACGAAAACCTCATGCGTTTCTGCAAACTGTAGACAGCTGTCTCGTTCCTGCACTGTGAGGATGCCGGGTTTGACACCTCACGCGAGTGTCAGGTGAAAAATGGTAGACCAAAAGTCTGCTCTAGTCTGGGTATGAAACATAATCACACCTTTCGTCTACTGACATCTATGTAATCGAATTACGTATCCCAGTATGAGAAAAACACAAGGTAAAGTTTTAGAATACTGAAGAAAATATTTTTCGCAAACGAGTGATGCGAAAAATACAGGAAAAACAAGTAAGGAAAGATAATAAAATGAAAGGATTAGGGTGAGAGAATAGGAAGAAGATGTAGGTAATTTAATGACATAAAGACGTACGTGACAATGTTCAGCCCAACGTTGGAGCATTTTTTCCTTGTCTGTAATTAGTGTTTTTCCATCTGGATTAAGGAGGGGAAATGATCCTGATGATGTTGGACCATAGACCGCTTTGAGTGCAAGGTAAAAAATTTTCAAGTCATGGCTGTCAGCAAAGCCTTGGAGCTCATCTGCTTTATTACTCAGCCATGAATCCCGCATCTGGCGTAGTTTATGTTGGTGTCGTGAATTATTCTAATCCCCATATATAAATTAAAACGTAAATGCAAAGCCTAACAAATAAATTTAATAAAAGGAAAGAAGAATGGTAAAGAACAGTGCTGTCACAATGACTGTACTCGAAATCCCCCTTGTTTTCTACTTCGTCTGCAAATTGTAACGCTTTCACGTTGATAGTAAAAGCCTACTGTATTATTACCCGCTTTCTTCAATGAAACGTGTACTGTATTTCTTGGAAAAACCTTGAGGTACGCAAGCTGATCAATGACCTAGATTTAATATTTCATTCATTCCATACACGGCGTAACTAAAGACAGATGGACTAAAGGATAGAGAGAAGGGAGAGGCAGAAAGCCGAACACGTGCAACACTAAACACGCGTCGCGCGATACACAATTGCTGCCATCACGCGTGTAAGGCCACATGCACTAACTTTATTTCAAATCGACAGTGATAAAATTCACTACCCTTCCCAGAGTTAGGTTTTAAAATCCTGAAAAACGCTTATTAGGAATTATGACATTATACCGGTTTACGTTTGAAAACATTACAGTACCCAGACAGCACATCTTCGAAACAGGAGGTAGAAGAAATTGCATATTTTGAACGCAGCATATTAGCTCTATTAAATATATATATATTTGGGTTCCTTAGGGTTTGCTGACAAAGAATATGTAAAACGTTACGCAAATAGTCTAGGAATTACCAAGTTATGGCCAAAATAAAATAGTGGGGGTGCCTGACAGCATGAAATCATTTCTGCTCATAAAATTTTTTTATAACGTGTTTAAAAAAACATTACGTACGGAAATAGCCTACCATGTTAACTCCTATGTGATTGGAGCGCAACAAATGAAAGACTAAACACGATTGGTCGGACTATAAATACTATCGTGTGTTGTCAGGGGAAACGTGAGAAAGGGGTACTTTTTTGAAAAGATGTGTAGACGTGGTGTGATTGGGTAGAGCTGCGAATATACTCCATTCAGAGCGTCTGTTCATTGCCACATCTTGTAATAAACCTACTAAGAAGCAGTGCGTTGAGCACCAGTGTATATTTTTTATAAAATAAAGCCTGGGACATCGGCAGATCGGAGTTGTGCTATATTCATTGCCAGTCAACGAAACTGTTTATTATTATTTCCATGAATTGTGGTAAGCTTGAAATATTCAATATCTTTTAATGAAAATTGAATGTAAATTGATAATTTATGTCTGTATATATGTGTGGTTCAGTAGCGAACATGATGTAAAGCCTATAGGCTCCAGCCTGAACAGAAGGTGTCGGAGGAAAGTAAAACTGCATGGAATGGCCAAACAGTACACTGACACCTAGATTATTAACTAGAAAGAAATAATGCTGGAATTGCAGAGGCGTAGTAACCATTAGGGAGGGAAATACTGGTATAAGGTATTTCAGATGAAGCTGACAGTTGGCCTAACGCTCTGAACTCAATGTTTGTGATGTATTGTGCTCAGTGTAGAACTAGAGTGTAAATTAGTTCTGACGTAGAAGGTACAACCTTCTTGTTTCAGGGACCGTGGTCTTAAAGTTATTGAGCAGCACCTGGTCAGAGCTTTGCTGAAGCCAGAAGTGGACAGCATACTCCTTGGTCAATATAACAACCAGTGGGGTGGCTCCAGAACTCAGTACAGTTATCGAGCAGAGGAGTCCTTTACTGCAGTCATCACGCAAGATAAGAGAGTGTGGCCATGGAGCTCAACATTATGTACCCCATCTTACAATGACAATATAAACTAAAATTAAGAGGGGAATTAAATTGTTTTAATACCAGGAACTGAGAACATCTCCAATACTAGTTCCCATAGAAACAAACTATTGAAGTCATGATGACAAATACCAACAGAGCTTGAACAAAACAAAACCAGTATTACCTCATATTACCACTACACAACTGACACACATAGGATACCATTTATAATATATGTCACTACAAGAATCATATTAATAAATTCTGTACATATAACTTGTAATTAAAATTGATTGTGATTCCTGGTTCCCTTTGTATTTGAATCAGGACACATATACATTCATGACAGCACTGAATACATATTGTTATTTGAAAAGTTATCAGTGACTCCTTTAAGATATCCTCTTAGAGTGTTATATGTATGTGAGTGTCACAGTGTTGTCAAGTGTGGTGGAATAAATTAAATTGTTTATCTGTCTGTTGTTGTTATGACTTACACTTCATCATACACATACCCTAGACATATAACGTAGTCATCACACTACTCCAGAATAATTCTGACTGAGGTATACATATGTGGCAGTAAGTAAGGTTATCTATAATACACTACTCTTATTAGATATAGATACCTTCACAGCTGATCTCAGTCAGTACACTAAGTCCCCTATAAATATTTATAACATCCCACTTTACCACATATATTGGGGTCTCGCCCTCGGGATTTTGAATCTTTCCCTATTACAAATATTGGGGGTAACTCACTTCAGGGAATAATAAGAATTAAAAGGTATCCTTGGGTGAAAATAAATAAGGTTGAGCTCACAGTGCCTGTGTTGTCCTAAGTTAATTAGTCATAGATACAATTGTTTAGTTGATTATTTTAGACATTTATCTGTTAGACAATGGCCGACCTGGCAAAATTTCGATCTGCTGCTGTACAGACTGCGAAAGAGTTAGGCATGGACGGGCAAATTATGATTGCTTATGTCACTGCTGAATGTGACAAATATATTGAACGAGAAGAAAGAAGATTAGAAAAAGAGGCCGAAAGAAAGTTAGAAGCTGAAAAAGAGATTAAGAGGTTGCAGATTGAGGCTGAGGCTAAGAGGTTGCAGATTGAGGCTGAGGCTAAGAGGTTGCAGATTGAGGCTGACAAAGAGGCTAAAGCATTGGAAGCAGAAGAAAGAAAATTAGCTGCAGAAAGGGAAGACAAGAGATTAGCTGCAGAGAGGGAAGCAGAAAAGGAGGAGAAGAGATTACAAAGGGAACATGAGTTACGACTAAGGGAGTTTGAGTTTCAAGGCCATGCTCCTGAAAATGGTGCCAGTCCCTTTGCCTCGGATGCCACTGCTAGCCAAGGAGCCTCAACCTCAGCTATGAATTTTCATTTAGATCATTTTGTTGAGAAAGACGATGATATAGAGAGCTATCTAAATAGGTATGAACTATTAGCTACCACATATGGGTTAGAGAGAGAAAGGTGGAGCTTAAAGTTATCTCAGGGACTTCGTGGGGCAGCTTATGAAGTTTTTGCAAAAATGAGCAGAAGTGATCAGGAAAATTATGACATGCTAAAGCAGGCTCTTTTGTTAAGATATGAAAAGAATGCAGAATTTTATAGGAAAAAATTTAGGAATGCTAAACTACTGTCAGGTGAAACCTATCACCAGTTCTCTGCACGAATAGAGACATACTTGGAGAAATGGACTTCTCTGGGGAAAACCCAAGATCTTAAGGAAATGGTCCTTATAGAGCAATTAAGAGAGTCCATGGCTCCAGACCTGAGAAAGTTTCTCATGGAACAAGGTGCAGAGAGGCTGGGTGAGTTGCTAAATGTTGCTGAAAGGTATCAAGCAGCTCAAGCAGAGGTAACAGGTAATAAAAAGAAACAAGTGGATAACTTTAGGGCACCACAGAACTTTAATAAATTTGATCCTAGGGATCAAAACAAAGGTAAGCACCAGTTTGATAGGCCACGGTATGAAAATAAAAATAAAACCCCACAATTCGATGAAAGGAAATATGATGAAAGAAAATCTTTCAACCAAGGAAAAAGGTGGTGTAAAAATTGTCAGATGAACAATCATGACACTGACCATTGCAGAAGGAAACCTGTGTACATGGCAACCCTTCAGGTCAGGTCGACCTCAAGACAGGAGGAGGATATTATGTTAGATACCACTCCAGAAGAGATGAGGAAGGCACAGGCTGGGGATAAAACACTCAAGCCTTGTTTCAGGAAATTGTCAACTTGTCATACAACTCCAGGCAAGGGAGATTTTTACATGAAAAACAAGTTGATGTATAGGAAGACTGGAGCTAGATCCAAAGGTCAGGGACAGCTGGTACTTCCTAAAAGATATAGGGCAGACTTAATAAGGAGCCTACATGTGAAACCAGATGGGGACCATGAGAAAATAGGTACCATCATCCAAAAGGTGGCTCACAATTATTATTGGCCCAAAGCAAGATGGGACATTGAGAATTTTGTAGAAAGGTGTAGCATAGCACATGAGGGAACACCCACAAGTGGGAACATTGATCAGGACCTGGACACGCCAAGGGGCAAAAGTAGGCCTGAAAATACAAAGAGATATAAATTTGATAAGGTGGACCAAAGGGAATGGGAAGCCCCTTTTCACGGACAAGCTTCACTTAACTGTTTTACAATGGCCACTATGCGGAGAGTGCAAAAAATGTCTTACCCCAGGATAAGCCGAAAATCCCTCAATCGGACTTAAACAAACTGGAGGAAGAGGATGTAGAGAGGAAATCTCTCATCAAGAATTTTAAGTGGGGAGAAAGCCCCAAAAGAAAAATTGGTAGCGGTCGTTTTATGCATGATAATTCTGGGAAGAAAAATCATCACTATAGAGCTTCGAGTGGAAGAGACCATACCGGTGCATGGACAAATAGGTCCACAAAATTAAAGGTCCATATGTAGCTTTGTTAAGAACGTGGACTGATGAAAAGGCAGAGGAAAACATTACATCTTCATACCAATATGTGAATGAGCTGACCACTCGTTTAAAAACTGGCTGGAAACTTGCCAATGAAAATTTGAAACAAGCCAGGAAGAAACATGCTGCCTATTATAACAGGAAGGCGAAAGACAGAGATTTGGCTGTGGGAGAGAAGGTACTGCTTCTTCTCCCCGGGAGTCAGAATAAGTTACAGATTGGATGGCAAGGTCCATATACAGTTTTAGAGAAGGTGTCTAGAACAAATTATAAGATAGATAAGAAGGGGAAAGAAAAAATCTATCATGTGAATCTCCTGAAGAAATATTTGGAAAGAGAACATCAGGAAGAGACACACTTGTTGACCTTGTCCATCGCCATGGAGATGAAAAAGGAACCACTTTCATCATTTGAATATCCATTACACCCCTGTGAGACAGCAGCACAGGTGAAAATCAGTACACATTTAACAAAAACTCAGAAAGAGAGAGTGCAACAGGTTCTAAATAATCATGCAGAGGTGTTAACAGACCGACCAGGGCATACAAACCTATTGGAATATGATATGAAACTGATAGACCCCACACCTGTCTGTATGAAACCATATTCGATTCCGTTTGCTAAGGAGAAAGCTTTGAAGGAAGAGATAGACTATCTGTTGAAGGAAGGAATTATTTCGCACAGTGAATCCTCATATAGTTCCGGTGTTGTACTCTTAAGGAAGCCCTCTGGAGAACATAGACTCTGTATAGATTACAGGAGACTGAATGCTATTACAGAAGGACAGGTGGATCCATTGCCGGATACAAATCAGCTGTTTGCCAGACTAAATAAAGCTAAATATTTCTCAAAAGTGGATCTGAGTAAAGGATACTATCAGATTCCAGTAAAGCCTGAGGTTAGACCATACCTAGCTTTTAGTACCTCAGAAGGACACTATGAGTTTAATAGATTGCCATTTGGATTGAAGAATGCGCCTAGTGTCTTCTCTAGAATGATGAGAAAGTTATTGGACCCTCTGAATAATCCATGTATAACAAATTTCATGGATGATATCCTTATAGCAACAGAAACATTTGAGGAACACATTGACTCTCTGAAGATGCTGTTTGATCGACTTAGGGAAGCAAATTTAACAGCCCGACCAACCAAATGTTGCGTTGGATGTAAAGAATTGGAATTTTTGGGACACACAGTTTATCAGGGAAACATGACCCCTGACCCAAAGAATTTAGAGAAACTAAAGAAAGCCCCGAGACCACAAACCAAGAAGGACGTGAGATCCTTTGTCTCATTATGTGGTTTCTACCAGAAGTATATCAGGAACTTTAATTCCATATGTGCACCGTTAACTGATTTGACACGTAAAGGACATCCAGATCGCATTACATGGACACCACAATGTGAAATGGCTTACCAAGAATTGAAGGAAAAGCTCACAAGTAAACCTATTTTGAAATTACCTGACTTAAGTCAAGAATTCATAGTAAGGACGGATGCCAGTAATATTGGGTTAGGTGCAACTCTACTACAGAAATCAGATGCATTGGATGGGGAATTAAGCCCAGTGGCATATGCTAGCAGAAAGTTGAATAAAGCTGAAATCAACTACTCAACTAGCGAAAAAGAATGTCTTGCAGTAATATGGGCAATAAAGAAATTCAATATTTATCTGTATGGGAAGGCATTTAAGTTACAAACGGATCACAAACCTTTATCGTTTCTAGCCCAGGCTAGGCATGAGAACTCTAGGTTACTCCGATGGTCCTTACTTTTGGCTCCCTATAATTTTAGCATTGAGTATATATCTGGAAAAACAAATTTGGGAGCGGATTTTTTAAGCCGCCATCCGTGTGATGAGAATCACCGTAAACCCCAGAAATAATAATAAATTTCTCTATGTGTATATAGAATAAAGGACTGACATATAATGTCTGTTTTAAGAGGGGAGATTGTGTCGTGAATTATTCTAATCCCCATATATAAATTAAAACGTAAATGCAAAGCCTAACAAATAAATTTAATAAAAGGAAAGAAGAATGGTAAAGAACAGTGCTGTCACAATGACTGTACTCGAAATCCCCCTTGTTTTCTACTTCGTCTGCAAATTGTAACGCTTTCACGTTGATAGTAAAAGCCTACTGTATTATTACCCGCTTTCTTCAATGAAACGTGTACTGTATTTCTTGGAAAAACCTTGAGGTACGCAAGCTGATCAATGACCTAGATTTAATATTTCATTCATTCCATACACGGCGTAACTAAAGACAGATGGACTAAAGGATAGAGAGAAGGGAGAGGCAGAAAGCCGAACACGTGCAACACTAAACACGCGTCGCGCGATACACAATTGCTGCCATCACGCGTGTAAGGCCACATGCACTAACTTTATTTCAAATCGACAGTGATAAAATTCACTACCCTTCCCAGAGTTAGGTTTTAAAATCCTGAAAAACGCTTATTAGGAATTATGACATTATACCGGTTTACGTTTGAAAACATTACAGTACCCAGACAGCACATCTTCGAAACAGGAGGTAGAAGAAATTGCATATTTTGAACGCAGCATATTAGCTCTATTAAATATATATATATTTGGGTTCCTTAGGGTTTGCTGACAAAGAATATGTAAAACGTTACGCAAATAGTCTAGGAATTACCAAGTTATGGCCAAAATAAAATAGTGGGGGTGCCTGACAGCATGAAATCATTTCTGCTCATAAAATTTTTTTTATAACGTGTTTAAAAAAACATTACGTACGGAAATAGCCTACCATGTTAACTCCTATGTGATTGGAGCGCAACAAATGAAAGACTAAACACGATTGGTCGGACTATAAATACTATCGTGTGTTGTCAGGGGAAACGTGAGAAAGGGGTACTTTTTTGAAAAGATGTGTAGACGTGGTGTGATTGGGTAGAGCTGCGAATATACTCCATTCAGAGCGTCTGTTCATTGCCACATCTTGTAATAAACCTACTAAGAAGCAGTGCGTTGAGCACCAGTGTATATTTTTTATAAAATAAAGCCTGGGACATCGGCAGATCGGAGTTGTGCTATATTCATTGCCAGTCAACGAAACTGTTTATTATTATTTCCATGAATTGTGGTAAGCTTGAAATATTCAATATCTTTTAATGAAAATTGAATGTAAATTGATAATTTATGTCTGTATATATGTGTGGTTCAGTAGCGAACATGATGTAAAGCCTATAGGCTCCAGCCTGAACAGAAGGTGTCGGAGGAAAGTAAAACTGCATGGAATGGCCAAACAGTACACTGACACCTAGATTATTAACTAGAAAGAAATAATGCTGGAATTGCAGAGGCGTAGTAACCATTAGGGAGGGAAATACTGGTATAAGGTATTTCAGATGAAGCTGACAGTTGGCCTAACGCTCTGAACTCAATGTTTGTGATGTATTGTGCTCAGTGTAGAACTAGAGTGTAAATTAGTTCTGACGTAGAAGGTACAACCTTCTTGTTTCAGGGACCGTGGTCTTAAAGTTATTGAGCAGCACCTGGTCAGAGCTTTGCTGAAGCCAGAAGTGGACAGCATACTCCTTGGTCAATATAACAACCAGTGGGGTGGCTCCAGAACTCAGTACAGTTATCGAGCAGAGGAGTCCTTTACTGCAGTCATCACGCAAGATAAGAGAGTGTGGCCATGGAGCTCAACATTATGTACCCCATCTTACAATGACAATATAAACTAAAATTAAGAGGGGAATTAAATTGTTTTAATACCAGGAACTGAGAACATCTCCAATACTAGTTCCCATAGAAACAAACTATTGAAGTCATGATGACAAATACCAACAGAGCTTGAACAAAACAAAACCAGTATTACCTCATATTACCACTACACAACTGACACACATAGGATACCATTTATAATATATGTCACTACAAGAATCATATTAATAAATTCTGTACATATAACTTGTAATTAAAATTGATTGTGATTCCTGGTTCCCTTTGTATTTGAATCAGGACACATATACATTCATGACAGCACTGAATACATATTGTTATTTGAAAAGTTATCAGTGACTCCTTTAAGATATCCTCTTAGAGTGTTATATGTATGTGAGTGTCACAGTGTTGTCAAGTGTGGTGGAATAAATTAAATTGTTTATCTGTCTGTTGTTGTTATGACTTACACTTCATCATACACATACCCTAGACATATAACGTAGTCATCACACTACTCCAGAATAATTCTGACTGAGGTATACATATGTGGCAGTAAGTAAGGTTATCTATAATACACTACTCTTATTAGATATAGATACCTTCACAGCTGATCTCAGTCAGTACACTAAGTCCCCTATAAATATTTATAACATCCTACTTTACCACAGTTGGACGATTCTACGCATGTTGTTGAAAGCATCTTTCTTGGATGTAGATTTTGGATCATTTAAATATGCTTTATGGAGATGGTGTTTCTCAGCCAACATCTGCTTTATATCATCTGAGTTCTCATCAAACCAGTCATTTTGTTTCTTGATAGAAGGACCCAGGACCTCTGTAGCAGTGTTGTAGATCTGCTCACTAAGAGCTGCCCAATTTGTTTCCACACTTTGGCCGACTAGCGAGATAGATTTGAGACGGTCTTCTAGGGTGTCAGTAAATGCCTGTTTGATTTTTGTCTTCTTTAGTTTGGTGACATCCAGCCTTTTTTGAGTTTTCTTCCCCTGAGGGCGCCTGGCTGGTTGGATACGAATTTTAAGTTTAGACACAATGAGGCGATGATCAGTCCAACATTCGGCACCACACATGGACTTGGTCACCCGGACATCTTGCCTGTCCTTCTTCCTAACAATTACATAGTCAATAAAGTGCCAATGCTTTGAGCGAGGGTGCATCCAGGAGGTCCTGTTGCGGGTAGGAAGTCGAAAAATGGTGTTGGTGACAAGGAGGTCATGTTCTGCGCAAGTCTGGAGGAGAAGAAGTCCATTGCTGTTACAGCGACCCACGCCGTACCTTCCGATAGTGCCATTCCAGGAGATGTTATCTGAGCCTACTCTTGCATTAAAGTCACCAAGAATGATGAGCTTATCTCCTTTAGGAACTGATGCAATGACTGTATGTAGTTTTTCGTAAATCTTATCCTTGACGTCATCCTGGTTTGTCATAGTTGGTGCATACGCGCTAATGATGGTGGCATGTTTTCTTCCATAAAGCAGGGGGATCTTGACCGTCATCAGTCGGTCATTTATTCCCTTTGGGGGCCCCGCTAACTTGCCGACAATTGCTGTTTTGATTGCAAACCCAACCCCTGCTTCTCGTCTTTCTTCAGTTCCTCTTCCGCTCCAATAGAATGTATAACCTGCACCATTTTCGCAAAGTTGGCCCTCGCCTGCAAGTCGAGTTTCACTCAGTGCTGCTATGTCAATGTTGTACCTGGCCAGTTCTCTCCCAATCAGGGCAGTTCGCCTCTCAGGTCTGTTTGCGTTAACGTCTTTGTCAAGGAGAGTGCGCACATTCCATGCGCCTAGAATGAGGGGAAAAAATCTGTCCTTTCTTTTTCTTATATGTCGCCCGCCGAAGTAGGATACCCACCAACCGCGGTAAGCTGGTTAGGTAATGGTGGAACAGGCAATGTTTAGGGCACCTTTTCTAGCCCCTTCCTCATGCCATGGAGGTGAGCAGTGCTTTCCTAAAGAGGGCTGCTCAGTCACTCAGGGGGCTGCCGAATCCCACTGCTGCTCCGATCAGTGGAAGACGACCATATGGCCTGAGCCGCCTGTGTGTAGGTCTACGACTGCCAGCGTACCCACGCCTGCCGCTTCGCCGCTCGCCCATCGCCACAGGACGTGTTGTGAGTGGATGGATGAATGGATGAAAGAATGACTTGCGCGGTGATTTGGATTAAAGAAAGGAAGAGTTGCGCAATTCGTCGACCTCACTCTCTCGCCTGGGTCCATCTGAATCCAGTGGCAAGACAAGTCAAGACGACTGGAGATGAAGTCAGGTGCAGTGGATGACTAGGGCTTTCTGCGTGCCTCGCCATGCTCCTTACGCTCCACAGCACGTTGCTGGTAATCGCCGTCATGCCCGTTGAACCAACAGGTGGTTTCTTCCGCACAGTCTATCGAATCCAGTCTTCGCATGCATGGGTAGGCAGACCCTAACTCACCGAAGGTTTATAACCATTCGGCTACCCTCACCTAGTTTAGCCGGCCTGCCAAAGCCGTTGCCCAGGGGGTGGCCGCTGTCGCATGCTGACAGCTACGAGGAGCCACAGGTGAGAGCTGGATGCCAGGTTTGGACCAAAGGTGGCCGAGCTGCCCTGAAAAGGGCATGACAGCTCCTTCACCAGAGACTGCAATAATTGGAGAGGAATCACTCTTCTCTCAGTTCCCAGCAAAATACTAGGCAGAATAATTATACGGAGAATTTCAAAAGCAGTAGACCACAAACTGAGGAAAGAACAAGCAGGAGTTAGAAAGAACAGAAGATGTGTAGATCATATATTCACCCTCAGGAACATTATAGAGCAGTGCTCAGAATGGCAAAGACAGCTGTACATTAATTTCGTTGATTTTGAATAGGCTTTGACAGTATACATATGGAGAGTTTATGGAAAATACTGAGGGCTTATGGAATTCCAAGCTGCAAAGGGTCAATCATAAAAAAGCCTCTATGCCAACTTTACGTGTAGCGTTGGGCAGAGCAACCTAACCTTTGAGGTGAAGACAGGAGTACGACAGGGATGCCCCTTATCAACCACTCTTTTTTTAACAGTCATAGTCTGGGTGATGCGCCAGACAACAGAGGGCAGTCCAAGAGGAATAAGATGAACTACATTTTCTACACTGGAAGATCTGGAATATGCAGATGACATTGCACTACTAGCACATTCACATCAACACATCCAGGAAAAAACAGATAGACTTAATAAGTATAGCCAGCAGGTGGGCTTGAAAATCAATCTAAAGAAGTCAGAGGTCATGACGCTCAATGTGAGCAACCCTGAGCCCATATCAGTAAGGAATCAGCAACTGGAACAGACAGACACATTCACATACCTAGGATGCATAGTAACACCAGACGGCGGAGCAAACGAAGACATCAACAACAGAATGAACAAAGCAAGAACAGCCTTTTTTAGTCTAACCAATATCTGGAAGTCCTCTCAGTACAGCACAAGCACAAAATTAAGATTATATCAGAGCTGTGTGCTTTCTGTGCTTCTCTATGACGCGGAATGCTGTAGAGTTAAACAGAAGGAAATGTCGAAATTGTTCTCCTTTAACACAACATGCCTAAGAAAAATTCTCCGAATCTTTTGGCCGAATACCATTACCAACCAAGATCTGCTTGCTCGGAGCAAGCAAGAGGACATGCACACCATCATAGCTGGCAGACGCTGGAGCTGGGTTGGCCATGTCCTCAGAAGAGACCCCGATGCCATCACAAGAACAGCTATGCTATGGATCCCTGAAGAAAAACGAAAGAGAGGCCGACCAAAAACAACTTGGCGGAGGACTGTGGAGGCTGAGATGCAAAGAAGGAACCAGAGTTGGGGTACTGTACGAAGGATGGCCCCCGACCGAGCAAAGTGGAATCAATTTGTTGTTGCCCTACAAGACGCCACCAGGTGTGATTGTCACTGACGGCTAAGGATCAAAGAAGAAGAAGTGGACATTGATGTCTTGTTTGTAACTCATAGTGCGCATGATGTCTCGTTTGTATCTCATAGTGCTCATTGATGTCTTTTTTCATCACGTTGCCCGCATAAATAGCTTGCTTGTACTTCGTGGTACCAGTAGATGTCTTGTTTATCTTTAATTACGCGCTTAGATGTCATGATTATATTGAGAGATGTCATATTGTCTTGTTTGAATTCAGAGGTATGCGTAGTTGTCTTGATTTAATTCAGAGGCACGCTTAGATGTATTGTTTGTATTTAGAGGCACGCGTAATTGTCTTGTTTGAAAATAGTGTGTGACAATGTGGCTCGTTTACTTTTTTGCAAATTTAACGCTCATAATTTTGTGCCTATCCTCTACTCAGAACTGTTACCCTTTTTTCCTACTGTCATTGCGTTTCATGCTACAATGATGCATGACAGTGCCAGACAATCGCCCATCCATGAGAGATTAATTAAATCACTAAACGTGATAATACCACATTGACTCCAGGTAAATGCAAGCATAAAGTGTTTGTTTAAGACTGCATAATCACTTCTGATCCGACAGTAGAAAGGACTTGTAACACTGGTTTAATTGTATAGACCACGATTTGTCTAGACAGGCAGTCGGATTGCGACAAGTCAGGTGATACTAGAGATCGGCAGAGTCTGATATACTAAGTAATCAGACTTCCGAATTACTTGGGGTAGGTGATTATTGATAAACGCAATCTAGGAAGACATTTTGAAGAGTGAGCAGGAAGTGTGATATACGTAAACTTTAACAACATTTTACGGATATCACAACTCCATATACGGAGGATGACTGTTTGAATTCTCAAACGTATAAGTCACACAGGAAATCCCATAAGCACTACACTATCATAATATGTACTTAGATGAATGTATTGGCTAGCATTTGAGGCGCGAATAAACAATCGCTATGATTGGGAGTTTGTCGAAAACGCCAATGGAAGCGTCGGCCGGGAACCTACGATATAATGTAGAAAAAGTTTGACATATGGCACTGCATTCCAGAAATCGTCAAAGTAGACAGATCAGAGAAAGCCAGGAAAGAATAAAGTCAGGATTCTGAATTTATAGGACCGGACAAAACGTATTAAGAGTTTTCTGTACATCAGTAGAAAACTCGCCAACATTAATATGGAACCCTGAATTCTACAGGACCACTCACAAGTCACAGAGGGATTCTAAATTAGAAATAATACCCCAGACGCATGTTCGAGGCATCTGTGTTAAGTCGCAAAGACTGCTCTAAATGTCCGAGTTAAGAAAACTTACAGCGTGCAGAAAATCCTCACAGTGAAGAAGATTCCCGATATACAGACAGTTTCCGACTTACGTGCATTCCAAACGTAAATCCGCACTTTCATGAGCCTGTCCTATAAACCACATAACAAAGACTGTTCGATTTTAAAATGTTCGTGTTACGATACGTTCACATGTTTAACGAAGGAATTTTCTGTCGCTTTAAGATTTCATATAGTGTTAAAGTTTTAGGGTCTGTTCTTTCCAAGTTGTCTTTTCTTTTCTTTTTTTATTTCAAAGTATGTTATTGTTATACATAGTTGTAAAGTAAAATTGAATGGAGATTAATGACATGCAAAAGTAGGACAAACTGAAACAAAAATGAGTTTTTCGATACTGGCCCCGAATATTGCCTTCCGTCACCAGTACCTGGGAAAATCGATCCCGAAAACTGGCTACTCGTCCTTTAAGAGTTAATGAAAAAGATACATTCACGAGTGCACAAACTAGGATTTTCTTTTCTGTTGTCTGGTGTCATCCTTTATATCCAAAGAGTTCCTGTTAATTACCTATATTTATTTATTTTCTTACTGTTACAGGGAATCGAACCTAGGATTTTCTTTTCTGTTGTCTGGTGTCATCCTTTATGTACAACGAGTACCTGTTAATTACCTTTATTTATGTATTTTCTTACTGTTCACAGGACTCATGTTTCCTCTATTATTTATTTAAGAGTTCACCCATCCGTGACTTTAACCAACACGTCTATTCTGTGTTATTTGTCTTCCACTACACATTACTGGATACACGTATTTCGCCCTTTAGTTGGTCCAGACTTACTGAAAGGACAGTTATATTAGTGATTGCGTCATTAAACTGGCTGAGTCGTCCACGGGTCCTATATACCATATCACTTATATTTTCTTTTCTGTTGTCTGGTGTCATCCTTTATGTCCAACGAGTAACTGTTAATTATCTTTATTTATATATTTACTTGTTTATTTACTGCATTAATTAACTCACGCTGTTGAGCTGGAAGTTGAATCCACGCTGTGTTCAGTTCAAGAATTAACTCTCTGTTCTTGTATTCCTTGTGTAGCCTATCTGGGATACGTTATGATGTTCTTCTTCAAGTACCATGTCTGGTGGCGTAGGTGATCATGTCTCTCCTAACTTCCTATCTCCATTACTCATGTATAAGGAGAGAGAACATAAAAAAGACGAGACGAGGCCTAAAGAAAATGAAGAGAAGAAATTCAAGAAGACAGGAAGGAAAGAAAGAAGATTATAATAGTTATAGAAGCCATAAACATAAAATGAGAAGACTGAGAATGAAGGTAAGAAAAAGTGGTAGAGGAAGATAACAATAATAAGGAATGAAAATTATTATTCTTCTTCCGATCCCGACGGTTTCGCGGTGTCATTCTTCTCTCCTTCCTCCACGACTGGGGTTGTGTGAAAAAAACAAGAAATATGAGAAGACTACAATAAGAAGAGAAACAGTCAGAGCATGAGAACGAACGAACGAACTTTATTTTCAAAGGGTTAAGAATTGGGCACGCAGGCCCGTCTGACATTCTGCCCTTCCTCTCTCTCTCTCATCATGTATACTAATATCCTTTCATCCTCACATTTACTTGAAGCATTATTAAGGCATTTATCATTATAAAAGTAATATTACATTTGCAATAATCATCATAATTAAAGTGTTTTTAAAATAAAATAAAAATAATAAATGGGGCATACAGAACAGTGAAGGAACACGACGAAGATAACGAGTACATGACATATCACGAAACAATGTGAAGGCACAGAACACAGGTAAGGAGAACCTGAGATACCACAAAATAACAGCACAACAATTGTCCGCCTAGCTGTAATATGTGTGACAAACATAAAGGTATGTTTTCAGGCACTCGTAAGAAATAAAGAAATTATTTCTTACGAGTGCCTGAAAACATACCTTTATGTTTGCCTAATATTTATTTACTGTTTACAGGCCTCGGGTTTCTCTTCCTTATGTGTTATAAATGTAATATGTGTGACGCAATTTTATACAGCGCGCCTGAGCAACAAGTGTTTCCTGTATTGTAATTCTAATATGATGATTATGTTTTACTTATTTCTCTATTTTGAAACATTGCATACAATTAATTGTTTCCCTGTACTGTAAACCTTTTACATTCATGGACACTTATTAATTTTAATAACTCCATTGGCTGCATTGCTTTATTTTCATTCGCCTCTGTGTTTTTGCTTTAATCACATGTCTCGTCAACAAGATAATAATAATCCACTTACTTTCGTCTCTACTTTCCGGCGTCTCCCCTCTCTCTCTCTCTCTCTCTCTCTCTCTCTCTCTCTCTCTCTCTCTCTCTCTCTCTCTCTCTCTCTCTATCTATCTATCTACTCGCTCCATTTCCCCCCCCCCCCACTCTCTCTCTCTCAACCTCACTTCGGTGAGCGGAACGTCGAAGTTAACAATGCGTGTCTGACATATCGAATTACAGGGAAAGTATATTTCTCTTTGATCGAGATTCCATGTAACCAGAACGATTTCCGCAGAAAACTTTTATCGTGTAAGCAAAATAATACAAAGCGGTTGAGCTATAGGTACTGAAGTCAGTAGGCAGATAAAACAACTTATCGCTAATTGCATTATATAGAACAGGGGTTCTCAACCCTTTTTTTCTCACGGCCTCCTCCCCCCCCCCCTAAAGCCTCATTTACCTCTGTGACCTACACATTTCCCCCTCCCATAGTCGCTGTTGGCTGGAAAAAAGTACTTTACCATCTGCACGGTTTATTCATCTAAACTGTATCATATAGAGACAAAGTATCTGTAGTAGCTAACAAAAACGATAAATTCTTTGCAGACATAATTGTGTAATAGCAAGCAAAATTCTTAAGAACATAAAATGTCTAGCAGCAGCATAAGGCCTGCAAACAGAAACGATTCTAACAAACGTTACTGTATTTAGTTTAAGTTTGGGTGGCCCCCACAGATACTTATTGTGGCCTTCTAGAAATATGGCACTTACTGTGGCCCCCTAGAAATATGACATGACCCCCTACGGGCCAATATGACCCACGCTGAGAACTTCTGATTTAGACAACCAAACACTAGCATGTACATCACAAACACTTAGATTTCATGTCTGATTTTAGCTAAATATCTGATGGTGTTAAGTCCAGTGTCCGCCGATGTTAAAACCAGTGTCTGGTGATGTTAAGTCCAGTGTCTGCTGATGTTATGTCCAGTGTCTGCTTGCGTTAAGTCCAGTGTCTGCTCGTGTTAAGTCCAGTAATATAAATATACTATGCTCTGTGTCGCGAATTGGCAGTAGATTTGAATTTTCCAATCCGTCCCAGCCTCTCACCTGGCCTTAATCTTTAAATTGTTCTATTCTTACCACTATATGAACTTTAGCTTGTTTTTTTTAACTCTTCTATCGCGGTCGTAGTCTTATTATTTTCCGCTCAGCCCCCCCCCCCCCCACCCCTAAGGCGTATCTGGCTTTTTATTTCGCTTCTGGCCCTTATTATAAATTCATTGCACAGTCCTCAGTTGTCGGCTCTTATCCAGCGTACGATAGCATTGCATAAGACACACCTGCGGGCATGTTTGTAGAACGCAAGCCCAGGGGACGTTACTCACACGTAATAGTGTTTTGACCACTCTAGCTCTTGTACTTGAGCGGTGCAGAGTCAACCCTTTGAAATATGGGTAACATTAGGAATTACAAGGAGGAATTTTGGTGTCTCTGATGTAGATTATAGACTAATGTTTATGTTATTCGGGGTTACGCTAGAAAGCAGAGTGACCTGAACACCTGCACAAAGCATGCGAACGCAGAGGGCTAGGCCAGCGTCCATTTATATATATAGCCTGCTACAATCTATAAGGCTATATATAGAAATGGACACTGAAATATATAGAAATGGACGTGTCTTTACACTCGGTAACAAACTGGACCCCAGTTTAAAACCGAATGAGACACAGGCAGTTGTGAGCATAAAATTCGACCGTGTCGCTAAAATGTGTGGTATCTCGTGGTGAGATGACATTTGCCATATCATATATGCTTAGTTATTCGTGTACATATAACTGATAGCAGTGACTTGCTGGGGTTTTTTTCTGCGACAACTCCTCAGTAATGTATTCAGTGCCAATGTAGCGCAGTCAACAACATAAGCTAACAGATGCTTAATCTGTTTAGAGCCTCATAGTTTTGCTAGTGTTTACAATGGGTTAAATGGTAAGCTTAAGCTGACATTACTTTTGGGGAACTACAGTTATGTAAATTATTCATACAGATCTTGTATGTAGTAAATAGCCATAGTTTGCACAACAGCTGAAAACAGCTATGAACTTAATTCATCACTCTATTTTAGATTTATTCACTATGAACAGATATTCCGCAACTTACACAGAAAATACATTTCTTTGGAAACTGACAATGCTTATGGAGTCCCCTTCAAGTTTATTAACCTAAATGGGGTGGGCGACAGTGATGCCTCTTGTCACTATTTTTCATCATACCGGCTCTAGACTGCATTAGGAAAACATCTGCGAACAGAAATGGAGTTTATTAAACTCTGACAAAACAACTAGACGATGTAAGTTTTCCTGATGACCTGGCTCGTTTGCCCAATGACCGTAATCAGATGCGAGACAACGTGAAAATGTTTTATGAGAGATCACAATAATAGGGTCTTAAAATACACTAGGTTACGATAAAGATTATGAGAGTAACTGCAACTAATGATAACTAAATTACCAATGGAGATACATGGCTACAAGATATAGACTCAATCGTATATCTTACCAGCAATATATTTGCAGGTGGAGAAATATACAGCGATATCAAACTAAGAATATAAGAGACAGGAAGAGCTTTCATTTCATTGAGAATTATATGGAAATCAAAATAAATCAAGTCCATCCCGGAAAAAAAAAAATAATTTTCATTTTAAATATCAAAACAGTCCAACTGTAATGCTCTAAAACGTGGAGGCCAACAAACAGGACAACCAAGAAGTTACATGTGTTTATAAATTGGTGTCTGCGCAGAGTAGAATGATTTAAATGGGTGCCTGCGCAGAGTAAAATGATTTAAATGGCGTGAAATCACCATGTAGAACCGAGAGAAATAATCAGAAAAATAGCAGTAGATCTGAAGGTGATGAGGAGACGCTGGCTCTGAATCGTACATTTATTGAAGAAGTCAACTGATAGCATTACAATACATTCCTTAATCTGGAATTCCCAGGATAACAGAAAAGGAAGGAGATTTTAAAAAATTCAGAAAGAAATTAATTGGAGATTTGATATGAAAGAAATAAGGAAGACAAGAAAAGATCTTCAACAGAAAGAACCGGACAGGAAGACTGGCAGTGAACTTACTGAAGGGCTAATCTCAACAGGGAGCTAGCTGAATGGCAGTGACGCTGTTGATGAAATATTATTTCTCACGTATTAAACATATCTCCTGTTATTTTTTTTTAAGTTCTGTTATTCAACACTTCTTGTCCATTCGTTCGTCCCCTTTCAGTTGCTGTCTGCTTTAAGTTTCTCCAGATTGTCCATTTTTCCCTGCTTTGAATTGCTCTCTCTTGCCCATTCAGAATTTCCCTGTTCGAATTTTTTTTTCTGCATGCTTCAAGTCTACAAGACGCCTTTTCTATTGATTAGATCGATTCCGTCCAAATTAGACTGACGGTCGCTTTAACCTAACTCTTTTATTCAGAAGAAGTCTGAGTTGTTAAAGAAATTAAATTTTTTTCCACAACATAATGATATGAAAACGCCCACAGTTTTATAGATTACATCATGCTTTCAGATTTCGCTGGAACCAGTGAGCGTTTTAAACGTTAATCCCCATCACCCAAAACCGTGGAAAAACTTAATGCAGGATTCAGTGAATGCAATCTTATTAGTCTACGAGAATGACTGTGTCAGCTGCCTTATTTAATTATTGTAACCAGTCGTCCACTTCTTCTTTCGCTGTCATGTAGCCACATTTATTTCTGTATCACGCTTCTCTGATCGCTCTCACATAACCAAGTTTATTGTTGTCATAAAGATGTCGGTCTACCTCAGGCTTTTCATGCCACCATAAAGTTTTCCAATAAAGATTGATAAAGCTATTCTCCCTGTAATTATAGCGATATAGACTTAATGAGCATCCCGTTGGCTTAACGGTTAGATCACTTTCCCTCTCGCGGCACAGCAGGTTCCAGGATGGGAAACTAGTAGCGTCACGCTCCAATCTACCCAGCTGTGAATGGGTATCTGACTGCTCTTGAGTTAGGGCAGGCAAAGGCAGCGAGAAAGGGAACTGGTCAACGCCCCCTCTCCCATAAGGTTAGACCATGTATGATGAAGTGTATATCATTTCAATGCCCTACATCAGTTTCTGCTATGAGACCACCCTTAGCAGTTTATACTCTTACTTGTATTGTTATACAATATACACAGTGGTGGTATACGTAAGTGTAATTTTACATTTTTGTGATAAGCATAGACATTGGTTTGTTAGTGAATTTTTTTTTCGAAGTGGACTATCTTGCAGGAAGAACGCCCATTTGGAAGGGGGGGGGGGGGTAGGAGAGATGATCTCCGTCTCGGAAGATCCCCTCTCCCTGATACATCACTTAGATATACAACTTTCTAAACTTCTTTTTCTTCTTCCTCGTTTGCCCTCAAACTTCCAAATTAATGACTCTGATAAAAGTAGTAGTCAGCTCCAGGTCACTGACATCTCAAAACAGTTTAAACTTTCTAAACGATACCGGTACTTAGCGTATTATTTACAAAGTGAATAATCATCATTCAAAAACAAATACAAAGTAATGGTCGTTTAAATGCAATACAACAGTAGTTCTGAGCCGTTAAGCAGAACTATGAACATTTGGCCGGATGGTAAGTGGAGGTTGAAGCATGGAAGCCCCCCCCCCCCCCCCCCCCCCCCCAAAAAAAAATACACCACTAAGTTTACATATTTATTTTTGTGCTTAACGGCACATATTTTGAAACGGTACCCCCCCACTCCCTCCCTCCCCCTTCCGCCCCCCCCCCCCACCTCCCCCCCCCCCCCCCCCCCCCCCCCCCCCCCATATTACAAATTTTCTTCTTGAAAGTTTGCAATCAAGGAAGCAGTCGCACCATCTCTTCTGGAAAATACGGACAAAAAACCCATTGCACTGTGAAAACTAAATTCAACACCCATTAAAATGACATGCATGCTTTTCAATCTTCACATTGTGTATTATTCAGTGTGTTAGAAATATTCACACCAGGTTTTAGGGAATATATGAAACGGCGCAGTGCACTGTTCTTTGAGTGAACGTTATCTTGAATTCCAAGTATAATCATTCTCGTAGATGAGCCAATGATCTACTTTTTCGGATTTCACAGATCCGTTCGCCAGTAACCCGTCAAGAAATAATGGAGAAGTTTAATAATTTAATTTCGTAACAAAAGTACTACTCCGTACTTCGAACTTTTTCACTTTTTTTTTTAAACTTTAATGCTCGGTTTAAACTAAAGAGTCAGGGCTGATTCTTTTTTAAAAACACACAAAAATAATGACAGTAAATACGATGGACAAGTTTTCATTCCACGCATTAGTTTAGAGCCAAACAGTACTAGCCTTCCTATCATCTTGAGACGTCTCTATTTTCCGGTGGTTTTAGCTTTTACCATGACAATCAACAACGCACCAGAACCATCTTTAAATCATATATTGGTAAATCTACTAGAATTAGTCTTTGCTCCTGGTCAATTTTGTGTAACGCTTACGCGAAGGAGGAACCCAGAAGTCTTAAAGTATATGTACTCAGGACACTAGCTATCACGTTAAAAATGTTAATGATAACCTCAATTTTCACAAAATAAATAAAAAAATAATTTTGTGGTTAAAGAGCTCTTATGTAATTAGACACATTATACCCATTTACGTTTTCAAACTTCTCAATCTTCTAAATGAACTGTAGGTGCTAGAAGTTTAAGGTGTTGGCTTTATTTAGTCTCCCGTCATTGTTTTGACGTGTGTACATGTTCGTTGTAATATAATATCTTTCGTGCAACATAGGTGATGTTTAGTATCATCTGTGATTTGTGAATGTCTAATGTGCCTACGCAGGGCGTGACTGTTTTTCTATGTACTTCTTCTATAGTTTTTATACTTCTTACATTTCCCTGGTTTAATTTTTTGTTTTGCTGGGAGGAGGCCATGATTTGTCTATCTACTGGCCGTGCTGTTTTGTTTTGTTTCCGTGAGTATGTTACTTTCCTTTGTAAACATAAATTTTTATACTGTTGCAAGTAAATAAGAAAAACCACACGGTCTGTTATCTTTGGACCCTGATATCTTCTTCTTCTTCATCTTATTCTTCTTCTTCTTCTTCGTACACTCTCAGACGTCTACTTAAATGTTTTCAAAGAAAGCAGTAGTCAGTCTGATGCTATTTGAATCTCTGCAGAGCTTTTCCACGAAGTAGTGTCGGCCATATGCGCTTTCTCTGTTCCGCATATGTCTGGCAACTCTGAAGCAGATGTTCAGCAGTCATTTAATCAGTGCCACAGTTACACTGATCGGAAGTTCCTATCTTTAGCTTGTTGAATAGATGGTATCTCAATCTGTTGTGGCAAGTGCAAAGTCTGAAGATTACCATCTGTTCTCTTCTGTTGAGCTGGTAGTATGCATCATTTTGTGTGTGACCTGGATGCTCTACATTCAATTTGTTTCTGTATCTGATTCTGATAAAACTCTGCCTCCTCGAAAGTTATGTCAGGCTGAGGTAGATTTCCACCTTCCTTTACCAATCTATCAGCCTCTTCATTGCCGGTGATGTTACAATGAGACATGACCCATTGGATCACGACACTTTTGAATCGTTGACATAGTTTATGGATATAACTGAAGGACCCTGTGTCTAGGTTGAACAGATCGCGCCTCCTCGCCAAAACCAGGCTAAATTTTATTAATAATAAATGTAGTCTTTTACATGGACACTGCTACTTCTTTGTTGATGATTATGCTTTTACAAAGTTTTGCAGTTCTGCTGCTGCTATTTTTGTGTGTGCTATACATTGCGCTGCATTTACCTTGGTCATACCGAATACAGCGAGTCGCGGTAGCGCAGTGGTAAGTTCACTGCCTTCCTAGCTCGGTGGTCCATGGTTCAATCTCCAGTTGAAGTGGGATTTTTTAGACCGCAAACAACTCCGAGGCTCACCCAGCCTCACCCAGCCTCATGAATTGGGTATCAGAGTAACTCTGGTAAGGTTAAAGCGGCCGGCGTGATGCGGACCACATCACCCTTAGTGTGTCGATGGTCAAGAAAATAAGGGTCTAACAACATATTCCCAATACGCCTCAGTGGGCGTATAACGGGATCCTTTATCCTACCTTTACACATACCGTATATGAGTTTTAAATTACTAAAATCTCAAGTTTACTTTGTGATAAATGTTTATGTTGACGGCAACAGGTGTTGGAAAAGTTAGGCAACTTTTTGTTGAAGATTCATGATGTCGGCTGTCAGAGAGTCAATGTGTGTAGGGGTATGATGTTAAAAAACTAATAACAAGGGCTCATGATCACTCACAAACGCGCACGTCTTAAATGACGACGCCGAGGACTGAAGATAGATCCTTGACATCAATCAATACACTTACGCTTCCCATGATGCATATGCTTACAAAAGAAAGCACGTGCCACGCCCTCCTATCGCGTGCCATCAGCTCATGTTCTTTCCACGTCTTCTTAATCATTTTTACTTTTGTGTCCAGTTCTCTTCTCCTGTTTTTTTTTTTTTTTTTTTTTTTTGTTGTGTGTTTACCTCTGCCCCTATTACCCTAGGTCTTCCAGAAAACGACCGTCTTGTAATGCTATCCCTGACATATATTATTAAAGATATGTACATTCCAGCAGTCAAAAAATATGCTCAATACGCACACTGAAATCTCAAGCTATATTCACATCTCAGATCGATATCTACATCATAGCTTGGGAGCAGCGCTGGTGTAGTGGTTACCAAACTTCGCTGGCGACCGGGTGACCCAGGATCAAACCCGGGCGAGGATATTTGAAGATTTTCGTCGACCGGGATTTGGACTGGATTAACTCGAGCCCTGGCGAGTACATTTGAAGGAGTGTCGTGGACAAGGGACTTGCGGCTTCTGAGCCGACCCAGCTCTAGTGGGTACCTCCGAAATCGGCGAGTATCTGCCTGAATGGGGAGTGGACACCTGTCTCTATACAAGAAAAAAAAGGGATACTCACGTAAAAATCAGTCTCAGGTTAGACATACTAACCTGAGATTTCGCCTCGAGTAATAGCGGGCGTACGCAAAAAAAAAAAAAAAAAAAAAAAACATCATAGCTTGATCACATCTTAAACACCCGGTTCCCTATTTTCACACTTTCGACAGTAAACGCCCACTATGTCACTGTGTCACATCACAACCCCAGAAGTTCTCATCACTCCCGAAGCATGGAATCTGAAAAGATTCTTGAAAAGAAGATATTGTCATGGGAGACATTATGATTCGTACAGTTAGCAGTGCGCCATGACAATTTAATATGGTAACGTATTTCTCTGGTCTTGAGTTAGGGAATGCGAGGAATGGAACTGGTTACCCCTAGTTCTGGGGTTTGCAGAACAAGAAATGCCTTGAAACGTTAATCAACAGGTTGTCTCAATGTGCCAGAGTCTTCTTCTCATCTCTTGTCCCATTTGCACCTGTCTCGTCACGAGTTCCACACTGGTAAGCTTGTGTATCGGTCTTTTTAATATAGATTATATTAATTTGTATCTCAAATTCTTCTTTCTTTTTCCCTTCTACAGTTGGAGAGGGGGTGCCTTTTTG
This sequence comes from Oreohelix idahoensis, assembly GCA_024509875.1. Classification (NCBI taxonomy): domain Eukaryota; kingdom Metazoa; phylum Mollusca; class Gastropoda; order Stylommatophora; family Oreohelicidae; genus Oreohelix; species Oreohelix idahoensis. Next base: position 430,416 of record JAMPIV010009990.1, on the reverse strand, counting down.
TTCTTAACCTACTCAAGACAGACAGTGAGAATCGGAAATGATCAAAATTATTAAGTCTTGTCGCGTTTTTCATACATTATGAGAACAATGGACAGTGGTCAATTTGGTACAGAAATTAATTCCACAGCAGAAACAACCGCAGGGGAGTGAAGTGTTTGATTTTTTTCACCACACTTCGTCTAGTTTTTTCTATATGGAGAGGTGACCTGTTCCCTTCATCACTGCCTTTGCCTTCCCTAATTCACGAGAAGAGTCAGGTACTCATTTACAGCTGGCTAGACTGCAGCATTACGATTCGAGGTTTCGATTTGGAAACCCGGTAACTGTGCCGAAAGAGGAAAACATTCTAACCATTTAGGCAATCGCTCGCTCACAAGCGGTATCGAAATCAATAAAAACGTGTGACTATAGTATACAGACGAGTACATAAATAACCATAACACGTGCAATAATTATAGCGGATGTATTTCCGAAGTACGCTCGTGTTCGATTACAACGACTGAATGATATGGGGTGAGGTTGAGGTGTAATGGCTGGATTAGTAAACGTTCATTGATTGGGTAGGGTAGAGATTTTTTTTTTTTACGTGTAGTTAAGTATCGTCCGCAAATGCAGTCCTACACGATCACACTCAGGCACGTGTGTATATATATATTATATATATATATATATATATATATATAAATATATATATATATATATATATATATATATATATATATATATATATATATATATATATATATATATATATATATATATATATATATATGCGTGCGTGTGTGTGTGTGTGTGTGTGCGTGCGTGCGTGCGTGCGTGTGTGTGTGTGTGTGGGCGCGCGCGTGCAATCATTCCTTTATGATCCATAACTAATACAGGGCTCTAAACTACTGTTCACCGCAGATTTCTTTTTTCATCATCATCATCAATCTTCAGTTCCCCAGCGAGCACAGCCCTTCCCCACCACTACTTTGGGAACTCCCCGATCCATTAGATTCTACTTTCCGTTCTTCAATTTCTAGTTCCTTCAGTTTGATTGCGTGGGTTATGTCGGCCTGTTCCTTCTTTTCTTGGAATGCTTTCTCCTTTTCCCTTTCCTCGGCTTCCTTCTCTGCTTTGGCTTTTTCGTGGTCTCTCCAACTTTCTCTCCTCACGGAGAGCAGCTTTCCAGGACCACCACTCTGATTCGCTGACCCTGACGCAAGCAGTCAAGCTATGGGTCGCTGACTGCATGTATCACTGTTGGTGCGTCTTAGGTCCCAAGAAGTATTATATAATTTAATTTAGCTCGTACAAGCCCCCAGTGGAATTAATAGTGAAATTCGTATTATTATTTCGCTTTGTAGATGTAAATATAGATATATTAAAGATGCTGATTCATCCATGTGCACTTCTCTCTGTAATAACTAAATCAGCTATGAATTTTTTTTAAAACCGCATATAACAAATTTAATGATCAATTACTTTGGAACAAATATGAATAAATATGAACTGGTGATTACTAAAAATATGTTTCGTCATTGAAATCGGCTTTAGGAAGCTTAGTTATGGACTATAGGTCATTAAGTTCTGTTGTGTTGGCCTGCTAAAAATGCCACTAAGCTTCCAAACTACTGGAGTGTTGATGCTGCTGTTTCCGTCAATTCGTCTCTGTGGTGAGGGCACTTCTCCTGGTCAAGGCAGATATTTTCACAACCCGTTGTTTCAAGTGTCGATCGGAAACTTTGAACCACAGAACAGCAGTACAGCTGGTATCGTAGAATCGTACATTAAATGGTCTCTTAAACTCGTAACACAAACTTTAAAGGTAATAAAAGAACAAATTCCGCTGCTAAGTCTTTATTTTCCTAATATTAATCAGGCGCCTTTCCCGCTGTCCGTCAACCGAATGTTTTCTAGGAAGTTTAACTCTCTCTGAGCGTATATCATAAAACTCAAGGTATATGATGAAAATCACCATTATTTTAGTTAATTTACTGGGAAAATTTCAACTGGACAGCGGCAAGTGGCTTGTACCTGGTTGGACATGTTTAAATATACATACACTTATTACAAATTATATATATATATATATATATATATATATATATATATATATATATATATATATATATATATATATATATATATATACATGATAGCATCATCCTCCACTCCCTTCTCCCTGAGAGAATTATCACGAAGCAATCGCCAGCTCTTTGTTTTGGTGGTTCATGAATATATCGTTTTCACATGCTGAGGTTGCCAGTCTTGTAAGGACCCGTATAACCATCAGCAAGAACAAACATGCCAAATTCAAAGTATAAAATGTATGTTACAACTTACCCCAAACTAGTTGAGAACTCTAGACTTCTTGCTCAGTAGAATTGATAAAGATGTCTCGAACACGTCTGAGGTATTATTTCTATTATAGAATCCCACTGTGACTTTGTGAGTAGGTCCTGCAGGAATTCAGTTTCCGTATTAAAAGGTGGAGATTCCTTGTTGTATTAGCAAAAAGGTGCTTCAATACTTGTTTTCCGTTTCCATAAGTTCAGAATCCTAACTTTTACTCTTTTCTGGCTTCAGTCCGAGCTGTCTGCTTTGACGATTCTGGAATGCAGTGTTGTATGTCTAAAATGTTCTAGGTTATATTGCAGATTTCCTGCCCACGCTCACACCTGGCGTTTCAGACAAAACTTCCAAACAACGTGAATGTATATTAGCCTCTAAACTGCTAAACCAATAGCATTCAAAAGTGCATGTAATGATTTATTTTTCCTCATGGACTTTTCTGCATGAATCATGCATTTGTAAAATTCAAACGGTCACTCTCCGTACATGGAATTGGTATTTCCGCCAATTCTCGGTAATGATTACCACTGCACCTTCTTACATTTATCTTGCTCATAACAAGCTTGTCCTGGTGTTTATTTAGGTGTGTCTGTAATATGCCAACAGATCGATAAATGACCGGCACTCACTATGCAAACAATCATTGAGCGTCATTACTCGTGTATGTCTTGTCGCCAATCTGGGTTTACCTGTAACTCATTTCCGCGAGGAAAGGCAGGCAAACATAACACGTATGAAAGGAAGAAGCGTAAATATTGACACGAAAATACCAAATACTGTCGGAGGTAGGAAAATAGAACTTTCAAACAATCGAATGGCGCCCATAATTAGTACGCACAATAAAAGTAGATCATTACTGCCGGAGAGGAAAAGAGAGCGAAACAATTATGTGACACTCAGTCAGTGGCTTGTCTAGTAAATATGTCCATGTTTATTTAACTCTCTTTATCTTTTAATCTGTATCATCTTGTCGCAATTCTCCTTCTAATTATTTCCCTTTGCCACTCCTAAAGGAATATGCACTCCCCACAGAAGCTGGGCCACTAGAAAGAAACCTGCGTCAAAACATTACAATTATGTAACAGACAGAAATATTAGCCTAATGATATCGGTGATTACAGATAACAGATAAAATTATGTAACAGAAAGAATTATTAGCCTAATGATATCAGTGATTACAGATAACAGATAAAATTATGTAACAGAAAGAATTATTAGCCTAATGATATCATAGAGATGACAGATAATAAATACAATTATGTAACAGATAGAATTATTAGCCTAATCATTTCAGCGATGAAATATAACAGATAAAATCATGTAACAAAGAATTATTAGCCTAACTTTATGAGAGTGCTGACAGATAACAGATACAATTATGTAACAGAAAGAATTATTAGCCTAACGATATGAAAGTGATGACAGATAACAGATAAAATTATGTAACAGAAAGAATTATTAGCCTAACGATATGAGAGTGATGACAGATAACAGATAAAATTATGTAACAGAAAGAATTATTAGCCTAACGATATCAGTGCGATGGATGACAGGTAACATAAAGTATTATCGTATTATCAGAAAACTCTCAATGATACTAACTAACTCAACTTTCCGCCGGATGTACACTCTTTCCTCCAGTTGCCTGTTTTTTTTTAGAATACCATCCATTAATTGTTTATCATTTCCTTGCACATCCCCTCTTACAATATTTGCTAGCAATATTCATTTCCTTTATTTGAACAAAAACCTTCAGCCGTTTTTTCTATTTATATATGTATTTTTTTCACCGTGCTCTCTTCACAGTGTCCAATAATATTAATCTACTTACTTTTAGGATATCACGTATTAATATTATGATAGGGAATTATATGGTTTATTCAACTCCTGGCTCGCAATTGTTTGTTAATCTGCTGTAATGATATCGTAGACTGGGCCGTACCGTCCTATTACGATTAATCGGGGGTAAAAAGGGGGGGGGGGAATATGGGGGGAAAAAAGGGGGGGGGGGGGGGGGGTTAAAATTTTGTACAAAGACCGACATGAAGTCGTGTTCAAAACAAATATGCGATGATACATAATTTCATATAACGTTAATCCCTCTCTCATTAGTTCTTTCTGTTCACTTCTCACTGTTACACACACACACACACACACATGTACGTAAGTATGATTACACAACAGCACACGTATATTTCAATATGCGCGCTGATTATAACACGCACAACTTAATAATCAATTTCCTTTTTGTCCCTTATGGAGCATAAAGGCACCAGTGTAGCTGGTTCTCCTCTTACAGGAAGCCTGTGGTTTATGTAGCAATATATTTTACATGATGGAGTTTCGAGCCGCATGCACATCATATTAGTGGCCTTGTACGACATTACATGATGGGGTTTCGAGACGCATGCACAACATCATATTAGTGGCCTTATACGACATTACATGATGGGGTTGCGAGCCGCATACACAACATCATATTAGTCGCCTTATACGACATTACATGTGTAGCGACAGGTTTTTCCGGTGTGATGATAGTGGTAGAGAAGAAGTAGAATCTCTCTAGAAAGTATGAAGTCCCAGTGCCAGAGAAGTGCACTGGTATCACAGTTGAGTTACGGCTGTGAATACTCTGAGCTGGACAATAGATTTAGGCTTCAGAAGTATACGGCGCCGCTTTCGCTATGGTAACCCTATGTGATAATATAATTAAATTAGAAAAAGTAACTCAAAATTTAACAGTTAAAAATTTACCAAGTCAAATGAGTACAATTTTTATTATGTACATCTATATATTCTTGTAATGAGAAATGGGTGTTGGAAGATGGTAAAATGTAAGATTATTTATAGTTACAAATTAAAATAAATAATAAAAAAAAATCTTGGATGAATCTTTCAATGAAATTAGAACAGTCTGTCACAGTATATGTTTGATATATATCTTGCTATCTAGTCTCTAGCTGTTATCATCATCGACAGTCGTTTTAGAAACTGCTCACAGTGTTTGTTGGATGGATACACATAAACTCATCTGGTATTTGTTCGAGGTTCCTGAGACACACTTGAATCAATAGACTGTCCTTCAGTCCGCCCAATAACTACGGGGGACTAAGGTGTTGAAGATTGGTTGACCTCTAGGCTTCAGTTAGCAGGATCAACGGTCCTCACGTCTTTAGTTTGAACTCTATCACGAACTCGATCATGAGCTCGATCAGGAACGATCATAAAAACTCGATCATAAAACCTGGAACGAAAGGTAATAGGTGGCCATGGTGTTCCAACAATCTCACCACCCACTGCTGTTCATGAGGCAACCATGTCTTCAGTGTTAGTATATAAATGAATGATTCATGATAGTATGTTACAGAGATAGCATGATAAGATACTGTCCACTGTGCAGAATTAACAAAATACATGAATAAATCACATGTTATGATACATGGGTACGATATAACCTTTGCCTTCCACTTATAGATGCCAAGTCACTTATGTACTTGCTGATATGTCGTAAGCTTCCAGGCAAGAACTAGCCATGATATATTTGGCTAACCAATTAATGGTTATGCTTCCTGACCTTGCCGGTGGAGGTTATCTCTGGTTAGCGTCATTCCCTTTTTATTATGTATGATACAATCAAATCGTAAATAAAATCTGAAATGAAATGATATTAGTCATACATATATCTTTAATAAACTTACATACCCTCTTAGGATTAATAAGCTCACGGTGAGGCTGTATTGGTTGACGTTAATCTGCCCTGCATGCAGCGTGAAAAAAGAACTTTTCTTGCAGATGCTGTCTTCCAGTTTCTCACTCTGGCTTCTGGATTTGGTGTGTGTGATTTTCAACGCGCCGCTCTGTCCTTATATTTGGGCGTCTCTCCCGTACGAGAAAGCACCGTCTGATGTTGATTTCGTTTAATCTCTTGGTTTGAGGCGATCTGTGCTTTTTCTGTACTTGTTTTCTCTTATTGTCACAACACACTTATCTCTTTCCTTCCTTCCTAGGTATCCTTTCCCACATTTGAGGCTTTCATTCTATTCAAGTTTTATCGAAATCCGTTTAGGTATGTAGTTATAATAAATTTTTAAAGATTATTCGCTAACTTTTAGCAGATGTGATGACGATGAAAAATATTAATTATCTTTAAAACTATTTATATTTGAATAATATCCTCTTGGATATCATTCTTACTCTATCTCCTTTGGTGAATTATTATTATTTAAATGTATTACAACCAGGCTTGCTCTTGTAGCGCTTTAAATTTTGTTTGCTGTTAATGCAAACTTTTAAGGTCGGCCATGTTTCATATATTCGCTATTTCCTACCTTCAATAATGTTGGTCTGCTAGACGAAGTGCAAATTTTTCAGCCACTTTCAAACTTCAAAGCAAGGCCGCCGCGTTGTCCTTGCGCTGTGTGTGTGTGTCTGTGTGTCGCGCTACACATTTTTTCATAAACAAAGCAAGTGGTACCAAATCTCGCTACAGAGCCCTCTTCTTTAAAACGGTGCATGCACGGTTATCTTTTTGGTAACACATGCTGCAGTTTCTCCTTACTTTTCTGTCTCTCTATATCTCCTTTGATAGGATGACGACTTAAAAAATCGGGTCCAAGATTGTCCCGTCCTGGAATCTATCTCACATTGAACGAATATGGAGATAAAAGTAAACTCCACCTTAAAAGTTCTGAATTTAATTTTTTATACACCGCTAAAAACATCAAAGGCTGGTGATCGATTTCCACAATGAAGTGTTTCCCGTAAAGAAAAGGTGCGAATTTGTTTATCGACCAGATCAAAACGAGGCATTCACGTTCGACTGTAGAATAATTTCTTTCAGCTGCATTTAACTTTCTACTGGCGAAAGCTACTGGTAATAACATATGTGGCGGTGTGTCTGCCCGCTGTAGTAATGTTGCCCCGATGCCTACATTGCTAGCATCCGTTCTTAGTACGAATTCTTGTGTGAGATCGGGAAGGGCAAGGATAGGTTTATTTGTCAGCTAATTTTTCAACTCTGTATAAGCCTGTTCACACTCCACGGTCCATTGTATTTTATCCGGCTGGCCTTTTTTGGTTAAGTCGGTTAATGGCGCGCATAATGAGTTAAAATGGGGTATATATTTCTGATAGAAACCGCACGGTGACACAAAGGATCTTACATCCTTCTTAGTTTGTGGTCTTGGTGCTTTTCTCATTTTCACTACATTCTTTGGGTCAGGAGACCTTTCCCTGTGGAGATAGTGTGACCTAAAAATTCCAATTTCTCACATCCATTATGACACTTAGTTGGCCGTGCTGTCAATCCCGTTTCTCTCAGTCTATTTAACAACATGGAGAGCGCTACTATGTGTTCCTCGAATGTAGTGGTTAAAAAAAAAGTTAGTTGCTTATCCTTTACAGGACGTGGCAATCAACCCCAGCTTTTATTGGCTGTTTGTGATTTTTCTAGGCAATTTTTACGTTCAGTAGTTTGCCATTGCTTTCTGAACGGTACGGCACTTATACCATTGTTAAAAATCCACACAAAGCGATCTGCTACCAAACTGCCTGCAGCAGGTTTCAAACCTGGTATATCTGGATTATGAAACTGCGTTCATATCCATTAGGCCACAGACGCCGGAATGTAGTGGTAGCAATCAGATATCATCCATGAAGTTGGTGATATGAGGATTTTGTATCGGTTTCAACAATTTCCTCATCATTCTGGAGAAGATACTTGGAACATTCTTTAAACCAAATGGGAGTACATTGAACTCGTAATGTCCATCCGGTGTACTAAAGGCCAACAGTTTCCTAACTTCTGGTTTCACTGGTATTTGGTAGTATCCCTTGCTTAGATCTACTTTTGAAAAATACCGAGCCTTACTCAATGTAGCAAACAACTGATTGGTGTCAGGTAATGGGTCTACCTGAGATTCAGTGATAGCATTTAGTTTCCTATAGCCAATGCATAACCTGTGTTCACCACTAGGCTTCCTTAATAGCACCACACTTGAGCTGTAGGGAGATTCAGAATTTGAAATAATTTTCTCTTTTAAGAGATAGTTAATCTCATCCTTGAGTGCCTGTCCTTTCGCATAAGGTATAGGGTATGTTCGCATACAAACTGGTGTAGGGTCAGTAATCGTCATGTCATACTATAACAGATTAGTACACCCCGGCTTATCTGTGAGTACATCAGCATGGATTTCTAACACCTCCTGAACCTTTTTCCTCTGCTCAAGAGTTAAATGTTCACTCACATTAACCTGAGCATAGCTTTCTGTAGTTGTTAGGGGGTATTCCATGGAGGAAATTGGTTCATCTTGCATTTCTGTTGCAATGGCCGGGGTCATGATATGTGCAACTTCTGATGCTTCCCTGTCATAATACTTTTTAAGAAGGTTGACATGATACACCTTCTCCTTTCCTTTCTTGTCAATCTTATAATTGGTCCTGGAAAGTTTTTCCAATATGACGTAGGGACCCTGCCATCCAATTTGCAATTTATTATTGCTGCTGGGCAACAGTAACAGAACTTTTTCTCCCACCTCAAGTTCCCTATCTTTTGCTGTTTTATTGTAGTAAGCTGCCTGCTTCCTCCTGGCCTGTCTCAAATTATCATTGGCCAGTTTGCAACTTGTTTTCAATCGAGATGTCAACTCGTTGACGTATTGGTATGAAGAAGTCACGGTTTCTTCTGCTTTTTCATCAGTCCATGTCCGCAACAATGCTTCCAGTGGACCTTTGATTGGTCGTCAAAACAACAATGTAGCTGGAGCCAATCCTGTGGAGTTATGTAGGACTTCCCTATATGCAAATAGTGCAGAGGGTAAGTATGTGTCCCAAGTTACAGGTTTCTCACTAGCCAACTTTCTAAGGATTGAAATGAGCGTGCCATTGAACCGCTCTACTTGACCATTCCCTTGGGCGTCGTACGGGCTACAGGGATAATGTCTAGCTTGAAATATTCTGAATACTTCTTGTGTTAGCTTTCCCTTAAACTGAGAACCATTGTCAGTCAATATTTGATGTAGGAAACCTAATCGGGTGAATATTGTTAACAGTGCCTCTGCCACATGTTTCGAATCTATCGATGACATTGCTACTGCCTCTCCCCACATAGAGCAAGTATCGACCAAGGTTAAGATATATGCATTTCTCTTCTTGGTCCTATTAAGGGGTCCAACAATATCCGCGGCAACACGTTCAAAGGGCGTTCCCACAATGAGCATTTCTCCCAATGTTGCTGGTGCAGTCCTATGTTTAGGAGCTACTCTTTGGCATTCTGGACAGGATCTCACATACCTCTTTATGTCCTCTGTGATCCCTGGCCAAAAGTAGTGACAGGCTATCCGTTGTCCAGTGGCCCCTATTCCCATATGTCCACTGAAGGGTATAGCATTTCCTAGCTTCATAACCTGCTCCCTGTATGATTTTGGCACTACAAGCTGTCCATGTCCCTTAGGTCCTGTTCCAGCTTTTCTATATAGTAGGCCATTTTTCACATATAAGTCTCCTTTCTCTGGAGGGTTATGGCTTTTAGGTAATTTGCCAAAGCAAGGCTTCAGTGTGTTGTCAGCAGTTTGAGCCTTTCTCATCTCTTCGGGATGAGTATTGATGATAGTGTCCTCCTCTTTCCTAGAGCTTGCCCTGGTCTGGACTGTTGCCATCACTATGGGTCTTATAGGTTCTCCTAGAAAGACATATCTACATCCCAGTATTAATGGGTAATAGGGTTGTCCATCACTGCTGCTTTGATCTCTCCTTCCACATAGCGAGATCTTATGTTGATTCGGGCTATGGGCAGTGTCATAGTTCCTGCTCCCTTGACTGGTCCTCTGATTTCCACGGTTTCTGTGGATATCTGTTCAGGACTCATCAGAGAAGAGCACACTACTGAGTCAAAGTCCAAGCCTGTCATATAAGCACAGTACTTGGGTGCCATTCACGGTCACCTCCTCACACACAGGGGATGATGGAGGTCTTTCTGACTATTTGCCAGGTCCTTCCTTCCCTTGTTCCCTGTTGTAAGGCAGGCAGCGTGATGAGGAGGGTTTTTCCGTCTGCATTCCGCAGTATCGTGGTTACTCATTTGGCAAGATTTACACCACTTTCCTTCCTTTCTTGAAGGTTTCGTATCTGGTCTTAGAGGGTTTTTGTTTTTATTATCAGTTCTGTGTTTGTTCTTGTTGGAATTGTCCTTGTGTTCATAGTTGGTATGGTTTTGTGGAGGTTTGAAGTTCTCACCCTGCTTCTTCTTATTTCATGATACTTCTGACTGAGCTGCTTGATATCTCTCAGCCATTGTTAAAATATCTTCCAATCTCTCTGCTCCTTGCTCCATGAGAAATTTTCTCATTTCTTGAATCATGGATTCTCTCATATGTTCCATCATGACCATTTCTTTTATATCTTGACATTTTCCTAAGCTAATCCATTTTGTCAGATATGTTTCCAATCTGGCAGAAAACTGGTGGTAGTTTTCTCCTGGAAGTAGCTTAGCAGTTCGGAATCTCTTTCTATAAGATTCAGAATTCTTTTTGTACCTGACCAGTAAAGCTTGTTTTAAGATTTCATAATCTTCCTGGTCTTCTTTTGAGAGTTTTAAATAAACATCGTATGAAACTCCCCTCAACCCCTGAGATAGTTTAAGGCTCCATTTTTCCTTTTTTCAATCCATAGGTAGAGGCCAATCTCTCATATCTATCAAGGTACGACTCAATAGCGTCCTCCTTCTCAATAAATGGATCCAGGTGGAAACTCATGGCTCCATTTGCTGTGCTCTGGTTGGAGCTACTCTCAGAGTGAGGTGAGGTAGCACCATGATTGCTAGCTGCTCCCTGGAGTTCAAGTTCCTTTAAACTTAACTCATGAGCTCTTTGTAACCTTCTTTCTTCAGCTTCAGCTTTCAACATTAGTCTCTTTTCTTCTCTTTCCAGTCTTTTAGCTTCTCTTTCTGCTTCTAATTTCTTAGCTTCAGCCTCAAATCTTTTGGCTTCTCTCTCTCTGCTTCTAAGGTTTTGGTTTTTCTCTCTGCTTGTAGTTTTAATTCCTCTCTGTCCATATGTTTGTCCACTTCCTTTGTGACATACTGGATAACAGCATCACCTGTCAATCCTACGTCCTTTCCCTCTTGCGTGATTGCAGATCGAAACTTCACCAAATCAGCCATGATGCTTAATTACCAGAGGGTATATAATTTTATCTTCACTAACCAACTAACTTAATTAAAATCAATTAATTACTTTGAACAAGACACATCATTAAAACCTTGTGAGCGTCTTCCATTTACTTGGTACTCAATGGTACTATTATTACGAAAAAATTTCTAAGTTGTAGAATTTTTCAAAAACATTTATTGTTACAAACTATTTGTAGCTCAAGATAGAAGAATACATAGATAATGGCTCAGGATAAAAAATAATATCCCCGCGAAAGAGTCCCCAATGAAGCGAAAGGTTTTTCTGGTGTTGTGATAGTGGTAGAGAAGAAGTAGAATCTCTCTCCAGAAAGTATGAAGTTCCAGTGCCAGAGAAGTGCACTGGTATCACAATTGAGTTACGGCTGTGAATACTCTGAGCTGGACAATAGATTTAGGCTTCAGAAGTATACAGTGCCACTTTCGCTATAGTAACCCCATGTGATAATATAATTAAATTAGAAAAAGTAACTCAAAATTTAGCAGTTAAAAATTTACCAAGTCAAATGAGTACAATTTTTATTATGTACATCTATATATTCTTGTAATGAAAATGGGTGTTGGAAGATGGTAAAATGTAAGATTATTTATAGTTACAAATTAAAATAAATAATAAAAAAAAATCTTGGATGAATCTTCCAATGAATTTAGAACAGTCTGTCACAGTTTATGTTTGATATATATCTTGCTATCTAGTCTCTAGCTGTTATCATCATCGACAGTCGTTTTAGAAACTGCTCACAGTGTTTGTTGGATGGATACACATAAACTCGTCTGGTATTTGTTCGAGGTTCCTGAGACACACTTGAATCAATAGACTGTCCTTCAGTCCGCCCTATAACTACGGGGGACTAAGGTGTTGAAGATTGGGTGACCTCTAGGCTTCAGTTAGCAGGATCAACGGTCCTCAAGTCTTTAGTTTGAACTCTATCACGAACTCGATCATGAGCTCGATCAGGATCGATCATAAAAACTCGATCATAAAACCTGGAACAAAAGGTAATAGGTAGCCATGGTGTTCCAACAATCTCACCACCCACTGCTGTTCATTAGGCAACCATGTCTTCAGTGTTTGTATATAAATGAATGATTCATGGTAGTATGTTACAGAGATAGCATGATAAGATACCGTCCACTGTGCAGAATTAACAAAATACATGAATAAATCACATGTTATGATACATGGGTACGATATAACCTTTGCCTTCCACTTATAGATGCTAAGTCACTTATGTACTTGCTGATATGTCGCAAGCTTCCAGGCAAGAACTAGCCATGATATATTTGGCTAACCAATTAATGGTTATGCTTCCTGACCTTGCCGGTGGAGGTTATCTCTGGTTAGCGTCATTCCCTTTTTATTATGTCTGATACAATCAAATCGTAAATAAAATCTGAAATGAAATGATATTAGTCATACATATATCTTTAATAAACTTACATACCCTCTTAGGATTAATAAGCTGACGGTGAGGCTGTATTGGTTGACGTTAATCTGCCCTGCATGCAGCGTGAAAAAAGAACTTTTCTTGCAGATGCTGTCTTCCAGTTTCTCACTCTGGCTTCTGGATTTGGTGTGTGTGATTTTCAACGCGCCGCTCTGTCCTTATATTTGGGCGTCCCTCCCGTACGAGAAAGCACCGTCTGAAGTCGATTTCGTTTAATCTCTTGGTTTGAGGCGATCTGTGCTTTTTCTGTATTTGTTGTCTCTTATTGTCACTACACACTTATCTCTTTCCTTCCTTCCTAGGTATCCTTTCCTTTCCCCCATATGAGGCTTTCATTCTATTTAAGTTTTATCGAAATCCGTTTAGGTATATAGTTATAATAAATTTTTAAAGATTATTCGCTAACTGTTAGCAGATGTGATGACGATGAAAAATGTTAATTATATTTAAAACTATTTATATTTGAATAATATCCTCTTGGATATCATTCTTACTCTATCTCCTTTGGTGAATTATTGTCCTTGCGCTGTGTGTGTGTGTGTGTCGCGCTACACATTTTTTTAACCAACAAAGCAAGTGGTACCAAATCTCGCTACAACATGATGGGGTTGCGAGCCGCATATACAACATCATATTAGTGGCCTTAAACGACATTACATGATGGGGTTGCGAGCCGCATACACAACATCATATTAGTGGCCTTATACAACATTACATGTTGGGGTTGCGAGCCGCATACACAACATCATATTAGTGGCCTTATACGACATTACAGGATAGGTTTGCGAGCCGCATACACAACATCATATTAGTGGCTTTATACGACATTACATGATGGGGTTGCGAGCCGCATACACAACATCATATTAGTGGTCTTATACGACATTACATGATGGAGTTGCGAGCCGCATACACAACATCATATTAGTGGCCTTATACGACCTTACATGATGGAGTTGCGAGCCGCATACACAACATCGTATTAGTGGCCTTATACGACATTACATGATGGGGTTTCGAGCCGCATACACAACATCATATTAGTGGCCTTATACGACTTTACATGATGGGGTTGCGAGCCGCATACACAACATCATATTAGTGGCCTTATACGACATTACATGATGGAGTTGCGAGCCGCATACACAACATCTTATTAGTGGCCTTATACGACATTACATGATGGGGTTGCGAGCCGCATACACAACATCGTATTAGTGGCCTTATACGACACTACATGATGGAGTTGCGAGCCGCATACACAACATCATATTAGTTGCCTTATACGACATTACAGGATGGAGCAGTGGGTCTATTCTTTCTTTGTTTCATCAGAGACCCCGGGGCAGTGGCGTACTAAGATGGTGCGAAACGCCTGTTCGCCCCGAGTTTCATCCAAAATATGGATGACATTGGACACTTTTATAAAAGTGCTTACTGTTGAAAATATACTTGCTAGTGTGTTTCTTTATTGGGAGGGAAGGGTGTCAAAGTTATGATCCACCCCTGGTGCTAAATACTTTAAATGTGCCCCTCCCCCCTCCCCCGGGAACTACATGGGGTGCACACATTAATGCGGACACCCAAATACCAGCACAAACATAAGCCCATACTAACCCGATCGTGAAAGAAAAAAAAAAAGAACTAAATGTGACGGAATAATACCCAACAGCAATACATTTAGCTCGCGATATATTAATGAAAGACAAGTGTACACAACGTAGCGGGATCAATGACAAAATGTGGGAGCTGATTACGCATCTTACGCTTGGATGCGTAACGAAAATGCCACAGAGACCAAATGAATCGTATGCGACTGGCGCAAGTGGTAACAAAGCTAAGTGGAATTTGATGCATTTGTTTACTTGACAACTCCCTTTGCTGGTTCACTGCAGCTGATTGCGTTGGTTGGCGTAATAATATTACGTGTTTACCACTGGTAAAGATAAAGGTAGTGACATAGCTGAATTGCCGTAGGGGAGAGAATTGTTGTGCTTTACTGTACCAGGTTTCAGCTTTACCTCGCTACTTTTGACTGTCCTAACTCAAGAGCAGAATCAGGTACCTATTTACAGCTTTGTAAACTGGAACGTGAAGCTACAAGGTTTTGAACCCTGTAAGTTTACTTCGAATATTAAGTGCTCAAACCACACTGCCTTTCAGAGTTTGACCACCGCTTCTAGTGACTTTTTTTTTTTACATTCTACTATATTTTAACATTTAGCACATTGACACAAAGTAACAAAACAATATATCATCGTTAAGAACTTTTTAGAAATAATTCAAGAATATTATCAAGAGGCCACACACAGAGTTTTCCACATAGGTGAACTCAAAGAACCTTTAACAAACAAGGAAGGGTCAAAAAAGGATGTCTGTTCTCATCAACGTTCTCTTTGGTAGTCTTGGGCAGTATGATGAGGCAAACAACAGAAGAAACACAGGAATACATCGTGCATTGATCATTAAACTAAGGGATTTTGATTTAGCCAATGACATATGTCATTTGTGACATAAGCAATAAGACAAGCCGAAAAGGACAAATAGACTATTAGTAGAGAAGCAAAAACATAGCAGTACACAAGTGTAAATAAAATAAAGACATTAAAAAAAAAAAGCCAGAGCATCCTATTAAAATCAACAGGCAACTGACTGATGGCGTGCGGTTTTTTTCCTTGTTGGGAAGTATCATCGATAAATCAATCAATTAATCAATACCCTTTAGCTCCCCAAGGAGCATGGGCCTTCAACAAACACATGCCAAGTCTTCCTTGATCGATAAATAAGGAGGATTAAAAAAAAAAAAGATGTTAATGACAGGATTAACAGCTCAGAGTTGTCTCCCGCTCCCACCAACCAATCTTCAACTAACAGTCCTTTCAAGGGAGAGGATATTTGTTTTACATGGTGAATTTGCCAGCCCCATGCACCACTTCATGTTAGTCGCCTCTTTTTATATGCGTGAGGAAACCGGATTCTTACTTTGTCCATACGAACTGCGCAGTATCACATAATGGCGTCAAGGTCATCAAGAGCTGACGCTCAGTGATAGTCGATCAAAGTAAAGTCTTATTGTGATCCAGAGACCCCATGGCAAGCACATCGGGCTAAAAAAAATCACACACAGTATTTAAATTTCATAAAAGAGCAAACTAATGTGACCTTACTTAGCTCTTTGCTGGCGTGTCCAATAATTTCACATATGGGGGAGAATACAAGTTTAGTTTTCACGGTAATCCCTTTGCTGACCTCTCAGAGCTACCACAGGTTGACAGTTAAAAATGGAAGAGAAAGGAGAAGAAGATTTAATATGAATCATACTAAAGAATAAAAAGACGACGAAGAAGAAGTAGAAGAAGAAACAGTTGTTGTTTCTGTAACACCAATTGTGGTAGAAGTAGTGGCTGCTGCATTTTAGTAGTAAAAAAGGTAAAGGAACCCGTTACACGCCCATTGAGGCATATTGGGAATATGGTGTTAGGCCCATATTATCTTGACCGTCGGCACACTAGGGGTGATGTGGTCGGCATCACGCCGGCCGCCTTAACCTTCTCAGAGTTGCTCTGGTACCCATTTGGGGCTGGGTCGACCCAGGAGCCGTTTGTGGCCTAAAAAAATCCCACCTCATCTGGGGATCGAACCATAGACCACTGCGCTAGGAAGCCAGTGCACTAACCAATATGCTACCGCGGCTCCCATTTTAGTAGTAGAAAAAGAATAATTTCTTCTGCATATGTGTAGTACTGTTCACCTCGCATAGACGCTTGTAATGTAAGCTCTCTGTTAGTTACCGTAAGACATGTTTTCCTGTGTGCCAATCCTTCAAATTCTTTTCGGTTTCTTTTGTGTTCTTTTTATGTCTATCTCGGGCTCTTTTCTCCGTTAGTTTTTGGGTTTTCTTCTAAATTTGTTACCTTGGAGATTTTATAACAAAGACTGCCTTGGGTTCCGCAGTGTTTATTCTATTGAACACACCCGTTGTTTCCTCGTCTCTTCTTCCTCTGATATTTGTCTGGTTATAACCGTCAGTTCCACACTGATTATCTTGGCATACTAATTTAGTCTTTTTTCTTTCATACTATTTTAGTCTATCTTTTATACTATTTTTGTCTTTGTCTTTTATTCTGTTTTAGTTTTTGTTTTTATTCGGTTTTAAACTTTAATCTTTTGTACTAATTCAGTCTTTATCTTTTATACTGTTTTAGTCTTTATCTGTTATACCATTTTATTCTTTATCTGTTATACTATTTTAGTCTTTATCTCTCATACTATTTTAGTCGTTATCTCATACTATTTTAGTCGTTATCTCTCATACTATTTTAGTCTTTATCTTTCATACTATTTTAGTCTTTATCTCTCATACTATTTTAGTCTTTATCTCTCATACAGTTTTAGTCTTTATCTCTCATACTATTTTAGTCTTTATCTCTCATACTATTTTAGTCTTTATCTTTTATATTGTTTTAGTCTTTATCTCTCATACTATTTTAGTCTTTATCTTTTATACTATTTTAGTCTTTATCTCTCATAGTATTTTAGTCTATATCTCTCATACTATTTTAGTCTTTATCTCTCATATTATTTTAGTCTTTATCTCTCATACTATTTTAGTCTTTATCTTTCACACTATTTTAGTCTTTATCTCTCATAATATTTTAGTCTTTATCTCTCATTCTATTTTAATCTTTATCTCTCATAATATTTTAGTATTTATCTCTCATATTATTTTAGTCTTTATCTCTCATATTATTTTAGTCTTTATCGCTCATACTATTTTAGTCTTTATCTTTTATACTATTTTAGTCTTTATCTCTCATACTATTTTAGTCTTTATCTCTAATACTATTTTAGTCTTTATCTCTCATACTATTTTATTCTTTATCTTTTATACTATTTTATTCTTTATCTTTTATACTATTTTAGTCTTTATCTCTCATACTATTTTAGTCTTTGTCTCTCATACTATTTTAGTTTTTATCTCTCATACTATTTTAGTCTTTATCTTTTATACTATTTTAGTCTTTATCTTTTATACGGTTTTAGTCTTTATCTTTTGTACTATTTAAGTCTGTATCTTTTGAATTATTTTACACTTTAGTCACTCATTTATAGAGCGTCCGATTGGAAGACTGGTTAAAGAGGTTGCATTTCCCGGAAAAGTTACCTGGTTCCCGGTTCAAAAGCCTGGTAGCGACAAGCTTCAGTCTATCCAGCGGTAACTGGGTACCTGTTTCTGCTCTTTAGAAGAAGGCAAATGCAGAGAGTGAGGAATGGATCTGATTAGTGAGAGTATTTTCTGACACAGCATACAATTATAAACATATATCATTCAACTGAAGCGAATAACTTGCGTCCGGACTGTAAAATGTATTGACATTTGGAAGTTGAGATGAAAACTGAAAAAAGTGGATATTCAATGATCTGATTTAGTTTTATCAGCGACAGTGATAGATCTGTTGGGCACGTGTTCTTTGCTACGAAGGAGTAACAATCTGAACATGACATTCCACTGAGCTATGTGCCGTGGAGGGTACATTTTTGAAGGCTTGTAAAACTCTCACGTGCCGCGAGGACGTTATAGAACTCATGCTTATCAGCCTAAGTGGGATTTTGTGTTCTGCTCACTAACACAAGCATGTCGACTCTTCCTTCCGAACAATACGGGTAATTTGAAAAAATAAAGTACAAAGAGAAAAATCGAAACCACGGTAATTTAGTCGTGATAATCGGCTTGGGAAAAACACGTTACGTTTGTCGAAGCGTGACAGCATAACAGAATAGTGTAATGTGACCTGAACGACTGAATAATGGTACTGACAAATAATTCAACAAGTGAATGGATGAATGCGTAGGTTGATCCAACAAAAATGAATGGAACTAATTCTTGAACGTATGCACACAAAAAAATACTGCTTTTTTCTTACTCTTTTATTCATAGCACATTTAACAAATAACCATCATCATCATTAATACCGTACAGTTCCCTAGGAAGCACAGGTCTTCAGCAAATACTTTCCAAGCCCTACTGTCGTATACACCTCGGACATCAGTTACATATGTGACTTAAAGAATCTTCCAGCTAGACTAAGGTTCTTACAAGCCTGAAGCGTTAAGCTAGGGATAGTAAAACAGTTTTATCTACACCTTTCGACCTTCTTTCACCCGTGGTTAAGGGGATTGTTGTTGAAGACTCCTAGGTATTATCTACACTGTTGATCTAGGCTTTTCCTGTGGCTTTTCTGCTATTCTGAAACGTGTTGAATTGAAGTCATGAGGTCTAGTTTCTCCAGCTCGGCTTGTATTTAAAGGGTCATCACATCTGGTTCCAAGCTAGAAGGAAGAAGCATGTGACCTACTGTGCATTCCCTGTCATCCAAGGGGGCTCTCAAAATATGCAGAGCTAAAATTCCGTGCTCTCGTTCTGTGCTCTCCCAAGAAATTGTCACGTACTACATAGAGCCACTTCCCAGCTCCCCCTGCCTAGCATATATCCATAGTGAGATCCTCCTGTTTGCAGCGAACCAGTTAAAAGCCAGAGTTGCATCTGGTGCTCAAGTGGCTTCCCCAAGCCTAATGTACAATGCTGGGTATTTGTGACGTATAACGGAAATATAGCCTACAGTCTATGACAGTCTTTCGTGACCTCGTGGCGTTCTATGATTCGCTAGCAAAGCCATGCATTGACAGCCTGCGTTTACTCATTTTTAATCCACGCCTCTTTTCCTTGAGACATAAACAAAAGAAAAGTTTACCAACTTCCGTGACCTGCCAGTCATAACAGGGAGCGAATCAAGTTTGTTTACCTGAGTTTCTCACGCGAGCTGATCTGTCAATCATCGGATATCAGACAGATGCACGTGGAATAACACCGGACCTTTTGAAGTGAGTCGCTCGGCAAAAATATTTTCTCCGAGTACCCTTTGATATTCGTACATACAGATGGAGAAAACTCTGTGATCTCCAGAAGCGGGCCAAATCTACGGGAACCCATTACACGGTTTAAGTCTCTGTTGTCGAGTAGCAACGTCCGACAGAGCGACCGTGAAAACCTTTTATCTTGGGAATTTAAGTTTATGATTTCTCTGCTATGCACAAGTGTGAAAACTAGCATCCTCTGGAGAACAGATAACTAGGATGGTATATAAACTGCGTCTTCACAAAACAGTTATCAGTTGTCGCTCAGAATTTTTCGGATATTCTAAACACATTGTGAAAGGTGTGTTAATAGCCTTCGTGGGGATTTCATTCTGATTGAGTTGTTCAGTTTAATGATAATTTACCACTCGCTCTATCACACAAGAAGAGACGTTTTAGTTGACTAATTAATACACTAGGCGCGACTGATAAGTGACAGAATAGAATTCACGTTATATTTCATTTTGTGTAATTTTAATAAGTGACTGTTATCTAATACCATACGACGACCCACAGACGCCGACAATCTAATAGCTATTAATGACAGGCGATATTTGTTAAGTGCGCGAATGGATAATTAAATAATAATTGACATTGTGCGCTGATCGTGATCGCGGCAGGAGGGGAAAGGCTGCATACCTCAACCAAACCTGCACCCGCTAAGCGACACGCGATAGGATAAGCTAAAGTCCGTGTGCATATAGGTAGATACATATTAGTAGCATTTTTTCATAATGTTTCTCTATTCTTAAGCATGACCTGATCAAGGGCGACCAGAGGTCTATTTTGGTCCTTTTCTTCATTTACTGATTTGTGAATGTTGTCTTTTTCTAGCTTACGTTTCCCCGAGTTCATTTGTGAACAGGTTTGGCAAAAGAGACTAGTAATATTTTAAATAGTAAAGTTAACTGGACTTACCAATAACCAGAAATATTCATTCAATTTTATCAGCCCACTGTGGCGTAACACAAATAACATTACTATCTGACTTTTGACAGTCGTATCAGCGGATTTATCCAGCAAGTTACGCTGTTTCAAAACCGGCACTCACCCCAAAGCCCGCCGATAGGATTTACCATCACCATCATAAATAACAGTGGTTTTTTTTGCAACCAAATGTTTCCCTATACTGGAAGTATTTCTACTGTTTACTGTGAACACAAGATCTCGGTTTTTCTACATTAACTATTTGAGGTGACATTTGTCTATCCAGGAATTGACCACCAGATTAGGCGTCCCCCTTATAAAATGTAATTATCAGAGGAGGGAATGGGGCCAATTTTGAAGATAAAAACACTGAAAATTATATATATTCAGGAATTGTATGTCCAAGAGATTTTGTTTCACCAAGAGTAGGTAAGAAGAGCGAGTGAGTGGCCACGTATGTCAGAGAGAGTGAATTTTCTTTGTTACAGGAAAATTGTATTATCTGGATTCTGCTTAAATATTGTTTACTTTACTGGATAGCTTTTAGTAGGAACTTTGTTCTTTTCTTTACTGTCTATGCTGTAACATAGTGCTAACCTTTAACCTTTGAGGTTATTAACTTGTTGGGTTCTTTTTCCTCAATAAGGGGAGGGCACATGTATTCTGTTAATTTTATATGCATGAAATTCTGATTTTATTTGATCTTTCTTTAGATATTTGGCGTTGTCAAGTTTAATGATAATAAACAACAAATAAACTTAACTTTGTGTGTTGGTCAGACCCATACCAAATTAACCATAGTTTTTCACGTTTGTGTGCCTTGTTGTCACATAATTGTGTGTGGATGTAGTTAAACCTATATTTCTAGGTATAAGGAAGGGGAAGATTGTCTTGTACTAAAAGGTAGTCGTATAGATAGGCTGGACTAGAGAAACTTCTCATTCCAGAGACAGATCTTCTCCTTAAACTATTCACTCGTGAAATCTACGAGGTGTGTTCAAATGAAACCCGTCCCAGTAGCTTTATAACAAATATATGTAAGGTACATCAGCAGGAGTAGTAGAATTAAATACAGCAATTGTTATGAAGCAAGTACCCACTGGGGTTCTTTAGAAATAGACACCATAGGCATTCAGACACGCATCCCACTGCTTGGGTAGACGGCGGATGCCGTCCGAGAAAAATGACTTTGGTTGCTTATTGAACCATTTGGTCACCGAGGCCCTGACGTCTGCATCGAAGTCGAATCGTTGTCCCTTTAGAGATTTTTTTAAGGGTCCGAACAAATGAAAGTCACATGGTGACAGATCGGGGCTGTAGGCTGGGTGTGGCAGAACTTCCCACCTTTTCCTTGCTAACGCTTCCTGCACAATGTTCGCAACATGTGGACGAGCATTGTCGTGCAACAGAATCACACCACGCGAAAGCATGCCAGGTCGTTTATTCTTGATGGCTGTATACAGGTTGTCTAGTATGTCTTTGTAGCGGATGGCATTGATGTTCACGCCAGGCTCTTTAAAGTCTAGCTATAGAAGCCCTTCATGGTCAAAAAATGTGGTCAGCATAACCTTACCGGCGGAAATCTGTGACTTGAATTTTTTGGGTTTTGGTGATCCGGAATGTTTCCATTGCATGCTCGCTGATTTGCTGCATGGCTCAAAGTGGTAGCACCACGAATCATCGCCTGCCACTATGCGCCACAGAAATGCATCACCTTCCTCTTCGTAACGCAGCAAGTGGTTCAAACTCCACCCCATGCGCTCTTCCTTACGGTGATCGGTCAGCATCGGTGGGACCCATTGTGAACACACCTTTCGATACTTCAGTTTCTTCCTAACGACCATTTGAACTGTCCCAAGAAACACAGCGAATTCCTCTGCTAGCGAACGTAAGCTCCGACGACGGTCCACCCGTATTGCTGCATCAATCTCGGCGATGGCTTCTTCTGTCGCAACAATATGCACCTGACCTGGCCGCGGAAGATCTTTCGTTACCTGACGTCCTTCTCGAAACATTCGTGCCCAGTATTTTACTGTAGTCTTAGACACACTTTTCTCACCATACACTGCTACTGCTTTCATTCGGCGATGAATGTCGACTGGTCGACATCCTTCGGCTGTTAGGAACTGAATCACCGCTCGCTAATCGACTTGGACGGATTCCTTATCACACCGGCCATTATTTTAACGGTCTGCAGCACAACCAATGAATACTAGGAGAATGAACACTTACACACTTGTACATTCGTATGTGCTTATTACGTCAGATGTGACGTCATCTTGCTCCTCCTACGAATGTCTACTTGGCGCAGCACGGTCGGGTTTCATTTGAACACGCCTCGTATTTCTCACACCTTTATTTCTCACGCACTTATCACCATCCACTCTACTCAGGCGGGACCCTAAATAACTTTCAAACCTATCTAATTACGACAGTATTCATCATGTTTCACCACAAGGGGAATCCCTGGAAGTGTGTGGGTGATTTCAAGAATCAATGAGGGTATAATTATCCTCAAAGACAAAGGCTATCTTCCACATCTGTATACTGTAGCAATGTGCTTAGCTGGTGGCCATGTAAGGATCATTCCAGATATGCCTACATGCATTGGTTAAGGGGTTATAACATAGATCATGCATCAAAAGAATTTTGCTTACATTAAACTAGCATCACTACTCACCATATCCAGAATCCGTGTCCTGATTTAGTTTGAATGAGTACAAAATTTTATCTCCTTCACATTATTTGCAAATGTGAAAATGAAAAAGATTGTCATCATTTTGAAGTTTGCCGCCCCAGAAAATTGTCCTCCTTGGTGTATGTTACACGTCGGCCCATTTCTAAATGCAGCTCTGATTACTTGTGCTATTAAAATTTTCCTCTGAGATATAATCATCTTTTTTTCGCTTCTAATAGAGCATGGAGATTTTATTGCAGCTGGTTCCGTTGCAGGTGGCCTGCATCAATCATTCACATGCTGTTGTAGTAGCGGTTTTTTGAAGCAATTGTTTTATGATGGAATTGCAAGCCTCATGCCCAACCTCATTTGTCGTCTTGTACGACATGCCTGGGGGAGCAGTAGTCATATTCTTTCTTTGACTCACCAGAGACCCCCGGGAACTACATGGGGCCCTTTTACATATAATGTCATTAATTTCCCACATCAGTTATGGTTATTTTATTATTACATTTCCTAATGATAATGACAAGGAATAATGTGTTATTTGTTATAAATTATTCCCGGGTGATAACAACAATAAAATAAATTTAATATGGCTGAATGTAACCTTTGTGTTATGTTTAATATTCAATTTCCAGATGAACAGGACCTTGAGCTTCCGCCCCACCTGCGCAAGAATCCATTCCTTCCAGCTTTCCTTCCAACACCTAGCAACCTGACTTTCAGCCGAGGCGAGGAAGCCGTCTTGCAGTGTGCTATAGAAAACAGAGGAACCAGAACGGTGAGGAACCAACACGACTTAAGTGCTTGTTCATGTGTGTTTTTCGTCTGTCAGTTTGTATGATGCGTGTATTCTCTTGCAGTCGACATTTCTTTGGAATTTTCTGATCTTAAACGTAGTCGATGGATAACTAATCAAGAACTATTGACTTTAGCATCTTTAGTTTTTAGCGAAAAGACAGAAGTAATGGTCTCAAAGGAAGGGCTTCCCTAGAATGCACTATCAAACTAAATAAAACAAGTCGATAAATTCAAATACCTGGGCACATTAATAACAACGGATGGAAGTGTGGAGCAGAATAGCTCAGGCAAAAGCAGCATTCTATAAAATGACGAGTATTTTATGCAACAATTCTTTGTCATTGGCTGTAAGAAAGAGAGTTCTTCATTGTTATATAGAACCAATTCTGACATATGGGGGTTAGTCATGGACAATTAGTAAACAAATAGGGAAGGCACTAGAAGCAACAGAGATGTGGTTTTACAGAAGAGTGTTAAAAATACCATGGACAGCCAAAAAAGAGTAAATAGGATGACCTGAAAGAGGCCAAACGCAAAGGAAACGTATTTCACAAGTTAGAAAGAAGGAAACCACTTTTTTGAGCATGTTATGAGAAGAGGAAAGCTGGAATATATCGTAACAACAGGTAAGATTAAAGGAAAAAGAGATAGGGGAAGACAAAGAGAGCAAATACTGGACAGTTTGACATCGTGGCATGGAAAGAAGTCAACAGCAGAATTGATAAATTGTACTGGTGACAGGAAGTTGTGGAGAGACATGATCTCCTATGCCGCTAGGCACAGTACTTGAAGAAGAAGAAGTTTTGTCTGTTCTTAGCATGTGACAATTTATACAGGTGTTTTTCTTTCTTATTCTCTTTTATTCCTAGCACAGATCTTCTCGAGTTTCTTCGCCCCATTTTGTTTAAATTGTGTATATCGTCTATTTTCCTTCATGATCTTTCAGTTTTCTAAAGCCAGATCACGTAGGAATCTTTCTGTCCTAAATATTCTGCTCTACATTTTTGTTTATGTTCATTTTTCTTCTCATTTTAGTTGTCAGTTCTTTTTTTTAAGCGCTTAAATATCTTTTCTTCACCGTTTTCTTATTTGTACTGATATTGAATCTGCAACAGACGTTACTTATTCGACAAGTACGATTTCATGCAATTGGTTCCAAAAAATAACTGCAATTATCACAATTGGGAAATTTCAAATAATATTTAATTGAGATCTTGGCCAATATCAACGTTATGTGTGCACACACATAAAAACATGCACAAAAAACTTGCACAACACATATAAAAAACATGCACAAAACAGTAGAAAATGTGATTAAACAATACGTAATCACTAATAAGTCCAAGTAGATTGTTTATAATACCAGACTATTCAGAAGTGCACCGTTATTTAATAAGATCTGCTCTAAGTCGAAACTACAGCAAATACAACATATTCACATCAATCCTGCTGCTGTCAATAAAAAGAGTACTAAAGATAATCAATTGCAAAAAAATAAATTCTGATGTAAAAAAAATAAAACGTAACTAAATACCCTAATTATAACCTAAATAGGTTGAACATGGTAGACTTTATGCCAAGATGGTGGATTAGTGGAGGCAAATGAAGATCATCAGGCGTTACTGCACTGTCCTGCCATTTCTAAAAAAAAAAAAGGAAATAAAAGAAAAACAAAAGGTCAAACTCCTATCTCAGATTCACAGTAAGCAACACGAGTGATTTTTCTATTTTGCCTGCTGTCACGATAATTATAGTATTGCAAATATTCCTGGTATTTCCAGAACGTACTTCCGCCTCTTCTCCTCACTCTCAATTAAACATTGTGATTTTGCCTGGCAAGTCAAGCTTAACCTCTATATCGGTTTCAAGGTTTGTTTCTTTTTTATGTTTTAAGCTTGATCTCAGCCCACCTCAGAAGTCTTTTTAAATAAATTATGAAAACTGTGTTCACTTTGTTAACTCTTTGACTCCGGAACAACGCTCAGAGTGTTGGTCAGATTTGACACCCGTGCCAAAACAACTCTCTGAGCGTTGTTTTTAGTCTATCACGAATTAGAATTACGGCACAGGGTGGAAAATAATTGCACAGTCAAAGAGCTAATACATGTAGTGTCATTTTATGTTAATAAAATTGTGCTTCGTTTTGGCTGTTTAACCTAGACACAAGGTCATCGGATAATTTAGCGTGCATGTCCAAATAAAAAGTGCTTTTGGTCTGGCTTATTGTATCATAGTGTCATGGAAATGATTATGGAAGTTGAATAAATTTCATCAGAAGCAAAATACAGATCCTGAGTTTTTAAAAGCAACATTAAATTTGCATATCTTGAAATTGTCGCGTAGCAATGTAAACAAACAAATATCTATGTATCAATTTAAAAGTAAAATATGTTTTTTATCTGTTGGAAGCTTACTTACTTACTTAGTCGTTCCCCTTCTACCGTGAGGTGTAGAGGTTTGGAAGAGAGAGCGCCAGACCATTCTATCAGCTGTCTTCTTCCTGGCCTGGTTCCATTCTAGTCCTCGGTCCTTCAAAGATTGTCTAATGTTGTCCTCCCAGCGGACTCTGGGTCGTCCTGGAGGTCTGGATCCCTGGCTCTTTGTTTCCCATGCTTGTCGTGGTAGCCGATCTTCTCCCATTCTGCAGACATGGCCAAACCATCTTAGTTGGGACTGTTCTATTTGGGTCTGCAGCGGATGGGATTTTAGGCCTTGACGGATCGTCTGGTTGCGGACCATGTCTCTTCTTGTTACTTCAACCACTTTCCTCAGATACCTCATTTCTGAGGTTTGGATCTGGCTTTTGTGGGTTGTAGTCATTGCCCACGACTCGCATCCATATGTCAAGACTGGGACATAGGTGGAGCGGTATACAGCCATCTTCGTTTTCTTACCAACCTCTTTCTTGCTGAGGAATCCACGATTTATGGCCTGAAAAAGTCTCCCAGCCGCTGCTTTTCGAGTGGCCAACTCTTCTTTGATGCCTCCCTTTCGGTCTATAATAGCTCCGAGATATTTAAAGTGGTCGACCTGCTCCAGGACCTGTTCTCCCAACTTAATCTGATGTTTTCTTTCTTCTCGTGATATCACCATGGATTTTGTTTTAGAGCTGCTTATGACCATCCCTCTCTTCTCCAGCTCTTCCTTCCAGACTTGCAGGTTGGATTGGAGATGTGCCTCTGATTTAGCAATCAGGGCAACATCATCAGCAAATGCCAACTCCGAAATATAGACCTGTCTCATCTTCCAGTACCACACTGAATACTTTCTTGTTCTCTCCTTACATGCCTTGATGACATCGTCCAAAAGGAGTATGAAGAGGTAAGGTGATAGGAAGCACATATTATTATTAAAAAAAAACCTTGGGTTCACGTTTTATAGCGGAACTTTTATAGCGAAACTTTTATAGCGGAACTTTTATAGCGAAACTTTTATAGCGAAACTTTTATAGCGGAACTTTTATAGCGAAACTTTTATAGCGAAACTTTTATAGCGAAACTTTTATAGCGAAACTTTTATAGCGAAAAATATACCTGTCACAAAAAGTAGGGGATATTTTAAGATGGTATGTATTATTTTACAAAAGAGTGGATTTCGTATTTTAATGGTTGTATGGACATATCGAGCACGCTCTTCTCCACTCTAACGTGCAATATCATGTTGACCTGGTGACTCGTGATAAGTAAGCCAATCCAAAGAACAGAGGTGGGGCCCATCCGTAAAGTTCACACATTATTCTTTTTTCACAAAAATGCGTGTATCTCGGGTTTGATGAACACTACTCACCATGGACAGGTATAAAAAGACTCTGCAACAGATACAATTTCTTTTCTTCGTCATATAACGTTTGACAGAACAGCAGAGATGGATAGGCATAGGCATGTTGCAAACCGGAAGTCGGCAAGTGGATGTTGCTCGGAACCTCAATGTTTCACAGTCAGTTGTCAGCAGACTGTGGAACAGGTATCAAAATTTCCACACAGTGGCTGATCTGCCTCGGACTGGCCGCCCAAGAGTCACTACACGCCGCCAAGATCAACTTCTTGTTACTCAGGCCCTCAGAACTCGGACTCTAAATGCTACTCAACTTCAGCAACACCTTCAACAGACCACTGGGATCCGGGTCTCAACTCAGACAGTACGAAACCGTTTGCACCAAGTGCAACTGGCCTCACGCAGACCGTTTGTAGCTTTGCCCATGTCACCACAACACAGGCGAGCAAGAATGGATTGGTGCCAACGTCATCATCGGTGGACCAATCAACAGTGGGCATCAGTGATGTTTTCTGATGAGTCCCGTTTCGTTTTGGATTTTTATGATCGTCGAATACGTGTCTGGCGACGGCGAGGTGAGCGTTACCAGCCTCCTGCAACTGTTGCACACTACCGTTATGGAGGTGGCAGTGTAATGGTGTGGGCAGGCATCTGTATGAATGACAGGACCGACCTTCACATATGCCAGGTCAATATCACAGGGCTCTACTACTGTGATATCATCATCGAGCCTTTGTGCCATTTGCTCAACGGTACGGACCAGATTTCATCTTCTAGGATGACAATGCACGTCCTCACCGTGCTCGGGTCGTCCAAGATCACATTCAGATGCAGCATATCCGGACGTTACCGTGGCCGCCGATGTCCCCCGACCTGTCTCCTATTGAGCATTTGTGGGACCTCCTGAATAGACGCGTCCAACAACGTCCAGCCGCTCCACAGACTCTTCAGCAGTTAGCCCAAGCCCTTCAGCAGGAGTGGCAGAGAATTCCTCAAGACAACATCAGAAGGCTTATTTGCAGTATGAGACGTCTTTGCAATGCACGTTTAGCGGCAAACGGGGGCCCTACACGTTTTTAAAAATATTGGAATATTTTTGTGAAAATGAAGTACCTACCCCGCCTTGGTTGCCAGTGCGACTAAAATCATGTGAGAAAAGCCATAACACTTCTTATACCGCAAATGTCTTGTTATGATGCTCAAGTTTACTTGTACGAAGGAATAAATGAACTAATTTGAAATATATTGTCTTTGGATAACTTTTAAATTCAATATCCCCTACTTTTTGTGACAGGTATACATTGCAGCCGCAACGGGCCCCGACTTAATGAAGGCGCCGAACTGTATTTAAACCAATTAAACCGTTAAAAGACCAAGAAATATGAAAGAGAAAATGTCAAAGTAAAACGTTTTTTGCTTATAGAAAATTGCCCTATATTTATTCATGTTTCAAACATAGTGCATGGAGCTTCCATCTGTATTTCAGAAGGAACCAAAAAAAAAAAAAAAGTTCCGTAAATATGGTTTTTGAAAAACAAAAACATAAAATGTATTGTTTTTTTTAATGCTAAAGAAGTTATAGTAAGATCCAATTCACTAGCACACAAATGAGTCTGGTGAGTACATACAGTACAGCACGGAGGGCGGGGGGGGGGGGGGGGGGGGGGAAAGAATCGGGGTGATATCATGAGGCAACGCACCACTTTGAAAAATCGCTAGGGCCGGCTCTGCAGGTGAACGTCGGATTGGCTAAGAGGTTATAGCACTTTCCTGTCGCGATGAAGTTACTGGGTACTCGAATCAAAACCTGGCTGCGTCACGGTCCAGACTACCCAGCTGTAAAGGGGTGCCTGACTCTACTCTTGGCTTAAGGAAGGCACAATGCAGCGAGGGAGGGAAGTGGTCACCCCCACCTCATAAAAAAAGCTGGACCTAGGATGGGGAAGTCGTTATCATTTCGCTCTCCTCCGGTGGTATCTGCTTTGGACTCTCTTTACCTTTACCTTAAGAAGATCCCCATTTTCAGTTTGTTGGTCGATTGCCAGCGTGCGTTTGAAGACCTGAAGAAGGAATTGACAACCGTTCCTCTATTGGCTACATCCTAATTTGAATAGACAGCTCATTTTATACACATTTACACTACGACAAGAGCATGTCTTCTGCAACCTGCTAAAGAGGATGAAGAATATATAATACAAGTTGTTCGCAGGTATCTCATCTCACAATTTATAACATTGCGTATCTCATCTCACAATTTATAACATTGCGTATCTCATCTCACAATTTATAACATTGCGTATCTCATCTCACAATTTATAACATTGCGTATCTCATCTCACAATTTATAACATTGCGTATCTCATCTCACAATTTATAACATTGCGTATCTCATCTCACAATTTATAACATTGCGTATCTCATCTCACAATTTATAACATTGCGTATCTCATCTCACAATTTATAACATTGCATATCTCATTTCACAATTTATAACATTGCGTATCTCATCTCACAATTTATAACATTGCATATCTCATCTCACAATTTATAACATTGCGTATCTCATCTCACAATTTATAACATTGCGTATCTCATCTCACAATTTATAACATTGCGTATCTCATCTCACAATTTATAACATTGCGTATCTCATCTCACAATTTATAACATTGCGTATCTCATCTCACAATTTATAACATTGCGTATCTCATCTCACAATTTATAACATTGCGTATCTCATCTCACAATTTATAACATTGCGTATCTCATCTCACAATTTATAACATTGCGTATATCATCTCACAATTTATAACATTGCGTATCTCATCTCACAATTTATAACATTGCGTGTTTTCAATGTACTCGTACAATGCATGGCCAATCCTTCTTGTCCTGTACCATCTATTCCAGATCTTTCCATAACTTCTTGGTCCCTTTCATTCTGGCCCCCAGTTCTCATCTCAGTGTGTGTGTTTTTTTAAGTTGTTTCATTCTATTTCTATTACTCTGTGGATTCCAGAACAGTGTCTGGTAGCAAGCACATCGATGGTGCAAATGTAACAATATGGTTTTGCTTCATGGCAATATTAGAGATAAAGAGGACGGCTATATAAAACAAGTTGGTAACATTTTGACTTATATACAGAATTTTGATTCGTATACAGAATTTTGACTCGTATACAGAATTTTGAAATCACAGGATACAGAGATACGCCAAAGACAGGATGTGCTAGAGAACTAGTCAATAACTAATTCTCCGAATAGAGTTAATGAAAAAGAGAACGTGTATGTGTACTGAGTTGAGTGACAAGCAAATTAGAGTTTGAAGAAACATTGATGACTCCCGAGCATAAGATGGTTGTGCGCCTTGACTAGTACGAAAATATCTGGAAGAAATTATTGTTACATCCGTTAGCAGAGATGGCTGACATGATGTTTGTCTCGTTCGTTTAAATCCGTAGCCTTGTGCAATAGACAGAAAAAAGAAAGGAAGAGTGAAATAAAGGCATGGACAAATAGACATGCAGACACACAGGTGGGCAGGTAGGCAGATCGACGGGCAGTCGAGAAGGTAGGCAGACAGATAGATAGGTGAATAGACGGAGCGAAGAATGGATGGATGGATGGAAGGATGACTGGTAGGGAGGCAGGCAAGCAGGTAGGTAAGTAGGTATGTAGGTAGATAGGTAAGTAGGTAGGTAGGTAGCTATCTAGCTAGATAGATAGATAGACAGACAGACAGACAGACAGACAGACAGACAGACAGACAGACAGACAGATAGACAGACAGACAGATAGATAGATAGATAGATAGATAGATAGATAGATAGATAGATAGATAGATAGATAGATAGATAGATAGATAGATAGATAGATAGATAGATAGATAGATAGATAGATAGATAGATAGATAGATAGATAGATAGATAGATAGATAGATAGATAGATAGATAGATTTTAATAATCTTCACATAAACAAAGTGAGGACAGAAAGAAAGAAAGCAAAAAAAGCCAGATAGACAGACCGAAAGAAACAAATGATCTAAGTAGTACTAAGATTTTGATCATTTAAAAAAAAGACAGAAAGAAAGAAAGAAAGAAAGACAAGCAGGCCGTCAGACAAACAGAAAGAAAGAAAGAAATACTATAATAACCTTCACAGAAACAAAGTGAGGAAAGAAAGAAAGAAAGAAAGAAAGACACGCAGGCCGACAGACAGACAGAAAGACAGACAGACATGCAGGCCGACAGACAGACAGAAAGAAAGAAATAAAGACACGCAGGCCGACAGACAGACAGAAAGAAAGAAAGAAAGAAAGAAAGAAAGAAAGACACGCAGGCCGACAGACAGACAGAAAGAAAGACACGCAGGCCGACAGACAGAGACAGACAGAAAGAAAGAAATACTATAATAACCTTCACAGAAACAAAGTGAGGAAAGAAAGAAAGACACGCAGACCGACGAACAGACAGAAAGAAAGAAATACTATAATAACTTTCACAGAAACAAAGTGAGGAAAGAAAGAAAGTCAGGCAGGCCGACAGACAGACAGAAAGAAAGAAATGCTTTAATAACCTTCACAGAAACAAAGTGAGGAAAGAAAGAAAGCAAAAAAAGCAAGTTAGACAGACGGAAATAAATAAATTATCTAAGTAGTACTAAGATTTTGATAATCTTCAACTGAATAAAAAGAGGAAAGAAATAAAAGAAAGATAGACAGAAATAAAGAAAGAAAGAACAATTCATTTCCTTGACAGTCCGTTATTCCATCAGCCTCTTGGTAAGAAAAATATTCCTTTAAGGTGCTTTCTTTTCTTATAGCTCCCAGAATGTTTTTCAGTCGTGAGATGTTCTGGTTTTTTTAAATACTTTTACAGCCATATTTGTTTCCATTGGATTAGACCTACTCGTTTTTTGTTTTCTTTTAACCCCTACTTTAACGGGTATACTTTTTGAACGGGTATTTTTTACCAGATAAATGG
This sequence comes from Oreohelix idahoensis, assembly GCA_024509875.1. Taxonomy (NCBI): domain Eukaryota; kingdom Metazoa; phylum Mollusca; class Gastropoda; order Stylommatophora; family Oreohelicidae; genus Oreohelix; species Oreohelix idahoensis. The sequence goes on along the minus strand of JAMPIV010009990.1, from coordinate 397,370 downwards.
GTAGTTTGCCGGGCATAAACTTGCAATGTGTGGGTTTTGTTTTTAAAAGTTCGTTTTAAATATAATCTTGCCTGTCTATTGCCAGATTATTAAAGCAATTTGCCACTAGTTGCACATATGCCATTTTTATATATCTTTTTGTTTTGTCTTTAAATTTATCTTTACCTTTTCCTCTAACTGAGAAATCCGGTTATGATTTTGTGTACCTACTTTAAGAATTTTCACCGCGTGCAATTGAATTTACCCCTTTACAAAACTTGTTTTTAAATTCGAAATACAAATCTTCTTTACACTTGTATTGACAGACGAGCAATATTTTTACTTTCTTTCTTTGTTTTTATTTCCTATTTAGAGTTCCCAGAGTACGACTTAACTGGCAGTACAAATCTAACAGCATGTTCTAGAAGCACTTCAGTATAGTGCTTCATTTTTCTCCGAAGACCGATTACACAGATTACACAAACCAGCGAACTATTTTTTTCTTTAACATGAAATATAAAGGGTTTTGTGAGCAGAAAAATTGTTGTACTTTTCCTTTTGAAAGATTTCGTGGTAGACACTTACACAGTAGAGCACAAACAGTCGATGGTAATTAGTTCCACATAACTAATTGTATGTTAAAAACATTGTAAGCTTAAACAATAACACATTAGTTTCCCATAATTAATTTTTAAAAAGCAACATAACATGGGTGTCGTAATTTTTATCTGAGAGAGTTCTGATGGATATTGGTCCTTTAGAGTGTAGAATGATAGTGAAGGCTCTGTGAGAATAAGGATTTAGGAAAGTGAGGTAGTAGATTCACAAGGGCTGGGGGAAGAGTAAGGACAGTCTCTTATTACGACAATATTTGTCTCTCAAAAACTATTCCTACCACTCTTCTGAACAAACAGTTGTTTGTCAGTTCCAGTCGCTCATGCGCACACACCGATTTGGTGATTCTGACGCGCAACGTACATGAATACACACTACGATAACAAAATATGGGAAATGTTTGGGTTTTGGGCCAGCCGACACCAATGCTAATAAAGGTTTTAATACTTTTATTATCATAAAATCAAGTTACAAGTAAGTATCAATGTACAGTCAGAAATCATGGGTTACAAAACACAAAATAACAGGGGGGAGGGTTTCTGAGGAGAAGTATCCGATGCACCTTTTCCAGCTTGTATTTACTAACAGAAAAGACCGGGTCCCAAAGACGAGAAAGGGGGGGGGGGATGATGATGATCAGAGATAGGCAATTTAACCCAGTGGTAAATTTATTACTCTGAGTCAAGGGGGTTACAGTAATAGGGGGTAAAGGTAAAGCTAGGGGTCATCAAATGTTTTCCTTTGATCAACCAATTTTCCCGGGAGGGGGGAATGCTCACAGTTAAATAATCCCGCTAGGAGAAATCCCGTACAATTAATACAGTACACCTTAATACTAGGTTGAACTAATTATAAGGGTAAAAAAATTAAATCTCCTTTTTCATTAAAAAAACACGCTTGGCTGGCCAGCACACAGTCACACACACACAGACTTACCAAATGGTGAATTCTGGCACTTCATAGGAAATACACAAAAGAAACAGCACTAAACCTTGGCTTAGGTAAAAGTATTTTCTTCCGTGTACAGCCCCAGATTAGCGGGTTGTTGAAGTTAACAAAGTGTCCCGAAATCGCTGGACATTGAAGTTTAACGGTACTGTTTTTTTATTAGATAAAGTTCCTAAAGAATGGCACAGGCACTTGGCTAGATGTGAGGAATGGTGTAAAGTCTAAGATTGGCACAGCTGGTGGAGATAACTTTCTTTTACAGTAATGTCACAAACTACAAAAAACACTGAGGTAAGTTCTTCAGGGGGTTGGTAAAATCCAATGATTATGCTTGACAGACAGTGTCAGGGAAATCTATGTTCTTCTTCACGAATAGAGCAGTGAGTAAAATATTGCTACTGTTGACTGTTCTTCTTCCAGTTTGATAATTATAAAAAAACGACTTTATGAATTGGGATTTTAAAATAGTCTTTGGGTTTGCTTTGTTTCTGTATACTTCAGATAGCTTGTCAGGATCGCCACAAAGATTAAATTTCAAATATGTTCATAAGTCACTGGAGTAATCGAACTGAGTCGGCAAGACTCTAGATATATATTATTGCTGCGAAATGGCTGCTTAAATGATGTTTCATTGCTGCTTAATTTCTGCTTATTGCTGCTTAAATGATGTTTCATTGCTGCTTAATTGCTTGGATGCGAGGTTCCAAAGATCATTCGTCTGCACAGAGAAAGAATTTCACTCCAATAGCCAACAATTTAGATGAAATCTAGCAGGAAATTTTAACTATTTGCTAGTGAATCTTAGAATTCTGTCAGAACGAATGATACGTTGCCCTTTTCAGATTCTGTATTTATCTAATAGAAAGGCAAGATAAATGGTACATGTGAAAATTTCGCGCCTCTTCAGTTCCCAGGGGAAGTCGAAGTTATTTAGCCGCCATGCGGGAGCCGCGCTAGCGTAGTGGTTACAACACCGCTCTGGCGACCGGGTGATACAGGATCAAACCCGGGCGACGGCATTTTGAGGATTTTTCGTCGACCGGGATTTGGACTGGATTAACTCGAGACCTGGCGAGGACATTTGAAGGAGTGTCGTCGACCAGGGACTGGCGGCTTCTGAGCCGACCCAGCTGCAATGGGTACCTCCGAAATCGGCGAGTATTTGCCTGAATGGCGAGGGACACCTGTCTCTGTACAAGAAATAAAGGGATACTCACGTAAAATCAATGTCAGGTTAAACATAAAAATAATAACCTGAGATTTCGCCTCGAGTATTAGCGGGCGAACGCAAAAAAAAAAAAAAAAAAAAAAAAAATTTAGCCGCCATGCTAACCACGATGGCTCAACTGGCTTCCGATCTACGTTCGTTTCAGGCTGCTCGCACAAGCATGTGAAATTCCGGCGCGACTAGCCTCGTTCGCGGTGAGTTTCCTGATTCCTCAGATCGTATCCGCTACGCTGAGCGTTCCGTCTTTCGGGCAAGTCTGCCGGTGGCCACAGAAGTGTGAAGTCTGCATGAAGCTTTCTTCTGACCGCTCGTGTCCGTCTTGCAAACGGTTCAGTGTTCGTACGGAGATGCTAAACTTCTGCTTCTCTGTTCTGGGGATCTTCTTGACTGCTTTGATCCTAGCCGCTACTCTTCGTTGATGAAAAGTTACAACAATACTGATGTTCAGGGATTCTAATGTTATGAAAAGCTAAAGTCCCTTTAATCATCCATCAAATCAGGGAAAATTCACTTGACAAACTAGACGTACGTCACAATGGGTGTTTCTTGCGTGTTATACAGTTCTGAAGGTGGTAAAGACAATGTCCAAACTGGACTGTTATTGACGGTCTTTTTTTGCATTATTCCTGAAGTATGAAATAATTTCGTATTCCAGTTTACATATCAGGAATTCAATGTGGTCAACGTTGGTGTGTTTTTCAAACAACTTCTCATAAACACTGCCAGAAAGAGAAGATAGTTTTTAACTCTTCAGCTGGCACTTTGTTGGGTGACCGTGAGAGTTACATCACGCGCTGATTCACTAAAACGTTAATCACGCGTATGGAAATTTCCATTTACGCATCGTTCCCAGCTGTATCGGAAAGCCATCGGTTCTTTCCTCGAAATATGATCGGTCCTTAAAGTGAAAACTCGTATGGAAGGTAAATCAGTTCCAGAGAGTATCTAATGTCGATGCTAAAGGAAATTGAGGCCACACTGTTATGGTAAAATTGACATGGGCTGTCTAAAGGAAGATTTACCCTGGAATTTTACATTAGACTCAATGGAAAAGTAGAGGGGAAGACATACAAATCAAGGATAAGAAAGAGGAGGTTCTAACGCTGAGAAAATGGACATAAATTATGGGTCAACTTATCAAACAGTCATACACAGATAAATACAGATAGACTAATGGCAGACATGTAGAGATGTAAATAGACAGACTATAGACATGCACACAGACAGATATAGACTATAGACATGCACACAGACTGGTATAAACAATAGACAGATACAACGATGCCGAAAGAAACAGACAATTGGTAGACAACAAAGACACGGCGAGAAATAAACAAAAGACTCACACAAAGAGAGGCAGATCATTGACAGGCATACACAGACATCCAATAAACAGACACAGAGATACAGACTTACATACATACTATACAGACAGATATACATACAATACAGGCAAAAAGACACACAATAAACAGACACACATTGACAGAGGGAGGGGAGAGATGAGAAGAAAAAAAAACAACTGTCCAGCTACGATGGACTAGTTTTCATAGCCGTGTCCGTGCTGACGTCAATGTCTCGTCAATCTTCAAACGCTGGACAAACGTGAGCATAGATCATACAGTTGTCCACGTATGTCAATATTATCGTCTCGGTAAGGCTGTTTTTCCCGGATCTTTACCTCCTTCATACACTTCTGGTCCGTTTTCCGTCTAACATTGAAAACGTAATTACTCCATTAGCTCCGAACTCTGGACTGTTTTGATTCGTTCTCGATAGCATCTTCGTACTTCGCACCCTCGTCTTTTCCTTCTGATGTTGCCGTTAACGATGATGGTATGATGATTCAGTGGTGGTTTTAAGCTTTTGGAGTCGTTCTATTTGTTTCCGTTGCTCCATCGGTCCTTTTTGATGTGGGTTTACTCCCATTCTAAGCCGTGATTGTCTTCTTTAATGGATACAAATCTAAAGGTGGGTCCATAGCAGATACGGCCGCAGGGGAGTGAAGTGTTAGAGACTTCACTATACTAGGTCCAGCTTCGAGAGATGGTGGTGACCAGTTCATTTCCTCGCTGCCTTATCCTGCCCCCAACTCACGAGCAGAGTCAGGTATCCATTTATAGCTGGGTAGACTGGAGAATGATGCCACTGTGTTTCACACCCGGTACCTTTGCCGCGAGAGACCATCAACCTAGCCACTCTGTCAAGCGGACGCTTTTAGTGGAAATGATGATCTATAAGACCCCTGACCTATTTTTATATGTGTAGTTGCCAGGGGTCTCTTACAAGACAACGAAAGAATAGGCCTACTGCACCCTAAGAGAGACTGATTGACAGAGGGGTTAGAGTGCAAAGGCGCTGGGTTCGATTCCTTCAGGCATGTCGTACAAGACAACTAATATGAGACTGGCACCTTCATCATGTAAAGCAAATTGCTACATAAACCACCTTTGTAAGAGCATGTGAATGTTTGGTGTAGGCTTCCTTCAAGAATGGGACCAGCTACAGTGTTGGCCCCCATGCTCCATAAGGAGCGGTAAGGAAAATCATAATAATGAATATGTTTCTCCTTTTGTAGTTCACTCAAGTCAATTATAAATATATCTATTATTTGTAAAAACTCAAGGCTGTAAAATGAAATAATACAAGCCACAAGAATTACAAGTGTAGATCACCACTACCACGACATACGAACATCAAACATAAAGTTCTGTCCTCACACAGTTTATGTCTGGATCTTTTGTTTGTTTCCATCCTGAGTTTTTCACTATCAGCACTACCAGCGTCATTGTCATCATCATCACTATCATCACCATCACCACCATCATCACCATCATTAACATTACTATCAGCATCGTCATCATCACCATCATCAACATCATCACAATCACCACCATCAACATCACCATCACCATCATGATCATCACCATTATCACCATCACCATCATTACCATCACCATCATCACAATCACCATCACTCTCGTCGTTATCATCATAACCATCATCACCATCACCACCATCATAATCACCATAATCAACATCACTATCATCACCATCATCACCACCACCATTATCATCATCATCAACAAAATCACCATCATCATCAAAATCAACATCATCATCATCATCATCATCATCACCATCATCATTTCACTTTGCACTTCTTACAAAGCAAGCAGCCACCGCTGTAGCTAGTCCCCCATGCAGGAAGCCTGTATCAAACATTCACATGTTTTAGCAGCGGTAGTTTTTGAGGCATTTTGTTTTACATAATGTAGTTGCCAGCCCCGTGCACACAGCTTCATATTAGTCACCGTGTACCGCATACCTTACGGTAGAGTCAAATAAAGGTAGTCTCATAGAAGATACTGCCGTTCGAGAGTGAAGTGTTAGAGACGACACTATACTAGGTCCAGCATCCAGAAGCAGGTATGACCAGTTCCCTTCCTCATCGCCTTTTTCATTACCTAACTGAAGAGCAAAGGTGCCCATTTACAAGATTGTATTTTTGGGACAACTTAAGATTGTATTTTTGAGACAACTAAAGATTGTACTTTCTTGTAAAACTTAAGATCATATTTTTGGGAAAACTTAATGTGATAGGGTGAGCGAGATGATGATGATGCTGTTGTGATATGTGATCACTTTTTTGCACACTCGCAACCGACCCGATCAACAATAAAATTCTTGATTCTTAAGGCAGGGGCTGTATTTATTTTTACAACCCATTCAGTGACAAAGAGCACACTGAATGGACACATTAAACAAATAAACCAAGAAACAAAACACCCAGCCAGGGCTCAGTTGCTAATCGTGTCATGTCTATGCTCTACCCACACAGGGCGCCTCGTATCTTCGTTTTCTCTTGTCTGGACGGATCTTCAGATAGGCCTTCGCCGGCTCGCTATCTCTTTATATAGGCCCTTGGGCTAATCGCTCAACTTAGTCCGCTGCGCGTATTGATTGTGCCACTTAAATAACACACGCGATTATCGCTCTAGAAATAGCGAAAACACAAATATAACCCACAACTATCAAATATAACACAAAACTATTTTTAGGCTTTATTGTGGCCTAGTAATAAATATTCTTGAAGATAATGTGGTAAAAAGGTACTAAACCACACAGACCATGGTAGTGACAAGATGGCGCTGTCACATATTCCCCGCCTGATTTTGTTGTTGTTTCGACAACAATACTACCTCTGGCGCTTCAGTCGAAATCTCTCAGATCGTTGGTGCTGCGCATGACTCTTTCTGAGCGGCGATGCTTTGGGCTGAGCTTCTGTAATAGGTACAACCCGGCTGGGGACCCTCTTGGTCGTCATGTCCCTAGTTGTACTTTGTCGGGCTGGCAGTTACTGGGTTCTAGAAGATTCGCCTATTTGTGCCGCGTCGTTGCTTGCTTGTGACATCTGCTTGTCAGTGCATGTAGCTTTCGACTTTGTAGGGGGATTGCTCCTGACGTGCTTTACACTCGTTTTGTATTGACGGTGGCTTACATTCCCTACAATCTGCATTAGATGAGTTTCTTCTTCTGAACACTGAAGTTTCCTCCCCTAAACGTCGACACATTTTCTCGGCGCCCTTAGGTTGACAGTTGTCACGGCCATCTCTTGGCTTGCACCCTGAAGGCAACCTAGTTGTGGCAGTACGACTGGGGAAAGAGCTCCTTGAGGGACAGGCGGATATCAGATGTTCTGGGGACTTGCATCCAAAGCATCGTTTTGGAAGAGGGCCTTGAGGGCATTTGGCTGCCATGTGCTCTGAGAACTCTCCACAATTGTAGCACCTCAACTTTGTATGCTTTCTCTGTGTCATGGGACGCCTCCTACTACCCTTTCACTCCTGGCCGCAAATGCCGCATACATAGACTGCTTCCATGCCCTGGACAGATGGTTTGCTGTCAAATGCTACTCGTTCATTCCTTGCCAGACTCCGGAATCCCTTTCTGAAGATCTTGGTCTGATGTACGAATACATCAATACCTCCATCATCTGGCGCGATAAACCCCCATCCCCTGTGAACGCTATACCACTTGCAAACCCCGTGTCGCCTTGTTGGCGCAGCTGCGTTTGTTGGTACTGTCAGCTCACAGCTTTCCTTGACAACAGCCTGACTCTCACATACACGAAGGTCTAGTTGAGGTTCCTGCTCATACACCCCCTCGTCATGCTCTGGCTGTTCCCGCGGTTGGCATGGTGCTTTCTTTCTCTGCACTTCCTCTTGTGCTGGCGAACTGGCCTGTGACAGCTGTGCTAGCTGGGACTTTAGAAGAGATACTTCTGCCTCGAGTGCGTCCTTTTCAGAGAGAACTTCTACACTGGCTACCTGTACCATTGTATCAGGCTTTTTGCCTTCACCGAAAACAGCATATTCCCTAGGCCCCTGACTCACGGCCTGGAAATTCCTGGTCATCTCATTGACTGGTGGTCGCTCACTGTAAGCTTCTTCCACTATTTCCAGTAACTTCCCAGGGCTGGCCTTGGCTCCACCACGTATCCGTAATTCCCTAGAGACCATGGATGTGACATTATTCCAGATAACGTCTAACTTGTCTTCTGCAGAAAATGGCGCCATCTTCCACACTGCCTCTGTCGTGAAAAATTCTAATCCACATATATAAATTAGAAATTAAATGTAAAGCCTAACGAATTAATTCAATAAAGGAAAGAAGAATGGTAAAAGAACAGTGCGGTCACAATAGCGTACGCCTGTGTTATAGAACGTCATACTAGCTAAACAAGAAAACCCCTTTTTATGCTCCGTCTGCATAAACTACACGCGTTTCTAAAAATAAAACTGGTACTGTATTTCTTATAAGACCTTGATAGACACACTGCGTAATGACCTAGATTTAATATTACATTAATGTCATTATATACACTACGTAAACAAAAAGACAGACGGGCTTAGAAGAGAGAGAGAGAGATGTACGGAGGAACGCATGCAATGCTACCACGTCGTCTCGCGATATAAAAATTAATGCCACCCCACGCGAAAGGCATGCAGGCTTGATTTTTTTCAAATAAACAGTGACAAAAAACACTACCAATACGAGGTAAGGTTTTAAAAAACATGTTTAATGCTTATTAGGAAACATGACACAATACTGTTTTATGTCTGAAATCCTGACTTTATACTGACAGAACAGTCGAAAAGGCAGAACAGGTGGCGGTTCTAAAACAATAAATAAAAAAACAAATATACGACTATCCTAGAATAATGGCATGTTTGGACACTGCTTTAGGGGAAATGAGGCCAACACGTTAGATCCGATTTGATTGGCTAGAATAATATGTAAGGCGAAACATGATTAGTCGACTGCAAATACTATTTAAATTTTTTCAAAGGCTTTTGTAAACATGGTCTCATTGGTTAGACCATTTGATATAGTCAATTAGAAGCGTCAGTTCAGGGCCACTTTTTGAAAATAAACTTTGTGAGAAGCAAGTGCGTTGAGAACCAGCTCATATTTTTCTAATAAAAGCCTGGGACAGAGGCAGATCGGAATTGTGCCATAACTCATCGCCAGTCAACGTACTTGTTTAATATTTCCTTGAATTGTGGTAAGCTAGACATATTTGATATCTTTTAGATGAAAATTGAATGTGAATTGATAAATTATGTTTGTCTGTGTGTAGTTCAGTAGCAAACATGAGGCAAAGCCTAGATATTGCTCCACCATGTAAAAAACTTGTCGGCGAGGAGTATAACTGCAGAGGCGTTGTAACCATTAGGGAGAGGAATACTGGTGTATATTGTTACATGAGAAGCTAACAGTTGGCCTACAGCGCTGAACTCTGTGTTTGTTATGTCTTGTGCTTCAGTGTGGAAATAGATTATAATTAATTCTGAAGTAGGAGGTACAACCTTCTTATTTCAGGGACCGTGGTACTGAAGTAGTAAAGCAGCACCTGGTCTAAGTTTTGCTGAATCCAGAGGCTGGTAGCATACTCCTTGTTCAAGATATCGACCAGTGTTGTTTTTTAAGATAACTGAGAAGCAAGCGAGCAGAGGAGACAGTTTTCCTGCCGCCCACACAGAAGAAAAGATTTCGTTGGCCAGAGCAGCTCAATCTTGTATAACCCCCTCTAAAATTGACTGTACATTAAATCAAGAGGGACAGTTATTTGTTTTCAAATAAAAAGAAACTGTGAACCTATCCAATATTATTTCCACCAGTACAAACACATGAAGTCATGATGACAAACAACAACCTAGCTTTAAAAGCCAGTATTACCTCATAGTATTACATTACTACTTACACACATATTGTAATAATATTATATGTCAGGACAAAGATCCTATGTATAAATTGTGTATATACAACTTGTGATTACATTTGATTGTGATTCCTGATTCACTCTGTAGTTGAATCAGGATATCTGTTATTGAAAGGAATTAATACATATTTTAAAAGTTAAAACTTTACTTATTTAAGATAGACTTCTAAAGTGTTCTCTGTATGTGCGTGTCACAGTGTTGTAAAGTATTGTGGATTTTAATTAAAGTGTTTATCTGTCTGTTGGTTGTTGTGAACATACACTTCATCACTATCATAACCCTAGACATTCAACGTAGTCATCACAATATTCCAGAATAAGTCTGATTGAGATCTAAATGTGGTAGCAAAGTAAGGTCATCTGTAACACACCACAATAATTAGATACATATACCTTCACAGCTGATCTCAGTCAGTACACTAAGTCCCCTATAAATATTTATAATATCCCAACTTACCACAGCCTCTACATCTTCCACAAACTCTTGCCTAGTGGGACTTGCCTTTCCACCAAATCGCCTTACCTCCGGCACCTTCACGTATACTACCTTCATATGCGCATTAGCCATCTTGCTGCAAGAATGCACTGCTGGGTGTTTACAATATTATATTAGCTCTTTAGTTGTTTGCTCAGTGTCACTGTCTACCTATCCTGCCGACGACGCCAATTTTGAGAGGGTGGGCGAGATGATGATGATGCTGTTGTGATATGTGATCACTTTTTTGCACACTCGCAACCGACCCGATCAACAATAAAACTCTTGATTCTTAAAGCAGGGGCTGTATTTATTTTTACAACCCATTCAGTGACAAAGAGCACACTGAATGGACACATTAAACAAATAATCCAAGAAACAAAACACCCAGCCAGTGCTCAGTTGCTAATCGTGTCATTTCTATGCTCTACCCACACAGGGCGCCTCGTATCTTCGTTCTTTATTGTGGCCTAGTAATAAATCTTCTTGAAGATAGTGTGGTAAAAAGGCACTAAACCACAGAGACCATGGTAGTGACAAGATGGCGCTGTCACATTAAGATTGTATTTTTGGGAAAACTTAAGAATGTATTTTTGGTAAAACTTAAGACTGTATTTTTGGGAGAACTTAAGACTGTATTTTTGGGCAAAACTTAAGATTGTATTTTTTTGGGCAAAACTTAAAATAGTATTTTGTGGCAAAACTTAAGATTGTATTTTTGGGCCAAGCTTAAGATTGTATTTTTGGGGCAAAACTAAGATTGTATTTGTTTTGGCAAAACTTAAGATTGTATTTTTTGGCAATTAAAAATCAAAAATGTTTTAATTTTATAGTAATGTTTAAGCATGATATTGTAACTGTTTAAACGATTTGGACAAGTGAAGTCGGTGTTACGTGGTGTGATTTTTTTAACAACTGAGAAACATAAAGCTGTGTTTCAACCAGCGTTGTGGAGACGGCCAAAAATTTTCTGACTCAGGACTCCTGAAGTTTTAGACGTCTGATTCGGACTTCCGACTTGAACTCCGATTATGGTCGTTTTAATAGTCATATAGCATAAAATTCGGAGACGTTGTCTGGATATTTTTCACCGACTCCACTAAAAAAACGACCAACTCCACGACTCCGATTATAGTCTTTTTACTAGTCATATAGCATAAAATTTGGAGACGGTGTCTGGATATTTTTCACCGACTCCACTAAAAAAACGACAGACTCCACGACTCCGATTATAGTCTTTTTACTAGTCATATAGCATAAAATTCGGAGACGGTGTCTGGATATTTTTCACCGACTCCACTAAAAATACGACCGACTCCACGACTCCCGATTCCCCAGTCCTGGTTTCAACAATTTGGGACTAGTAAGGCTTTTGCTTTCATAAAAATTTAACAAATGTAATATTATGTTGAGCGTGCGATTGGCTCAGCGGTTGAGCCTTTTCCTTTTTCGGCACAGTTATCTAGTTCCGGGATCGAAACCTGGTAGCGTCACGCTCCAGTCTACCGGCTGTAACTGGGTACCTGACTCTGCTCGTGAGTTAGGGAAGGAAAAGGCAACGAGGAAATATCTGCTATGGGACTATTTTAAAAAAAATTATGTTTCTTAACAAATAGGAAACGCAATGTTACTTGTTTCTAACTGAAATCTTTGTTTAACTGTTGGGAACAATGGGTATTTGTTCATACATTATATATACATGTAATGTAGAAATTGTTGGAGAAGTAGAATTTTAGCATTTGAACGTAGCCAAACCAGGTGCAGATTTGTGCCAAGAAACAAAATTTAGTCTTAGTTATAACATAACCTTGAACTGCAAGTGAGTAATTCACGCCAATTTTCTCTTTCTGCAATTCAAATTTATAACTTTTTTTGTTTTGTTTTGCTGATAATCTCTTCTGGCTGTAACAAAGGAGATCTTCAGCACGTCGAAGGAAACCCTTCGTGAACTCGGCGTAAGAACTATAGCCTGACAGATTTATTTGTGTTTGTGAGAGGCAACGGATAAATTTCCATGGTGCTGATGTGGAAGAGTTTAAAGGAGAGAGAATGTTTGTACTTTGTTAAATTTCCGCAAGTCAGAAAAGTGAAAATGTTCAAGATTTGAATGGGTCTATTATTCCCGGTTCTTATCATTGTTCATTTAACCGGATTCACTTTAAACGCCAATAAACGTCTACAATTTTGGCATTCCTGTATCTGTTTACTTCATTAAATTCAAGGAGGGAGCTCATGTTTTCTTGAATCTCATAACAGCCTTTTCGTCACACTAATGATGTAGCTAACTGGGCCTACGTCTTTTTTATTGCAGGACCACTTTTACCGTAAAGCGTCGGGGGGGGGGGGGGAAATGGGGGAAGAAGTGGGGAGAGTTTGATGGCAAATCGGTGGTCTGTTTGATCGTTTGAAAGTTGTTCTTGTATGTTGCTGTTCTTTCATCAATAGTTCTCCTCTTTATACTCATTTAGAATGTGAAAGTACTGAAAACGTTAAACATTTTTAAAGAACAGGTAACAAACTATTGCAGACGTCCTGGAAAAACTATGAGGCGAGAGAAATGGAGATCAAACTATAACTTAATCAGTGGCGTCTCGTTTATATCGGATAATAGCGACATAAAAGAATTATCAGTAAATATATTATAACCGCTATGATTTTTTTCATTGAGAATGTATGTTTTAATTTTCCTATATGTGAAATAGGAGCAAGGCGGGGGTAGCATTTTCCACATTATTTTAAATATATGTATTTGTGTTCAGAATTTCTCATAAGAATTCCATAAAATTGGTGCTGATGGATTTTTCACTGCACAATTTTATAAACCGCATACTAAAGTTATGGTTAGGGCACACCTACTGATAACTTTACAATGCAGTTCTTTGTTCTGTAATCCCCAGGATAAAAGAGACAGATGGAGATCAAAAAACACAGGGAGAAGAGAACTAGAGACAGATGGAGATAAAAAAAAAACAGGGAGAAGAGAACTAGAGACAGATGGAGATCAAAGAACACACGAAAAAGAGAAATAGAGACAGATGGAGATCAAAGAACACACGGAGAAGAGAAATAGAGACAGATGGAGATCAAAGAACACACGGAGAAGAGAAATAGAGACAGATGGAGATCAAAGAACACACGGAGAAGAGAACTAGAGACAGATGGAGATAAAAAAAACACAGGGAGAAGAGAACTAGAGACAGATGGAGATAAAAAAAAACACAGGGAGAAGAGAACTAGAGACAGATGGAGATAAAAAAAACACAGGGAGAAGAGAACTAGAGACAGATGGAGATAAAAAAAAACACAGGGAGAAGAGAACTAGAGACACATGGAGATCAAAGAACACACGGAGAAGAGAAATAGAGACAGATGGAGATCAAAGAACACACGGAGAAGAGAACTAGAGACAGATGGAGATAAAAGAACACACGGAGAAGAGTAATAGAGACAGATGGAGATCAAAAAACACAGAGAGAAGAGAACTAGAGACAGATAGAGATCAAATAACACACGGAGAAGAGAAATAGAGACATATGGAGATAAAAAACACAGGGAGAAGAGAACTAGAGACAGATGAAGATCAAAGAACACACGGAGAAGAGAAATAGAGACAGATGGAGATTAAAAAAACACAGGGAGAAGAGAACTAGAGACAGATGGAGATCAAAGAACACAGGGAGAAGAGAACTAGAGACAGACACAGATCAAAGAACACACGGAGAAGAGAAATAAAGACAGATGGAGATAAAAAAACACAGGGAGAAGAGAACTAGAGACAGATGGAGATAAAAGAACAAACGGAGAAGAGAAATAGAGACAGATGGAGATAAAAAAAACACAGAGAGAAGAGAACTAGAGACAGATGGAGATCAAATAACACACGGAGAAGAGAAATAGAGACAGATGGAGATAAAAAACACAGTGAGAAGAGAACTAGAGACAGATGAAGATCAAAGAACACACGGAGAAGAGAAATAGAGACAGATGGAGATCAAAAAACACAGGGAGAAGAGAACTAGAGACAGATTGAGATCAAAGAACACACGGAGAAGAGAAATGGAGACAGATGGAGATCAAAGAACACACGGAGAAGAGAACTAGAGACAGATGGAGATCAAAAAACACAGGCAGAAGAGAACTAGAGACAGATGAAGATCAAAGCACACACGGAGAAGAGAACTAGAGACAGATAGAGATAAAAAAACACAGGGAGAAGAGAACTAGAGACAGATGGAGATCAAAGAACACACGGAGAAGAGAACTAGAGACGGATGGAGATAAAAAAAACACAGGGAGAAGAGAAATAAAGACAGATGGAGATCACAGAACACACGGAGAAGAGAACTAGAAACAGATGGAGATAAAAAAAAACACAGGGAGAAGAGAACTAGAGACAGATGGAGATAAAAAAACACACGGAGAAGAGAACTAGAGACAGATGGAGATTAAAAAAACACAGGGAGAAGAGAACTAGAGACAGATGGAGATCAAAGAACACACGGAGAAGAGAACTAGAGACAGATGGAGATAAAAAAAACACAAAAAGAAGAGAAATAGAGACAGATGGAGATCAAAGAACACACGGAGAAGAGAACTAGAGACAGATGGAGATAAAAAAAACAGGGAGAAGAGAACTAGAGACACATGGAGATCAAAGAACACACGGAGAAGAGAAATAGAGACAGATGGAGATCAAAGAACACACGGAGAAGAGAACTAGAGACAGATGGAGATCAAAAACACAGGGAGAAGAGAACTAGAGACAGATGGAGATCAAATAACACACGGAGAAGAGAAATAGAGACAGATGGAGATTTAAAAAACACAGGGAAGAAACTGAGACTTTGATTCCTCTGTGCCTGTAGGTGTTTAAGGCTCTTTGTGAGGACAGATGGTGATCAAAGAACACACGGAGAAGAGAACTAGAGACAGATGGAGATCAAATAACACACGGAGAAGAGAACTAGAGACAGATGGAGATAAAAAAACACAGGGAGAAGAGAACTAGAGACAGATGGAGATCAAAGAACACACGGAGAAGAGAAATAAAGACAGATGGAGATAAAAAAAACACAAGGAGAAGAGAACTAGAGACAGATGGAGATAAAAGAACACACGGAGAAGAGTAATAGAGACAGATGGAGATCAAAAAACACAGAGAGAAGAGAACTAGAGACAGATAGAGATCAAATAACACACGGAGAAGAGAAATAGAGACATATGGAGATAAAAAACACAGGGAGAAGAGAACTAGAGACAGATGAAGATCAAAGAACACACGGAGAAGAGAAATAGAGACAGATGGAGATCAAAAAACACAGGGAGAAGAGAACTAGAGACAGATGGAGATCAAAGAACACAGGGAGAAGAGAACTAGAGAAAGACACAGATCAAAGAACACACGGAGAAGAGAAATAAAGACAGATGGAGATAAAAAAAAACACAGGGAGAAGAGAACCAGAGACAGATGGAGATAAAAGAACAAACGGAGAAGGGAAATAGAGACAGATGGAGATAAAAAACACAGAGAGAAGAGAACTAGAGACAGATGGAGATCAAATAACACACGGAGAAGAGAAATAGAGACAGATGGAGATAAAAAACACAGTGAGAAGAGAACTAGAGACAGATGAAGATCAAAGAACACACGGAGAAGAGAAATAGAGACAGATGGAGATAAAAAAAACACAGGGAGAAGAGAGCTAGAGACAGATGGAGATCAAAGAACACACGGAGAAGAGAACTACAGACAGATGGAGATAAAAAAACACAAGGAGAAGAGAACTAGAGACAGATGGAGATCAAAAACACAGGCCCCATCGAGGCCAGCTCCTTGACGTGGAGATGGGGGCTCAAGTACAGCCATCAGCGGCTGAAAAACCAAGACTGGCCAGGCCCTCCTACACTCGAGCAAGACCACAGTCTGCCCTAGCAAGTCAAGGTGCTGAAGACGGAGGCAACCAGCCAAGAGGCGCACCACAGCAATCAGGATGCCACGCACATGCGCTATGGAAGTATGCCTATATCTGCAAAACGTTATGGCACTCGCCCTGTGACGGACACCCAGGCAGGCGCAGTGCCGGGCCCTCTGCCTCGGAAGGGCCCAACCCCTAAACAACATTGCAGATATAGACAATATAGTTCAAGCGAACGAAAGAAGAAGAAGAAGAAGAAAAACACAGGGAGATAAGAACTAGAGACAGATGGAGATCAAAGAACACACGGAGAAGAGAAATAGAGACAGATGGAGATCAAAAAATACAGGGAGAAGAGAACTAGAGACAGATTGAGATCAAAGAACACACGAAAAAGAGAAATAGAGACAGATGGAGATCAAAGAACACACGGAGAAGAGAACTAGAAACAGATGGAGATAAAAAAACACAGGGAGAAGAGAACTAGAGACAGATGGAGATCAAAAAACACACGGAGAAGAGAACTAGAGACAGATGGAGATTAAAAAAACACAGGGAGAAGAGAACTAGAGACAGATGGAGATCAAAGAACACACGGAGAAGAGAACTAGAGACAGATGGAGATAAAAAAAACACAGGGAGAAGAGAACTAGAGACAGATGTAGATCAAAGAACACACTGAGAAGAGAACTAGAGACAGATAAAGATAAAAAACACAGGAAGAAGAGAACTAGAGACAGATGGAGATCAAAGAACACACGGAGAAGAGAACTAGAGACAGATGGAGATAAAAAAACACAGGGAGAAGAGAACTAGAGACAGATGGAGATCAAAGAACACACGGAGAAGAGAACTAGAGACAGATGGAGATAAAAAAAACACAGGGAGAAGAGAACTAGAGACAGATGGAGATCAAAGAACACACGGAGAAGAGAACTAGAGACAGATGGAGATCAAATAACACACGGAGAAGAGAACTAGAGACAGATGGAGATCAATGTTCAGGCTGCAGAGGCAAATACAAAAATCATATTTAAAATTCAATAATGATGGTGGCGTACAATAAAACTGAAAATAGATGATTGGGGAAAACACGAAAAAAATTGTTTTGCAGTCAGTTTTTATGGCTTTGGGGCAGGAGACTATCCTACCAGGTGGCAAGCGGTACTTGTTTATAGCACCAATGCTAACATACGGAAGTGAGTCATGGACAATTAATAAACAAGTATGAAAAGCAGTAGAAGCCGCAGAGATGTGGTTTTACGGAAGAATATTTAAAATATCATGTACAGCTAAAAAGAGTAATGAGGATGTCCTGAAAGAGGCAAATGCGTGAGGGAAGCTTATTTCACAGGTTAGAAGTAAGCAATCCATTTTCGTCGAGCATGTTATGAGAACTGCCATCAATGGTACCTATACCTTGCAGCGGAATGGCAGCTTGTGTACCCTGACAATCCCCAGAGCTATGCCAGTGGGAGATTTACTCCTGGTAGGTTCAACCAAGCTGGACTGGTCTGCGTGGGTAGAGGTCAGACAAAAGCTGGTACTCTTTTCCTCCAGGTTGGGGGTTTTAGCACAGGGCCGACACCCCTGTCTATGTAAAAAATCGCACATGTTACGGAAACAACAATAAATGGAAAAACTTTGCTGCGGGACGGACATCCGGAGTCTCAGGCTCATATGACTGACAGTGGTGAAAGCCGAAAGGAAGCCACTGGCATGAAAACGGATGCCCCGACCGCAAAACACGAAACCAGAATTGGTTTTTGGAACGTCAGAACTATGAATGAGGCAGGAAAGCTGAGACAAATCACAGCAGAGATGAGGAACTACAAGATACATATCCTGGTGTAGCGGGAGGTTATTTAAATTTATTTATTATGTAAGAGTATGCCAGTAAAGAGTTCTGACCTTACAAGTAATACCCCAGTCTTAGAAATAAGCACTGGTGTATTGTTATCATAACAATAGTCAGACTGTGAAAACCCTGGCCCAGTTGGTAAGAAGTAGTACCAGGATTTAAGGTGTCTCCTCCCTGTGACTATCTTATGATTACTTATATGCTAGGGGATAAGTAAAATGTACATTCACTGAACCCACAAAATGGAAGAAGTGAATAAATCCTCAGGTACAGTTAAAATAGTTTAATAATTACACTAATATTCTATTTCTACTAGTTGGAAAAGAGCATATACATATATATAAAAGTATTCACACAATTACTATTATGGTCTGTTTATACTTCAAGATCTTAAATAATAAAGTTACTGAAATCACTGTTATTAGTCCTTTGAATTTAAGGATAACTGTCATCAGTTGACTGAGTTTCTGTATGGTTACTTATTGTTTTCAACTATTGGCTGTTTCACATGTATAGGTGGTCAGTGTCAAACAGGACACTTATCTTTCCAACTCGATACTGCTGAAACTGTCCTTTGCTGATATCAGACTTGGTAGGCCCAACAGTAGGGATGCCAATGACCAGTTGAAGTTCACTCTTTGGGGTCCTGCACTTTGGTGGGATTGCCTCGGATGAACTACACCGGCTTCTGATACTGGACAGTCTGGTTTGAGTTATTTCATGGAACCTGCAACATATCAGCCTTGGCTAGTATCTGGCTAGACTTGTAGTTGACTAGCACAGATGTCAGACCAGTCAGTCATCAGATGTCACCGTTATACAATCATAGTAAGTAAGGACATCATTTCAGTGATATAGCATTAATATTAACATTTCAATTAAGTGTAACTGACTAGCACATAAGTCAGACAAGTCAGTCATCAGGTGTCAAAGTTATACAGTCATAGCAAGTAACATCAGTTCAATGATATAGAATTAATATTAACATATCAGTAATAAACATCATCTGGTTTATTCCGCTCCTATACATCCCTTCATATTCTATAACTTGATCCTTCCAAATCATATCAAGTACGAATTCAAATACTGATGCTATCCTTAGCATCTACACAAAAGTAATACATAAATAAAGAAAGTGAGTGACCACGTGATCAGGTTGCTTTCTACTGAAACTGGCTGTAGAACACTCCAGTTTACTAGCTGTAAATGGGTACGAAGTTGTGCGCTCGAACTAGGGAAGGCAAAGGCAGCGAGGAAGGGGACTAGTCACCTTAACCTCGTAAACTGGGATCTTCCATGATGAAGTTTCTAACACTTCATTTCCCTATGACAATCTCTGCCATGGGACTGCCTTTATCTTCGTAAGCGATAAAGCAATATGATAAATATAACTTCATTAGGCCGTGGGGCTATTTGTGATTACTTTTTGTACAAGCAACACTCATCCATAATGCACATGAATAAATCATATTAAAATAATAATACGTTATATCAATGAATATTATACAGGCATATTTTGTGAATTCTGTATGAACCTGAAATAACAAATATTATACACGGTAGTTATCATAATTTCGCTTACCCTCAGACTTCAGATACTGGACTTAAAAATGTTTCTGGCGATCCGCTCACAATTCATGGGTCGTGGCGAAACTCTGCCTCCAGTCTGTCTGAACCCTCTTTCGTTGTCTGTAGCTCAGTTTACTGATACGCTTTAAATACGTATAGCGCGGACGTATCGGAGAGTACCGACGTCACAGCTTAAACCTAAGCCTGAAAAATCCTTCCCGAACAGTGATTTCGGCCGAACTGTGCGTCGACTGAAATTTTGCCTTTATCATTCTCGGCATATATAATATCCATATAGTTCCATCTTATCTAGTTTTATACAGCTGATAAAACTCTATCTTCCTATCCATGTAATTTCCCAAACTGTTATTTGTTGATTTTAATATTTAGAACAGAAGTGGGTTTACATGCTTTTAGCGTAACTGTGGGCAGCCGAAATACGCATATATCTCCGTAAATGAGAACTTCCTACCGTTCCATCTTATATGCAGTTATACACCATCCTTCCCTGTACTGAAATGTAAAATCCTTTTCATACGGATTCCCTTCGTTTTTATTTATCGTTGGCGATTTCCTCTGTCCGATACACATTTCGCTGATACGCCGCCATTTTGAAAGCGGTCACTCGATCGTAGATGGCTTTATAAATCTAACTGAAAACGTTTGCAATGACTTGAAACCAATTTTGCGACAAACCTTGTCATTGGAGGAACACTTTTTCCACACAAGGAAGTGCACAAGTTAACGTGGGAATCACCAAACGGACGGAACAGAAACCAGATAGATCACATCATGATCATTGGCAGATGGAGACATGCACTACAAGACGTGAAAGTAAGAAGAGGCGCAGATGTGGGAAGTGATCATCACCTAGTAGTAGCAAGACTGAAAGTGAAACTCGGAGCTGCTGGACCAGTTGCAGTCAAACAGAAAAGATATAACATCACGAAACTGAAGGATCCCCTCACCAGAAAAGCTGTCGAGATTCAACACCATCTCAACAATATACAAGGAAAGCAGCAAGTCATGCTTGGGATTCCAGGAAAGAAAGAGCCAAGACTGGATAACACCAGATACGCTAAACACCATAGCGAAGAGAAAGGAAATGAAAAGAAAGAAAACAGAAGCTAAGTCTCCCAGGTTAAAGGCAAAATATAGTGAACAGTACAGTCAGCTGGACAAGGAAGTTAAACGTCAAACCCGTGCTAACAAAAGGAAATTTCTGGATGACCTTGCAAGACAGGCAGAAAAGGCAGCACTGAGAAATGACCAAAGCACAGTATACAAAATAACTAAAATCATCAGTGGAAAACGAGGTGCAAACAATATTACATTAGTAAGAGATAAGCACGGAAATCTCATCACGACAGTAGAGGGACAGAAAACAAGATGGGCAGAGCATTTCAGAGAAACTCTGAATAAGGAACCACCAGAGATACAATTGAATGTTCCTGAGGCTGAAAATGATTTAGATGTTAATACAGACATCCCACGAAAAGAAGAAATCATCACAGCAATCAAAGGGTTAAAGAATGGAAAAGCTCCTGGTCATGATAACTTAAATGCAGAGCTATTTAAGACAGACCCAGAGCTAGCAGCAGAACTATTAGAACCACTATTTGCACAAGTCTGGAAAACAGGGACAACACCAACGGAGTGGAGAAAAGGAATAATTGTCAAATTGCCCAAGAAGGGAGATCTTGCAGACTGCAATAATTGGAGAGGAATAACTCTTCTCTCAGTTCCCAGCAAAATACTAGGCAGGATAATTATACAGAGAATCTCAAAAGCAGTAGACCACAAACTGAGGAAAGAACAAGCAGGATTTAGAAAGAACAGAAGATGTGTAGATCATATATTTACCCTCAGGAACATTATAGAGCAGTGCTCAGAATGGCAAAGACAGCTGTACATTAATTTCGTTGATTTTGAAAAGGCTTTTGACAGTATACAAAGGGACAGTTTATGGAAAATACTGAGGGCTTATGGAATTCCAAGCTGCATAGTGTCAATCATAAAAAGACTATATGCCAACTTTACGTGTAGCATTGGGCAGAGCAACCTAACCTTTGAAGTGAAGACAGGAGTACGACAGGGATGTCCCGTATCAACCACTCTATTTTTAACAGTCATAGACTGGGTGATGCGCCAGACAACAGAGGGAAGTCCAAGAGGAATAAGATGGACTACATTTTCTACATTAGAAGATCTGGAATATGCAGGTGACATTGCACTGCTAGCACATTCACATCAACACATCCAGGAAAAAACGGATAGACATAATAAGTATAGCCAGCAGGTGGGCTTGAACATCAACCTAAAGAAGATAGAGGTCATGACGCTCAATGTGAGCAACCCTGAGCCCATATCAGTAAGGAATCAGCAACTGGAACAGACAGATGCCTTCACATACCTAGGATGCATAGTAACACCAGAAGGCAGAGCAAGCAAAGACATCAACAACAGAATGAACAAAGCAAGAACAGCCTCTTTTAGTCTAAACAACACCTGGAAGTCCTCTCAGTACAGCACAAGCACAAAATTAGGATTATATCAGAGCTGTGTGCTTTCTGTGCTTCTCTATGGCGCGGAGAGCTGGAGAGTTACAGAGAAGGAAATGTCGAAATTGTCCTCTTTTCACACAACATGCCTAAGAAAAATTCTTCGAATCTTTTGGCCGAATACCATCACCAACCAAGATCTGCTTACTCGGAGCAAGCAAGAGGACATGCACACCATCATAGCTGGCAGATGCTGGAGCTGGGTTGGCCATGTCCTCAGAAGAGACCCCGATGCCATCACAAGAACAGCTATGCTATGGACCCCAGAAGGAAAACGAAAGAGAGGCCGACCAAAAACAACTTTGCGGAGGACTGTGGAGGCTGAGATGCAAAGAATGAACCAGAGTTGGGGCACTGTACGAAGGATGGCAGCCGACCGAGCAAAGTGGAATCAATTTGTTGTTGCCCTACAAGACGCCACCAGGCGTAATGGCCACTGACTGCTTTGACGGTCGGCGGCTAAGGATCAAAGAAGAAGAAGAAGATGTTATGAGAAGAAGAAAGTTGGATTATATCGTGACAACTGAAAAAGGATAATTGGGCTGGTTCACATTATGGCATGGAAATAAAACAACAACAGAACTGACAAATAGTACTGGGTAGAGGAAGTTGTGGATAGACATAATCCCCATACGCCAGCAGGCATGGTACTTGTAGAAGTCAGTTTTAACAACGAACAATAAACTATAACCATTGGACATTTCGGGGTTACCTTTTGTCAGCCACAGTCACAAACTGGAGACAAAGAAGAGAAATATAGTTATCTTCAATATATGTCTCACACCTAAGGGTCTTTTATATTTGGAGATGCGCCCTAATATACCCGCTAGGTTGAACGGGACGCGCCTCGCCAAAACGAGGCAAAATTTTATTTTAAAAAAAAGAAGAAATATAGAAAAACTATGTAAAACAAATTGCCACAAAAACCACTGCAGCAGGAGAATGTGGCTGTTTCGTGCAGGCTTCCTGCAAGTGGACCAGCTACAGTAGGGGGCATAAAGGAATATGATGATGATGAATGATGATCATGGTGAGAAAATGGCAAAGGACACAGGAATTACGTGCTGGGGGTGGAGGGGAGGGTAATAGTTAATTAACAAATAAAATTCTGAGAGAAAAAAAAGAAATAAATGTCAGCCAAAACAAACTAACTGCTAGAACAGAACAAAGAACATCATATACAACAAACAACAGGATGGATCTAATGTAAAAGACTTATCCAGTGTCACTTGGAAATTTCTTTAACAAGGAAAAAAAATGTGTCATTTGTAAAAATGACATACCATATTTGTACTTATATTTTATGTTAAAAAACGTGGTTTTATTTTTTTTTCCTACAAAAATGAGACGTGGAGAAAAGGAAATGGGGAAGCAGGAGGAGTAAATACGAGTAATTGATTTAGATATCAACAGAAAGAGTTTGAGAAATAGGTTATAGACGAAGAAATACAAATATTTATATAGCCATAACGAAGAAATTGAAATATCGGCATGTTAACATTTTTGCTCTGGATAACATAATGATAGTTACTGGTCTATTACAGCACATTAATAGCGTATTAATGATATTTTCGTTACAGGTGTAGACAGTACCTAACAAGTAACCTTGATATCATGAAACCTGGACTAATTTGTGAAAGTTAATTTTTACTGGAAGCAGCAGATTTAACATTTAGTCGCAAGTTTAGTTGGAGGAGGGACATGAGAACTTACATTATCAGTAGTAGCTGTAGCCTTCTTCTGTCAAAAGAAACTATGAGAATGGTGTGCTCTTAAAGTGATAACCGCTGCGCTTTTCCCGATGTTCATTTCGACGTGTTCTCTTCTCCTATGCTTGTTGAAGGAGCCTCTCCTCGTTCAGTCTGAGGCAACGTTAAAGGGAGCGTCGTCTTTATAGTCTGGACTAACGTCTAGTGTGTTCCTGTCTCTCTTATACACATATTTATACCTCAGCTGTGGCTCCCGGGCTGTCCTTTTGACATCTGCCTGTTGTCCATAGATAATATCTTTGGGAATGCGATCGTCTTTCAGGTGGCACATATGGCCAAGCCAGTGTAATCTGCGCTGTTTAAGCTGGGTATGCATGCTGTGAAGGCCAGGGCGTGAGAGAGCGTCGACATTTGTCACTGAATCCTCATTTCAAATTCCAAGAATGTAGTATAGACACCGTAGGTGGAAGGTATTAAGCCATTTTTCTTGATTAGCATAGGTTGTCCATGCTCCGCTGCCGTAGAAATGCGTGCTTTCGATGCAAGCATCATGTACCATATATGTGGCCTTTATTGTTAGTTAGGGGTTTCCCCAGGCACGCATTGAGAGACGGGCAAAGATGAAGTTACAATTAAGCGTCATTATAATAATCATCACCTCTACACCTCACGGTAGAATGGGAACGACTAAGTAAGTAAGTAAGTATAATAATCATCATCTTGTAGTATTGATAGTAATACTTTTGTTCTCGCCAGGTTGTGTGGAGAAGGGCATCTGACCCCAACCCGCTGACCATCGGTGAGGACACATACGTCAATGACCGTAGGTTCAAGGTCGTCCACATGAAACATTCTCTAGAGTGGAACCTTCACATCGAAAACGTACACCCTGACGACAGTGGCGTATATGAGTGCCAGGTGTCGGCAAAAAGACGTCAGATACGCCAGAACATCATGCTTACTGTAGAAGGTAGGTCTGGTCTGGGGAGAACAATCACAGATTGATAACACCAGTGCATCATTTACTGTAGAAGGTTGGTTTGGAGACGACAACCCCACACACAGATACGCCAGAACATCATGCTTACTGTAGAAATCATGAGAGGAAAACCACAGAACATCCTGATACTATTGAAGGTAGATCTGGAGATACGAAAACCACGTATAGAAACGACAGAACATCATTTGCTATAGAAAAAAGATCTGGAGAGGATAACCACAACATCATGCTTATTATAGAAAATAGGTCTGGAGAGGCAAACCTGAGACAGATACACCATTACATCATTTACTGCAGAAGGTAGGTTTGGATAGTGCAACTACACACAGATACACCAGAACATCATGCTTACTGTATAAAGTAGGTCATGAGAGGACAACCACAGATAAATACGCTAGAACATCATCGTTGCTGTGGAAGGTAGGTCTGGAGAGAACAACAACAGATAGATATGCCAGAACGCCACACACTGTAGAAAGTAGATGTAGTGAAGTGGATGTGATAGACGAGTGTAGACAGCGAGAGAATATAGTTGAGATATATACCTCTCAAAAGCGAATACAAGAATTAAGGAAAGTTATATAGACTTACTTAATTTACTGTTTACAGGCCTCGGGTTTCCCTTCCTTATATATAGACTTACTGTTTACAGGCCTCGGGTTTCCCTTCCTTATATATAGACTTATCGCGAGTTCTGATAAAAGTTTAATTGAATATGATCTGCTCAAGAAAGAACAAAGCTATTGAGATTTCAGGGAAGTCAGCTTCCATTAGTTGCAAATTAATTATTAAGTAACTATATCTTATTATGTTTACTGGCTGATTAAACATTTTTTTTTTATATTTTCAATCTTACACAGGGGAAGTTTTGAATAAGGTGATCTCGCTCAGCCAAACATTGTTATTTTATAGCGAATTTATGATGATAATCCCCAGCCAACACAGTTCAGTAAAGACAAGGCCCAACCCAGCGTATTCGACAACACTTTTAGCGTAGATCTCTGACCACTTATTACGTAAGGCTTTCCTTACAACGCTATCGAAAACCAGATGCTATTCCAATGAAGATGTCAGAAATCGTCACTAGAGCTTCATTCCAGTCCAGAGAGATTTCCCCAAGGTGCGAACTACGTCTACGCTTTCTGTGTTCCCTCGTGCCCAATGTGAGAAATATAGTCACAGCTAAGACAAGAAGAGTAGATGACGAGAATGGTTGCTCTGTGTAAGCGGGAAAGAGTTAGGTTGAGTTTTAAGGAGACAGAAATAAATTTTCCCTGGCTGTAATGAAAATGCATATCATTTATTTTTGTCAAGATAGAGGTGAATTGGTTTTTTTTTCCCTTTTTCTTAGCGATACAACTCGGAACAGACGAGAGAAAGAGTATATTAAGAAATAATGTGGAACCCAAATGGCGCCTTCGCGGTAGACCAATTAGGATATCCTCTTTTATTCTTCTTTCCATCCTTGGAATCTTCATACATGAAGCTCAGACGATAAATCCCGTTTCCAAGTAAATAATGACCATAGTAATCGATTTCGGAATGATAAATGATGCATTTCTAGATGACAGAAAATGGCGTCTTTATCACAGAACATCGTTTTGTCATCGCGGGCTGTTCAAAACGTCGAGTTCATCCGGAATCATTTTTGCATTTAGAAATGTCTAGACTGTATTTGGTTACTTGGTACAAGTACTAGGAGATTGTTGTACCAATCGCATTACTAAATAGTTTGCTATTTATAGTTCGAGCACTAACTTTTCATAAATTTGTTTTGTTTAGTTTGTTATTGTGTTGTTATTGTAGTTTTTTAGCAGAATATTACATATTGGCAACAGATTAGTAAATATTAAGTTATATGATCGATTGATTTACGATTGCTCAATAGATTAGTCATGTAACTGTTTATTTCGATCACTTTTTCTTGATATTCTTGCATCGTTTTTTTTTTCCTTTCAGATGCGCCAGAGTATAAAACCTTTAAACCAGGTAAGCATACACCGCCCGTGTAGTTCCTTTCAGTCTCCGAGAAGACGCAGAAAATATAGAGCCACTATTCCCTGCTGATCTCCTTACAGAAAGCCGGCACTAAGCATTCACATCCTCTTGCAGCAATGGTTTCTGTAGTGATAAGTTTTACATTATAAAGTTGCCAGCCCCATGACTCAATTCATATTAGTCGCCTGGGAGTACAGTAGTCCAGTCATTTCTTTGTTTCTTCAGAAACTTCCAGGAACTACGAATGTCAACAATTTACTGTTACAGAAAATGCATCACAAAAAATAAGTCAACTTCACTACCTTAAGTTGTTGGCAACTGAAATCATTAAAATGCTTTATTTAAATTTCATAAAACTGAAATCAATGTCAATTTTGGTAATTTTTCATCCGGGCGAATTGTAGAAGGTCTGGGTGAATATTTTAAGTGACTGCACAATGTATCTTAGCGTCTAGAACTGACAGTAAAAATTCTAGATCAGTTATTTTGTTTTGATTAATCCCGATGCAGACCCCCCCAATAAAAAAAAATTATTTGATTCACAGCCATATCAAAGCATGTTTAATAATTTTACATTCGAAATGTTAAATTTCAACTTTAGCTGATTTTTATGCAAGACATGACTCCTGCTACTCTGAGACAGATTGAATTTGTTATTTTTTTTTTATATTTTAAATAAACACATACTGCAAGTGTATTGATTGTTGTTGATTTTCCGCAAGACCGGTGGACATCTTTTTTCAAAGCACTCGTTAGCTTTTTCTGTTTTTTTTTTTGTTTTTTTTTTAACATCTAGCTTTATTCACATAATTTTCTATTTTACCGGCGGAATATTCAAATACAACATAACCAAGCATATTTAGTTGTCTTACGAGCAACAAACTGCATTTGTTTTCTGTGCCATTAAACATTGTGGAAAAACGGAAATTCACCAATTACTTACTTACTTACGTTCCTATTCTCCCCCCCCCCCCCCCGGGGGGGGGGGTGTCAGATTTGCCAGAGAGAGCGCCATACTATCCTATCGGCTGTCTTCCTCCTGGCCTGAGTCCAGTCTAGTCCTCGGTCCTTCAGAGATTGTCTAATGTTGTCCTCCCAGAGAACTCTGGGTCGTCCTGGAGGTCTGGGTCCCTGGCTCTTAGTTTCCCATGTTTGTCGTGGTAGCCGATCTTCTCTCATTCTGCAGATATGGCCAAACCATCGTAGCTGGGACTGTTCTACTCAGGTCTACAGGGACTAGGTTTTGAGGCCATGAAATTCATCATACGGGTATTAATTCGCCACATATGTTATTGGTGGCATTGACGTCGGCTCTATAATATTATGCGCCGTCATGGATATTAGGGAGTAAAGAATAGATCCATTGCGTCCTGCCTAAAATATGGTAAAAGGCGACTAAGTATAGTTCACAAGAGACCAACAACTCCATCGTATACAATAAATTTCTGTGGAAATCACATCCTCAAAAGTAAATAAAGCTCGTTGGCTCAGTCACCCTATACAGAAGACAATGCTGTAGTGATCCTTTCCTTATTCAGGAGCGAAAATGGAGCAGAAGAACGATAGATGCGCCGCAGTTGTCATACATCAGCGTTCACATTCTCAAAGAAGCAACAGTTAAATTCAGAGATGCTCCTGTACCAATTTCTACCTTATCATGATCTCTTTCGGAGCTTCTATTAATTGGAATCTTGCTAGCAGTCTATTGTCTCCACATAGAAATTTTTAAAAATTTGCACGGCTCAAATTTAGAGCATCTGATTCATCAAAACTATTGCCAGCAGTTTAATTCAAATTATCTCAAAATATCAGTTTCAAAACATTTGCACCGCTCACGCCTTCCGTTCCATCAAAACTGTCACCCGCAGTGTAACTCGAACTATCCAAAAATCAAGTTCAAAACATTTTCACGGCTATATTCAGAAATTCTCTTTCATCAAAACTCTCACCTGCAGTGGAACTCCAACTATCCTAAAATCAAATTCAAAACCTTTTAACGCCTATATTCAGAAACTCACTTTCATCAAAACTCTTGCCTGCAGTGTAACTCGAACTATCAAAAAATCTAGTTCAAAACATTTTCACGGCTATATTCAGAAATTCTCTTTCATCAAAACCCTCACCAACTGTCACATATGAAAATAGTCGCAGCAGTGATCGTCCACTTCCCCCCTTCCCCCCCCCCCCCCCCCCCTACAAGTTTATATTTTTTTGCTACACGAACGCCTGATTCACCTAACACGTGAGCCGTTTGGCAATTAAACACGGTGGAACAGAGCGTAGTGCGCATATGGTGAAAACGTTCTTTGATCAGGGATATACGCGGGCCAGGCCAGGCGTTAACAAGAGGCCAGGCGTTAACAGTTTCTTTGAAGAATCAAGGGGCGATCAGTCTGAGACATACCTGGAATTGTTACATGTTCAGGGGGAATTAACTTACGTAGCTGATATTCGGCAAGGCGGAGATAATCAAAGACAAGCTAGAGATCGTCGGTCGGCAGAGGTTGCAGAATAACCTTTGATTCAGGATTTGAACGGCAAATTTACCCGACCCTGGGCGTAGGTGGGACCTTTCGCATGAAGAAGCGAAAAGAACGGAATCTATGAATATATACCTTATCTCTCCTATAGTCTTTATCAGTTGCTCTCAGATTTTTCTGAATTCACTAGCTCGTTATCCTAAGATTTCTCGTACAGAGTGTATTATTAGATTTCGTGGAGTGTTTCATTTTTCTGTTGCGGTAATTTATATACTAGTCTTTAAGTGATTTGGTGTGTTTAAAGTTTTCATTTATATTTCAATGGGATTTTCTGTGTTAAATGAATAGCATAATTAAATAACTTATAGCAAATTTTTCCAGTAAATTTAATTACTCGCTATTTCCCAGTAAGAGATGTTTTAAATTGACTAGTACATACATTAAATAACTGTCTACTGACGGTATATATTATTTACTTCTATCTATTTTTATTTAATTTTATAAATGACTAGTGCTCATATCACGCGTTAAAAACGATAGGATAAGCTAGACATTTGTGTTTTAAATCTAATTTATAACGGAATGGTGAAGAGGTCTTACCTTAACACGTGTTAGATCTATTATTGTTATTATGGTTAAATGTTTATATTTCTTTCCTAAAAACCTGCAAACTAGCGGTCTAACGGTCATGGCCACATGAACTTACGTTCTTAGAGTGTTATAATCTATAAGCATTCAAGGATATTTAATATTGATGAGCTTCTTGCTGTGGCCTGTGCGGTCCATTTTTCCTCATTTCATGAGAGAAATCAGAATAGAACCAATAAATTATAATATTAACTGGACCAGAACTATTACCAGATTTCATTTATATCAATCTCATCAGCCAGCTGTGTGGCAAGATATATTGTCAGCAACATTTGTGTAACTTAACATATTGTCTCAGCAACCAGAGGCTAGACAACCCAGAATATATATGTATTATTCATCCTATGTCGGCGATCACCACGTATGAACCTTGCGCCAACCAACTGAAGGCAGAGATACCGTATTTTTTTATCCAGGAAAAATTAAATCACCAACTCCAGCGACTCCCGTGCAATTTGCAGTCCGCAACTACGGCGAGTCTGGGGCTGGATTTGGCAAAACTTAATATGACACTGAGTATTCCTATTATTTATTAGTGTTTATTTCCACGGAATGCCTGCGACAACTATTGGGGTAAGCGAATATGAATGTGGCCACAAGTATGAAGGATTGAATGAACTGTAAGAGAGTAACATAATTTTCTGTTGTTACCCCTATCATACAAATCTTTTCTTTTGTTCTCATTAACCTGAGTATTTACGGGATAGATTAGTTAAGAACTTGTTCTTTGTTCTTTAATGACTATTCCATACACTTATTGTTAACTTTTGATCTTTCGGGTTAATTAACCTCTGTTCTGATCTTCTTTTTCTTTTCCTTTACCAGAGGGGAAAACCTATTTGATTAATTTTCATTTTTGTCTGTAAACCATGATCTATTGATGTATATGATTTATGTTGTAGTGATAAATAAACTTAATAAACCTTAAGTTATTGTGTTGGTCAACTCCTGTCCATATATGTTATCCATAGTTTGTTTTCACGTTTGTGCGTATTTGTTACAAAATTGTGTGCATGTGGGTGCAGTGTAACTTGTATTTTGTACAAGGAGAGAAAGTGCGTCTGATTTAAATTTAGTCGTCCAGATAGGCTGGATTAGAGAAATTACTCAACCCAGAGACTGTCCTTTCTCTTACACGACCACCTCGTGAGAAAAACTATTTCTTTCACCTTACTGTCACATAGTTATCACTATCACCTCTGCTCAGACAGGACTATAAACATCTATTATCTATCTGTTAAAATCTACGACACCAACAATGTAATTCAAACTACCTTCGAACTAGGTCTAAGTTTAAAATGTGAAGAATGTCTAAATGCTGGCTGTGACATTTTCACAGCCAGCATTTAGACATTGTTATTTTATGTGCTTTCTGTCAGACTCTATTATTCTGTTGTTAATTTTTTTTTCCACTAGCTTGGAAGGTGCTTCCCATGCACCCCGTTTCCCTTTTTTTATTCTGCCCTTGCTGTCCTTACTGTAGTTGCGTAAAGTGCACTCACCTTCAACATGGGCGCTGTCTTGTACTGTTTTGAATTAAACTGTTTTAACCACTTTTACTTAACTTCACCTGAGCCTTTTATATTTGTAGCGTTAAAAAAATAATTTCTAATTACTAAATAAGGATAACTAGTCATCAACTTTTACTCCACGTAATAGAATGTTTGGAACATTTCTTACCTGTTTTTAGCGCATCTGAAAACAGAGTAAAAGTAGATACATAAAACTAGTTTTCCGTTACTTGTTACATATCTCTGTTAGCTTTATTTGTTCGATATGCCTCAGTTACCTTTAAGACATTCATCTAACGAAATGATTCACTGGCTGCTAAATTACTGTAGCCTATCGTTCAGGAACAGGCAAACGACCTCAGACAGCAGCTAATGGTCCTTCTTAAGACCAGCCCTTTTCAGGGCTAACATAGTCTTAACATATAAAACGAAGGAATCACAAAATCTACCCGAATTATGTCCAATAGGTTGAACAGGGTATTATATAAGCGCTGTATTGAAGCAAAATGAAGAAGAATACACTGAGCAGTTAGATAGTGTTTGAATTTTGTAAACGGTAATAATAAAAATACAACTACACCTGTAATTTGGACACAAGTACGTTATCGTCATCATCATCTATTGTCACACTCGGTGGGTTAGGGCACCATGTCTCTTTACAACCCGCGGATCTCTGGTGTTGAATATGCATACTGTTGGAGATTCCTTCAATGCCATGCTATGAGCTCATACAGCCTTTTCTCTCTGCCTAGCTTTTATTTTCTTCCCTCGATTTGTTCTGTTGTAATCATGGAATCAGTTCTCTGCTCAGAATATATCTAATAGTTGTAGATTATCATTATATGTGCAAAGTTGCGTCTTTTGTTTGTTCCCCAGACTCCTTAAATTCCTAAATATTAAATTTCTTACCGGCTCGTGGTATTTTCATCCTCCAAGAAATAACACCTCAGTGACTACCAATAACCTATGCGATTCTTTATTCACTGCCCATGCTTCGCTGTAAGAGCCTTGGTTCAATGTACCATCGGAGTTCTTAATTTCATATTATTTATTGTACTGGATGTTTCTAATTTTCTAAAATTATTATTTGTCTGTGCTATTCTGTTTCTTATTTATGTGAAGAATTTTCTTCCTCATGTTAATATTTTCCGCAACCATTTGACCTTCTCTACTTATTTCAGATTTTATAACATTGTGCTCGGATCTGTATGTTTCTTAATTCTTTGAGATAACGATTACTTCTATAATCTCTTTTTATTTAGGCTGAGAACCGTAGCTATAAAAAATATGTCGTCAGCATGTCTCAGACTGTTTATGTTAGATCCTTAAGTGTTTATTTCTGGCACGCCTTATGTATTTCTCATTAAATGTTCGCTATAGAGAGAGAAGAGAGAAGAGATCATGTGACAATATATAGCCTTGTACGCCATTTGTATTTCTTCGTAGGTTCGTATGTGGTTGTCAATGGTGATTGCTGCTGCTGATTCTTGCCTCGCTAATATGTAGTCAATGTCCCGTGTAGTTCCAGGGTGTCCATGAAAAGACAAGGAAGATTAGGACATCCCTCTCGGGCATCTCATACAAGGCCATTATTATGAGGTTGCGTGTGGGGATGGCAACATCGTCATGTGAAACAGTTTGCCACAGAAATCACCGCTGTAAGACCAGGTTTGGGGCAGGCTTCCTGCAATGAGACCAGATGAACTGGCGGCTCCATGCTCTGTAAGCAGCGCAAAAGAAAAATGATCATGAATTGTAGTGAATGTGCTCTAAATAATTGTAAGGTCCATTTCTGGCAATGAGCGTCCAATAGGCTGAGTGGTTAGAGCGTTTGTCTCTCGCGGCAGTTACCGTATTCCGGGTTCGAAATCTGGAAGGGTCACACCTCCAAGTGGTGGTCCTGGAAACAGGCTGCATCACTGCAGTCTGGCTGAGAGAGTAGGGATCGAAGTGGAAAGGCAAACCCGGTCGCAAAAAATGCCGTGCTGAAGTCGGATGTGTCGGCCGACAGGTGCAGATATCGCAGCTTGGCTGTAAACGGACGCAACGCAACAAACGTCCTTTTCAGGACGAACGAGGAAGAAGAAGATGGGTCACACTACAATTTACCTAGTTGTAAATGGGTGCCTGGTTCTGCTCTTGAGTTGGGGAAAGTACAGACAGAGAGGAAAGAAAATGGTTACCGCCACCTCATAAATCTTGGCCCACGGTAAATGAAGTCTAACGCGGTAAATGTAGTCTAACGCGGTAAATGTAGTCTAACGCGGTAAATGGTGTCTAACGCGGTAAATGTAGTCTAACGCGGTAAATGTAGTCTAATGTGGTAAATGTAGTCTAACGCGGTAAATGTAGTCTAACTCGGTAAATGTAGTCTAACTCGGTAAATGTAGTCTAACGCTGACTCTCCTGCTGCACTATCTACTATGTGACTACCCTTAGCTTTACCTTTGTAAGGCAATTTTTTTGTTAACATTCTCACAATTATTTGGTACTTTTTCTTGTCGAACCACATCTTTGGTATTTCGTGGAAGGGACAAAGTAACAATTGTTGAGGTACTGTCACACGCTGATTTTCAAAGCATGAATACACTGCTTAGACAGCGTAGACTACGCTAGCTTGGCCATGTCCGCCGCATGGGAAGATGATCGCATCCCCAAAGATTTTTTTCTACCGACAAGTGGCAGGTGGCAAAAGAGTAGCCGGGTGACTGTAGTGGTGGTTCAAAGATGTGTGCAAGAAAGACATAGAAGCACTGGACATAAATCCAGCAACCTGGGAGAATGAACCTGCCGATTGCTCCAAGTGACGGTGCTCCCTAAGGCGTCGACTCAGATTGGGTGAAAAGAAGCTCCCTCAACAAGCAGAACGTACGAACTTTATTTTCAAAGGGTTGAGAATTGGGCACTCAGGCTCGTCTGACATTCTGCCCTTCCTTTCTCTCATCTTTTGTACCAAATTGATTTATTCTCACATATATTTTACATATCAATTTACTTACTTACTTAGTCGTTCCCCTTCTACCGTGAGGAGTAGAGGTTTGGAAGAGAGAGCGCCAGACTATTCTATCAGCTGTCTTCTTCCTGGCCTAGTTCCATTCTAGTCCTCGGTCCTTCATAGATTGTCTAATGTTGTCCTCCCAGCGGACTCTAGGTCGTCCTGGAGGTCTGGATCCCTGGCTCTTTGTTTCCCATGCTTGTCGTGGTAGCCGATCTTTTCCCATTCTGCAGACATGGCCAAACCATCTTAGTTGGGACTGTTCTATTTGGGTCTGCAGCGGGTGGGATTTTAGGCCTTGACGTAAATCTGGTTGCGGACCATGTCTCTTCTTGTTACTTCAACCACCTTCCTCAGATACCTCATTTCTGAGGTTTGGATCTGGCTTTTGTGGATTGTAGTCATTGCCCATGACTCGCATCCATATGTCAAGACTGGGACATAGGTGGAGCGGTATACAGCCATCTTCGTTTTCTTACCAACCTCTTTCTTGCTGAGGAATCCTCGATTTATGGCCTGATAAAGTCTCCCAGCCGCTGCTTTTCGAGTGGCCAACTCTTCTTTGATGCCCCCCTTTCGGTCTATAATAGCTCCGAGATATTTAAAGTGGTCGACCTGCTCCAGGACCTGTTCTCCCAACTTAATCTGATGTTTTCTTTCTTCTCATGATATCATCATGGATTTTGTTTTAGAGCTGCTTATGACCATCCCTCTCTTCTCCAGCTCTTTCTTCCAGACTTGCAGGTTGGATTGGAGATGTGTCTCTTATTTAACAATCAGGACAACATCATCAGCAAATGCTAGCTCTGAAATACAGACCTGTCTCATCTTCCAGTACCCCACTGAATACTTTCTTGTTCTCTCCTTACATGCCTTGATGACATCGTCCATGAGGTGTATGAAAAGATAAGGTGACAGGATATCGCCTTGTCTTACACCAGTGGTGGTCCTGAACTCTTCTGATTTATAGTTTCCTATCCTCACATAATTTCTGCAAGACTTGTAGAAGCTCTGTGTAGCATGAATCAGAGGTGCTGGAATGTTCTTCCTTGCTAAACAGTCCCAAAGTTTGCTCCAGGGGACCCTGTCAAACGCCTTTTCCAGATCTATGAAATAAAGATGGATCTCACTCTGGTACTCAAGGGCCTTTTCACTCAGCTGCCTGAGTGTGAAGATTAGGTCTTGAGTACTTCGGTTTGCTCGGAATCCGCACTGGGCTTTATCCAATTGTGGCTCAGCTAGGCATCGGAGTCTCTGCTCTAGGATTCTAGAGTAGATTTTACCAGGGACACTGAGAAGGGATATGCCTCTGTGGTTTCCACATTGTCGATTGTCACCCTTTTTGAAAATCGGTGTTATGATGGCAATCTCCCAATCCTTTGGTATGGCCTTGTTGCACCACGCTGCCTGTAGGACCCTTCATATCAATTTAAAGAAATTCAAAGTTGTAAAAGCAAAATAATAGCATACGCACATTCACAGTAGGCCTATCTAATTATAAACATGAAATACAATATGTTGAAAAGTACAAACCAATTATTACCATGAAATACAATATGTTGAAAAGTACAAACATCATCGTTAAATCGACATTCGATATTATATATTTATACGGAAACATAATCACATTACGGAGGCATAAGAGAAAAGAACACGTCAAAAGGAACACCAGGGGAAAAAAGCAGTTGAAGTCTATCACCTCAAGGGCGCATTCCTATATCTTAGACATTCCGAACAGAAATCATTTAACATAAATATGACAACTGTTTATAAGAAACACCCATTGAACAAAAAATATGATTTGTGCAACGACCCCTCATAATAAGTTTATATGCTCCATGAAACAGAAAATCGCAAGAGAATATTATCGATATTTAGATATATACTTTGTCAAGTTTCATCCCATGACAGAGGGGAATTCCGTGCACTGCCCTTGATTTAGCAAACCCAGAAAAATCTGTCCTGTAATTTTTTTTTTTAAACATTGTAAAGAAAATCTAAAACAATTTAGCTAGCAAAATATCACAAGTTTCAAATTTAACTGTATTAACACTGTATATGTCATGATTTTACAAAGTAAATGTCTTATATTCTCAGAAATCGGCATTCATGGAACTTTTTTTGTTGAGAGAGGAGACACTTTGCGTTTGGTGTGTAATGCCACCGGAAGTGAGTATCCGCCTGACTCTATTGACTGGTTTAAAGACGGGGATAAGATCAAAAATAAGTAAGTTATCTCAACGGTATTGTTACTGCCTTCCTTCATATTAATTGTTACTGTCTTCCTTCATATTAATTGTTACTGCCTTCCTTCATATTAATTGTTACTGTCTTCCTTCATATTAATTGTTACTGCTTTACTTCATATTAATTGTTACTGCCTTACTTAATATTAATTGTTACTGTCTTCCTTCATATCTATGACACATGTTAACATTGCTTGTGATAAGCGTTTGAGGTGTTCTTCACGTCATCATGTGTCATCATATATTCACCCACGCCTTATACATTCAGATAAGATTAGATGACATCTGCACAACGAAGGTCGGCTGCTTAGGACTAATCAACGTCTTCTATTTCTTGTCTTGATGGTACACTGACAGAATCTGTTCTGTCCGTCTTTTGATGTTTATCTTCCCACTAAAATATGTTATCTTTTTCATGCACGTTTGCCTTCACCTCCCTCTTCTGTTTTGTTTGCCGTCAAGGTGATATGTCTTTGTATATGATCAAAATATGTTATTTTGTTCATGCAAGTTTGCCTTCACCTCCCTCTTCTGTTTTGTTTGCCGTCAAGGTGATATGTCTTTGTATATGATCAAAATATGTTATCTGTCTGACTTTGATCTCATTCATTATGTCTCTTTTAATTCCTAGCTTTTCTATGATATATTTTTTTCCTCTTCTCTTTCCATGAGATGGACCCCATTCTGCTGAATGTCTACATCTCAAGGGCCCCGGATCTTCCATCTGTCTGTTCCTTCGTTGTCCATGTTTCTACGCCACACAGTTATGAAGAAAAGTAAATAAATAAATAAAAATATAATAATGTACGATTACAGGTATACCTCGCTTTATTGCGTTTCGCTTTATTGCGCTTTTTTTCTTCAAATTATTCATGTTTATTTATTAGAACGGGCCTTCTTCTTCCGATAGATTTTGGCTCTCCATCAGCAAAAAAAAAATACGTTTCGCTGAAGGCCCAGATGATCAAGGATACCATTTTTTTAGCAATAAAATATTGTTAATTTTACAATACGCTGTTTTTTTTTTTTTTAAAGACCTAGCGATATTGCGCACTTAATAGACATAATCTAAACATGATTTTAGGCTTTTATATGCACTGGGAAGCAAAGAAAAAAAAATGAGTATTACCCGCTTTATTGCGATATTCGCTTTACTGCGGTGGTCTGGAACCGAACCTGCAATATCTCCGAGGTATACCTGTATGTGTAAAAAAAAAAAAAACATGTTTTTTTTTTAAATTTAAAACAAAACTCTTCAAATAAATGTCATTAGTATCTCGTCTTACTAAAAATGTTTTTGTAGTAGCCGTATTGTAAACATACATAATAATCTTCATTGCGCATTATTCAGCAGTTTTTAAATATAAGTTCGCGAACGCAATGAGAGTCGCACCTGAGGCTCGTGACAGCCGCGATGTGGTCCATCCTAGTTATAACATGTGATTTCATTGTGTTATCTCAGTATTTCTGACTGAAAAATGGAGAACAACAAAAAAAACAACAACCAAAAACCTACAGACTTCCATAAGTAGGGGCTTTGTAGAATAGACGGTTTGAGATGGTGTGACAAGATGACCAATGTGGAACTGATGACAAGAACCAGATAAGTGCTAGAGGTACACGAAATGAGAAGAAGCCGCTGGAAATGGATAGGATACACACTGAGGAAACCACTTGATAGCATTAACAGGCTACTGGAATACCCAGGGTAAAAGATGTAGAAGGAGACCAAGGAGAAGAGAACTGGGGACAGGGCATGAAGAAGACACGGACAGACATTGATATGATGGCACGGGACAGGAAAACTTGACACACGTTTGTTGAAGGCCTATGCTCCTTGGGGAGGGGAAGGGTGATGATAATGATGATGAAAATGATGATTTACCAGAGCAACAACAGCGACCTTCATTCGTGACTGGTAATCCTGTTTTTAAATTGTAATGCATTTATATTAGGTCTCATTTTCTTTTCGCTTCTGTTTTCATACGTTTGTTCCTGTTGAAGGCCTTGTGAGCGCAACGTTGGCCGTTCATTTGTCCTACATTACACTGTTTCCTTCACATTACCAGCTTATACACTGTCGCGGATTGTCTCCCTTGATCTGCCGTTGTGGTCCACGAATGGCCCGACAGTGAAGTAAAAGGGAATGAGGTTTTTCAAAGGTTGCAACCTTCGCTCAAGATTACTATTAGCAGTGATGTAAAAAGGATGATTATGTTCCTATTTCAGGAAGTCTCACAGGTTTTCAGGATGACAAGTACAACATCTGTGTTTACTAGGTTTGTTGTAAATTTATTATCCCTGCCCACTTCTGTGAGAAAAGTAATTGTGTCGCGATGTAACACTTGACTCCCAGCTAAAGGTAATTTAGGAAAGTATTATTAATATATTAGCTCTGTATAAATGTATTTTGAAAAGAAAAATTAGTCATACGGGTAAAGCCATCATTTTTAACGAACCGAGTTATCAACTCCAACTAAGGACTTATATTTACACATATATAAACAGAATCTTTATTTATGAAATATTGTTGAAACAAGGGTAAAGAATGAAAATGGTTACTTTAGAAAACAGTTAAATATGGTGTTACTGCTTTTAGAAAACTGCTTTTGTCATCATTGGATGAATTAAACTTGAATAGAATAATTTTTGAGAGTCAAGTATCCGTTTCGATTAGGTCAACTTAACTGTCAGCTGCAGGGAAGGGTTGCCGCTATAGTCTGGTGTAGCAGATGCTGGTTTACAGTGAATTCTTGACTGTTCCTTCTATCTTCAGAAGTCTAATGGCTTTTGGAAGCATGTTCGTTGTGTTGCAAGAGTCTCCCACATATGTCGCCGCTTCGAGTGTCCTCTAGACTCGTCTCTTGAAGATGGTGCCCAGAGCAGAGTACTAGTAACTAGTACCAGAAACTGAGAGAAATATAAAATCGAACCTCCCATAAATCTTGTGTCTCCTGGTAAGCAACAAGGGACCTCCGCTTTCCTCCACCATTTCATCCTCTCCTAAACTTTCCTGATGCCCACGAGCATGAAATCTCAGACCTTCGAGTCAGATGAAAAGGTGTTCAGGGAGCGGAAGAATGCAAATGAAGCATGAGGATGCCTCTGCTATTGGTTCCTTGCAAGGAAACTCACATGAAGCAGTCACCAGCTCTTGCAGTGGTGGTTTATGTGGCAAATTATTTTACATGATGAGACTACCAGCCTTAAACACAAATTTACAGTAATAAACATTTCATTCATGTAAAAGGCACATATAAAATAAGAAAATTTACATGTTAAAACTTATCACTTCAATTTTAATGGGATGCAGATGTTTAGGGGCCGATAGCACTTCACGGTATCCAATAAGGTGCAGTTTTCTTAAATAATTTAATAGTAATTGTAATTTCACAACTCCTAACATTAACACTGTTACTGTCAGATATGTAGAAGGGCTGGTACACTGTAAATGCGTGGTGAAAAAATGGTAGAGTGACCGTGTTATCTGTCATCTGTACTGTGGAATGTAGGTCATTAGCGCGGGGTTACACCAGGGATGATATGGCCCCTCAAAAACAGTGTTCATATAACGCCTGTATAGTAATGTGTTGAGTGAGGGTAAAGACGCGAATGCTACGAGCTCTTGATAGATGAATAATACCCTCTTTCACTCATGTGCAGTCGTCAATGACGCAAGGAAGACTGCTGGCACATTAAACACATTTAATGACGAAAACTAACAGTAGCATCAATAAGACAGTCAAATCACAGGTTGGCATAATACATCATGGTACAATTGATAAATGGTCTTGCAATGATACATGGGCACTCGTTGCATAATAGCACAATGGAATGTCAGTAGACAAGCACTCAGTATTGCCCATATATATATCATCTGAGTTTACTGACAAAGCACGTCAGTTTATAAACAATATTCAAGATGGCTTCTAGACCTAACCTCGTCTAGCGAAGATTCCTTTAAATAATGTTCAGCACATATTTTTTCATGTAATCATATTGAACCGCTAGTAATGGGTTCTCATCTGTAGCAGTGATCTCTGGACTCATCAAGCGATAGTACGGGGCATCCCTTTTCTCTTCTTGAAAGTCACAAAATATTTGGATACAAGATGGCTGCTGTCGTGAGCTGTCACTCACTTTAGGATACAAACTGGAATCTGTATCAAAGTTAATCCTACATTAAATGTTCTCATTGCTCTGTAGATTCTATCATGATGCAATGGACTTCAACATACAATATGGTGCTGCTAGAAATGAATGACATCTTCATCTAGTTAAATATTCCCTCAGACGTACAAATCGTGCGTCTGCTTATCGAAAACGATGGCTTCGTAAGAGAGTTCATAAGAAGTGCTTTTGTTACCTTGGTATCAGAAATATGATTCTGCCATTCCTTGGCAATAAGAATAAACACTGGGGTAAAGCATACACGATAGGTCTAGACGACTATCACTTTCCCCTACACATATATCGATCACTTTTTCCGGCGACAAGCCGATACAGAAAACACGACAGCCCCCCCATCATCAGGGCGAAGCCAAATCACATCTCTAGCCACACATCCGCTGAACAGCCTTTGGCCTTTCTAGCGACACAGAACATATAGTTCGACTTAGATATGTAAAGATATACAGATATAAGACAGACTCGTCCTACCTAGACAAACAATACACATAAATTCAGGCCATAGATATTCTGAAGCAAGAACAATCTATTCCTACCCAAACAAAGAATAAATCGTAGTAAAACTAGATTCGTCCGCGTAGTTCGATCTGAGACTCCTTTCAAGGGAAGTAACTGAATAATGACTTTTCCTTAAGCACTAAAAAGTATCTATTTTGTTTACAAAATATTTGCGAACATACCAAGCATACAAATGTATTATTTTGCAAGATATCAAAGACTGCACGTAACAAACACGTGAGGTGGATTTCCTCGGACTTGCGACTCTTAAGTATTATAAAAGCAGTTTTATATGTTTTTATATTTTTACGAGTTACTTCTTAATAACTTTGAATTCCCCCCTCCCATTACACGCCCATTGAGGCATATTAGGAATATGGTGTTAGGCCCATATTTTCTTGACCATCAGCACACTAAGAGTGATGTGGTCAGGATCACGACGGCTCCTTAACCTTCCCAGAGTTGCTCTGGTACCCAATTCATGAGGCTGGGTCGACCCAGAGCCGTTTGCGGTCTAAAACATCCCATCTCAACTGGGGATCGTACCATAGACCACCAAGCTGGGAAGCCAGTGAACTAACCACTGCGTTATAGCGGCTCCCTTTAATAACTTTGGTCCGCCCTATAATGGGAACCTTTTGCTATCTCCTCCTGACGTCTTGTCTCTCTGGTGAGACATGGAATTCCAGTGGAGAATCTTCAAACACTCTGGTCTTATAGTTAAAACTTCGCCCACACGAAATATAATTTCGCTAGTTTATTCTCGTTAATGTCACGAAGTGGATTTAAGTATAGAGTGTTGTCTGAGTGTAAGACAAGACCCGAGTAGGAGAAAGTCTGAGAAGACGATTTTGTATGAGAAATGACAGTGACTGTGGAAATATGAGACTTATAGTTTCGAGGGTGAGAACCGAGATTGACTCTCCCTAGCCACTCGCAACGTATTAAATAGCTAAAGACTCACCACCTCTGACTACCATAAAGGAGATAAGGTTTCACTAAAAGTTCACAGACACCACTATACAGACAACATATAAGTACAGTATAGTTTAGAGACTGATCCAGTATACAGTTTATAGTTTATTTACACAATAAAATCAGATAACACAGTAAAATAAATAACGTTCGTGGTCGCACACCTGAAAAGAACAAACACTTAAACTGAATGATAATATAACCCAACACTGTCCCCCATTCATTCAACCTGTATGGGAAAAAGAATTTAGGATTAAACACACAGTAATTTGGTGGGGTCGCGAAGTACAAGCCACCACTCCTAACTATCCTATTGTAAATTATAAAAATCTACCACCACTGTCCGGCTGCAGACGTAACTAACTGTCTACACCAAACCTGAAAAAAATAACTTTCTAAAGTCCTACACCGCTAACCACTGCTTCACAAGAACTGATCCACTAAATGACCTTTTTCAGTGCTATCTCAGAGGCTGTCCTAACACAACTTTCTATCTGCTTCTATAGCCTCACTCTCCCCTCTGTTTCTGCTCAGTGTCTACTCTGACACTGCCGTCTTCTGTTGATATGGCGTCTCCGTTACGCCCCTCCTCTCATTTGTGTTCGGGAAAGGAATTTTGACCCTATCTCCGTCCCAGACTACTGCTGCTGATGACTTCTGAAATAATGACTAGGCACTTGACTTGGGATGTAGAGACTTCACTGCTGACCAAAAATTAATTCAACTGCCCGGTTACCCCTCATTGGGTTTAGTGCCGTCGGTTTTATTATGACCGAATTTAAACGACAACACCAGGCCACTTGCCTTTGTTTCGGTGTGTGAATATGAGCGTAGAGCTCAGGATTTTTAAGAAATCCGTTCCAGCTGAAGAATGCTTCACTGCAAGCGAACTGCTATCTCTCTCTGGTGCAAACGTACTTGGCGCCGGTAACTGCCGCGTCACCAATTTCCTTTCACCTCTGGCGATGCCTCGACCCTTATACAACTGAGAATGGTGAGTATCTTGGTAAGCTTGTGAGGCAATTTCGCACCCCTCTCTGTGTGCCGTGAAAAATTTGCTGTAGACAAAGAAATAACAACTAATGTACAACACTTCCAAATATACTCATCCGTAAACATATAACCACCTAAATAAAGACCGCTCCACTCTATCCCCTACTCAACTATGCACAGTGATAATTAATTAT
The DNA here is from genome assembly GCA_024509875.1 of Oreohelix idahoensis. NCBI lineage: Eukaryota > Metazoa > Mollusca > Gastropoda > Stylommatophora > Oreohelicidae > Oreohelix > Oreohelix idahoensis. The sequence continues at coordinate 353,499 of JAMPIV010009990.1, read as the reverse complement.
TTATGCCCCAAAAATCAGCCTCCCTCTCTGATCTCTCTACCCCGTTTCAAAGTAAACATCGGTCTGGTAATAAAAACTCCCAGATCCGGGCTGACCTAAATCTTTTGTTACGCCCGTCTAGCCACAGGTATCAAAACAATTCAACCTGAGGGAAAATTCCTGTACTAAATTCCTAGGCCTACTTTATTTTACAGGCTGACCTTTGATGCTCATCGCATCACACAATATAAAACTAGGAAAGATTAACTCCCGTCTCAGTAATATTAATTACATCTCTATGTAATTTTAAAAAATTCCCTTATCAGAAATATAATTTACATCTCTTACCATCCGACTGCACAACTAAGCTCGCGTATATATACTCTTGTAAATTATCAGAATTAAATAATCAATGAAATAAAATACATAAATGCGCTCGCGTATAAATACACTTGTAAATTATCAGAATTCAATACTCAATGAAATAAAATATATAAATACCCACGCGTATATATACACTTGTAAATTATCAGAATTAAATTGCGTCGTCACAACTAACTACTACATATTACCGAGCACCGAGGTATCTTAGCGCTTAACCTTACACAATGAATATCTCAAAAAAAACCTGTACACAAATCAGATACGGCTACCCATTCACAGAAACTATATAGGCGCACTTCCAGTTATGTTATTTCTACAAAGATAGTAATTGATGGCACGTCACGTTAAATTAACTTTAATTTAACTCCCAGAAGAAACCTATACTTTACAAAAGCTAAGATCTTACAGAACTATCTCCTACTCTTAATTAAATATTCAGCATACCCAATACCGAGTTTCCCAACTTTGAGCAGACGATATGACTTTGATTTCACGGCTGAAATTTCTGGAAGGAAAGAGACCGCTACTCGATTTACTCTGATATTTATTACAGGAATACCCACGCCATTTCCCACGCCGTGGGTCATCGCTGGCGTCCCTCTTAGACCAATTAAAGGGCTGCATTTTTAATAACTCTGACCTTCCGCCAATAATCTCGTGAGCAACCCCGATGACTCATGTTTAGGAAGCCACATACAACGAATTGCGTCATGTTAGATACATTACCATCTTACGCGTGAGGAGAATCCACTTTGATTCGTTGTAGCGCACGTTTTTACGTACCTGGGTAGAGGTTCAACACCCACCCATCGATTTACCGGTTAGGGTTGTTAACATCAGAAAATGTTTACCCAGCCTTAAATAATACCGACGCGCTCACTGCTAATGAAATGAAATGCCCACAATTATTTACCGAAGAAAAGCCTACGTGATCGCAATTACTTTAGAGAAAGTAAGACTGGTGCCGGTATTAAATTAAAACCTACAGTGATCCTATCCTACCTGAAAAAAACGCAATTAATTACTTAAAGAAAAAGACTAAACTTCCGTGGAGAAGAAAAATGGGGCCTGTGGAAAATAAAATCACAGTAACTTCTCACAGTTAACATGAATCACAAGAGCTAAAGAGGGTGTGGGTTGTATTGTGGCAACAAACCAAAAGGATAGTATCAAGGGATGGAACTTTGTCTCGGAATGCATTATGGTCCCAAAACTAAAATAAGGAGAAACCATAGTGAACCTTGTCATTGTGTATGGGCCAAATGAAAATGAACCAGTGTGACGGATAATTTGAAGAGAAGGTGACAGAATTGATGGAAGAATAAAAGATAATATTTTGATGGTAAGCTTTCGGACTAGCAGTCGCATCTCCGTATCGTGGTCCCGAATAAATTTTGGCTGGACTGACGTCTCGGTAGAGTGGAGGTTTTATAGCGGCAGAAGGAGAGTAGAGTACACACGAGGGCAAGTCCGGGCACAATGGGCTAATCACCTTTTGCCAAGTCACTTCGATTACATGTCCCGCCCATGGGCCTTGTGCACTTGGGTCCCCTCTACACCTCGTTTCACGGGGTAGAAGAGGTTACGATTATGAGATGAGATGATGAGCTTTCGGACTGCAGGTTGAATGCACTGTCTCTCTTCGGGAATTAGTCCACTAGAAACCTTACTTAAAAGAGAAATCTGGTGAAACTAACAGGATATTTTCTGGACCATAAATTTGTTATCCGAAATCCTAAAAAGGACTATGTAAAGTACATATAGTTGGATAAGAGATTTGGTGCCCAGCCACATTAAAAATATCCCAACCAAATAGTATTTATTCAGTTACGGCTCTGCCCCCCCCCCCCCCCTTTCCCCAGGGTGTAGATTTTTAATTACTAAAAACTATACAACCCAATTAAATATTACAAGAAAAATAACAACAGACTCTCTTATGTAAAGTTTACAAAAATGTAGATAGATTCTCACATTTTACATTATTAAAAAAAAATGAAGGTATGTTCATAATATATTCAAAAATTTACACTATAAGCTCTGTTCACTAATCTGTCAATGGTTCTGAAAAATGTCAGAATAAATTTTGCATCCTATGGACAATTAACTATTCTGTAGTGGTTTTTCTGGCATTGGTAACTACACATCTGACATGCTGCTGAATTTATGTTGTCTTGTTGCCAGGGGGTTCACTCTGTCCGAGCACTCCAGGACCAGTGTGGCAAGTAATTCTATTAGGTTTTCAGAGGATGGCAGGGGCTGCTTCCTCTGTGTTGACTCAGGGCGCATCACCAGCTGGGATGGATTAAATCGGCCCTCGAGAACACTGCTTATGGTTACTGGATAGACCCCGGACAGGACTCAGGTTGGGCCTTCCGGTAGGTCTCCTGGTAGGACAACCTGGTAGGACTGGATTGACAAACAATTCAAGCTCCATTAGTAGTCTTGCCAGAGAAGTCATTTCCCATATCTGCTGGACGCTAATCGTCCATCAGAAATAACATTAAAACATCATATCCATCTTAAATACTATGTCATAACTGATGCTATAAGCATAAGGTGGATCTCAACCTATATCTGGCTTCCTGCTTGTCTACCGCAGTGATTTCCAACCTATGGGCCGTTAGCTTCACCAACTGTGAAGTTTGGGGGCTGTGGTCATCAAAAGTTTGAGAACCACTGGTCTACCTTGTGCCCATAGAGCATTCAAATCAATATGGGATCATTGGTACCAATGGTTTGAGAACCACTGGGTTATTTTCCCATGCTGCCGTAAAACCTGTAGGGGTGTCCTTGCTGCCAAAGTTTGGGAACCACTGATTTACATTCTTGCTACTTGAGCTGTAAATCTCATGTGGAGGTGTTCCTGGTCTCAACCTTGAGAACCATTGGCTTACAGTCAGTTATTACGTAGTTCTATGGTTATGTTATAAACATTCATATACCCTGATAGTACCATCATAACACAGGATACATACATATACACATTCAAACATGACAAGGATAGTTTATAGATGAAATTATACAGTAGAAATCATTCAGTATTAAAACAGACAAGGATAGTTCATAGATGAAACCTTCAGTAGTAATAAGTCTAATTCAGTCGTCTCCTGTACAAAATCAAGGAATATGAATTATGTTACAAAGAAGATGAAAGTTCATTTAGATCTTAATCTAACAAACGATAGTGAAATAATATGCTATAGATAAACATATGAATATTATTCTTGTTATTCAAATGAACAATAATAGATCTACTTACTCGCTCAACTGACCCACATGCTGGTTAAAAATGGACCGGGCTCCCTCTGTATTTCTTGGAGCAATTCTTGTCCATGCCGGGGTGCCGGCTGCTAGTGAGAGAATGCGCCTAAATTCGTATTCTGTTTGCAGAGTTTTTGTCTGCTCTTTAACTGAGAGAGGGCGGGGGGGGGGGGGGGGGGGACCTGACCTCTTGTTGACGTTTCGTTCCATCCCAAAATACACACATACCTCGTATTGCGCACTGTGATACCAGCCCAGTTGTAATGTTAAATTAACTCTCACTGGTTGCTGAGGTCAAAGGTCACATGACAATAACGATAACCAGTTTGCTAGAACTAATTGTTCTCACAAGGGAAAACCCATGTTACTAGGACAAGCTAGCTACGGTCAGAAGTTCAAGGCGGGGAGTTTTGCCATTAAAACAGTGAACAAAGAGAATGAGAGAACTAGATTCTAGATAAGTGGTGGATTTTCTAGAAATAAGAGGAATGAGTGATTAGGTATGAGAAATGAGTTAAGAAGAGAAAAGAAGGCGATTTTTACTTCGTCACAACAAGATGAGATCAAGGAGGAATTGTTCGAACTGTTTCAAAGGACAGTGAACCACTGCCTAGATGAGATTATCATGCTCGAAGATTTCAATACCAGAGTTGGAAATGACCATGCTTGATGTATATCGGAAGATATGCAGAAGATATTCTTAATGACAATGGAAAGCGACTCCTTAGATTCTGCACTGAGCAAAATCTTATCATTCCAAACACAAAGTTCCCCCATAAGCGCATACATGCATACACTAGATGTGAACCAACAAAGAATGAGAAATCAGTGATGGACTACTAGCATGGCACATGAGAATTGAATCTGTTTCCTTGCGACAAATTCCCCTTATTATTCTTTCTGAATAATATAAGTTTTATTAAGCCCCCATCATCTCATATTGAAGAAATGACATACATATATATATATATATATATATATATATATGTTACGTGCAGTCTTTGATATCTTACAATATAATACATTTGTATGCTTGTTATGTTCGCAAATATTTTGTAAACAAAATAGATATTTTTTAGTGCTTAAGGAAAAGTCATTATTGAGTTACTTCCCTTGAAAGGAGTGTCGTCACTTTCGATCGAACTCCGCGGATGAATCCAGTTTTACTGCGATTTATTCTTTGTTTGGGTAGAAATAGATTGTTCTTGCTTCAGTGTATCTATGGCCTGAATTTATGTGTATTGTTTGTCTGGGTAGGACGAGTCTGTCTTATATCTGAATATCTTTGCATGTCTAAGTCGAACTATATGGTCTTTTGTCGCTAGAAAGGTCAAAGGGCTGTTCGGCGGATGTGTCGCTAGAGAGGTGTGTTTTGGCTTCGCCCTGATGATGGGGCTGTGGTTTTTTGAATCGGCTTGTCGCCGGAAAAAGTGATCGATATATGTGTAGGGGAAAGTGATAGTAGTTTTAGACCTATCGTGTATGCTTTACCCCAGTGTTTATTTTGATTGCCAAGGAGATGGCAGAATCATATTTCTGATACCAAGGTAACAAAAGCACTTCTTATGAACTCTTGCTAAGCCACCGTTTTTCGATAGACACGATTTGTACGTCTGAGGGAATATTTAACGAGATGAAGATGACATTCATTTCTAGCAGCACTATATCTTGTATGATGAAGTCAATTGTATCATGATAGAATCTACAGAGCAATGAGAACATTTAATGAACGACTAACTTTCATACAGATTCATTGTGGGTGGAGGGTGGGGGGAAGGGGGGGGGTAGGGGAGGGGGGAATCGTTGCGGGCTTGGGTTCTTGCCATGTAGGGTCGGTGGGGACACCGTTGCGGCGTGGAGAGAAACAACATTTCACTTTGGGTCAATTTGTCATTTATCAACACGGCAAATCAGTGGGCTGGGCGGGTCCATAGAATACATTCTAGGGGTGGATCATTCACGGCTATGTTACCAACCCTTCAAGGATTTAAGTTGGTCGTAGCAGGGCGTGGTGACGAAGCATTACGGCTGAGGCGGAGGCCGATTATTGTTACGCTTGGCGTAGTTGGATGCTAGGGGAAAGAAACACAACTTAGGAGAGGCTTGTTAGTTTTGGTATGTGGTTCCAGTAGACTACAGGATTAAATGTTCATTACAGGGTGTGTGTGTAGGTTCTGAAGTGCTGTTTTATCCTTATGACAAGTATTTGGGGGCTACAGGTTGTATAATCGCCCTATATGGGTGTTATTGGTATAAGTCCATTTATCTCCACTGCGGTCGTACGACAATGCCTTTGATTATCCACAAAATGGGCCCTGGTGGATAAGTTGTGTGTGCACCTTGTACATTGCTGAGATGGGTAGGTAGTAGTTAGGGAATTTCCACTGAGGTTTAGGAAGGGTGTCACACACGGACATCTGGAGGTCCGACTCGCACTTCTGGTATTTATTGCTGATCATTGCGGGTGTAGCCTGGTGGGGGTCATGGATGGCTTTCCCTGGAGGTGTGGGGGTCCTTAATCAAATTAATGGGCTGGGGGATGATTGGGGGGGCATGGGGGGGGGGGGGGGGGGGTTGTTTAGGGCTAGGTTTGACAACTGGGTTAACTATGGTGTGGGTTACGTGTAGGCTATGGGTGGTAGGTTGGTGGGAGTGTGGTGGGTTGGAGGGGTCAGGGGTGGGGTTGGGGGGGGGGGGGGACTGGTGGGGGAGTGTGTGGGGGGGTTAGGGGGGGGGTGGGTGTGTAGTTTAGGGGTGGGGGGGGGGGGCGGGGTGGGGGGGGTGGTGGGGGTGTTTGGGGGGACCGTTGGTGGGTGGGGGACTCCACTGTGGGTGGGGGGGTGGGAGGTGTTGGGTGGGTGGGGGTGTGGGGGGGGGTGTGGGTGGGGGGGGGGTGTGATGTGGTGTGTGGGGGGGTGGGTGGTGTGGGGTGGGGGGGGGGTGGGTTGTGGGGGGGGGGGGGGGGGGGGGGGGGGGGGGGTGGGGGGTGGGGGGGGGGGGGGGGGGGGGGGGGGGGGGGGGGGGGGGGGGGGTGGGGGGGGGGGGGTTGGGGGGGGGGGGGGAGGGGGGGGGGGGGGGGGGGGGGGGGGGGGCGGGGGGGGGGGGTGGGTGGGGGGTGGTTTGGGGTGGGGGGGGGGGGGGGGGGGTTTGGGGGGGGGTTGGGGGGGGGGGTGTGGGAATGGGTGGGGGGGGGGGGGGAGGGGGGGTGGGGGGGGGGGGGGGGTGTGGGGGGGGGGGGGGTTTTGGGGGGGGTTGGGGGGGTGTTGGGGGGGGGGGGTTTTGTGGGGGGGGGGGGGGGGTTGGGGGTTGTTATTTGGGGGGTTTTTTGACGTGGGGTGGGGGGGGGGGGGTGGGGGGGGGGGGTTGGGGTGGGGTGGTGGGTGGTTGTGGTGGGTGGGCTATTGTTTCCTTTTGTTTTATTATGTGCGTGCCTCAATTATCGCAAGGTTATCCTCATCTTTCTTTCGCCCCCAATTCTACGTCTGTGATCATCGGGCATCCTCCGCCCCTCACCCTTCCCTTTCTTTTTTTTCCCCCACCCCGTATGTTTCAATTTTTCTTTACTCCCCCCTCCCACATCTCCCCAATGGCAAATTCGTATTTCTTATAGGTCTGCTAATCATCCTACTATCTACCATCTCCGACTCTTTCCACGACTTTGTTCGTCCTGTTGTGTACCCGGTTCAACATTCCTACCCCTTGCGGGTTAAACCCCCTAACCCCGTACCTTACCCTAATCCTAACGAACCAAGATCATTCAGGTCGCCGGCGTTTCCGCTAAACAATTTGTGTGTTTGTTGTTTGGTGTTTGTTTTAGTTGATTTTTTTGTTTGATGGTGGGGGGGCAATTGGTTGGGGATGGTAGAGGGATGTATGCTAAATATCTTAAGTGTCGTTCTAGGGGCTGTGTTGAGGTTCGCGGGGTAGGGTGTAATGGGATAAGTGGCTTGTGTTGTCTGTAGGGGTATGTGGGGGGTGGGGGGTTGGGTGGCGTCTATGGAGACTGTGGGGTTTTTGATCTGGAAGTGGGGTGGGAGAGTATTGTTTTACGCGTTATTGCAAGTGGTTTGGGGGGGATTGTGTAGGACTTACGTGGTGGTACGTTTGGGATATGTGTGGCGGTTTGGTGTACGGGGGCGTTTTCTGGGGTGGTTGATCATTTAGGTTTGGGCTAGGTTTTGGTTCATAAGACTCGTTGTTATTTTGTGCTCTGCAGTTGAAGTGGTTTTTTTTGTTTAATACCTGATGTACACCAACGCGTGTATAGGGTCCGTCCTGGTATTACTTTGACCGGATAGCGTGAGGGAACGGAAGTGACCCAGAAAAGAAGTTGAAGATAGCTTGAAGAAGACGATAAAGAAAAAGAAGGCGAAAGAAGAAGAGACTTGTGGAAGAAAAGTAGTGAGGAAGACAGATTAGAAGGAATTAGTAGTTTTTGTTAGACAGGATGTTTAAAAGGAAGGATTAAGAATAGAAGGCATAAGTTTACTGTGTGGAAATCTTGTGCGGTGAAATATTTCACCCTAATTTTAACGGTATGTTGGACGGGGATTGAAAGGAATCGGACAGGTATCGGTTGTCAATTATAAAGGCTTTAGGGGCTGGATGTTTGAGAGAAGATTAGTTTGGTCCCTGGTTCGTGTGAAGAAGATTAGTCTTTGTTCTTAATTTCTTAGTTTTTTGAAAAAATCCATTCGAAAGATTGCATATTGTGCTGGTGAACACTTAGCGGTTTGGGTGAGGGATGAAAGTTCGGGGGGAGTTTGGTGGAGTGCTAGTTGATGCTTTGTAGTGGTGTTGAGTTGGATAGGGAAGCTGTAGGTGAACATCGAGGATGCGGGGCGGGGAAGTGGATCGGGTTAGTGTTGTAGAAAGAGTTTCGGTGGTTGCTGCTGTGTAAAAAAGATTATGACAGGGTAGGGCCTTTTACAATGAAGTTTTGAAGTGGTGGTGGGCGAGTAGCAGGTGGGGTGAAGTATGAATTTGCGGGACTTGGGGGTTGAGATTGAGGGGGGTGAGTAATCGTGACAGTTTGGGTCGTTGTAGTTGTAATGTGGATAACCTTGATCTACTGGTCCTGAAGTTGTGTGTATGGTTGGCCCGAAGCGCGTTACAAGCGAGTCAGAAGAAGAAAGGCTTAAGGAGTGGCTGAGATAGAGAAGAACGTTATTGTCGTACACAGAATGAAGAGAAAAAAGTCAGAATACTGCTGAGATCAATGTGGGTCAGATGATACTTGAACTAATGGTTGTGAATCTCCTTCGTCTTCATTTTGTCCTGGTAGGACAGCACCAATTCACCTGTGAATGTGGCTGTTGATGCGTTTCTTATTGTCATACACCCTTCGGACTTTGTTCACACTAGATTCCAAGTAACTCGATTTTAGGCTATTCGCCTTATGTTCTAGGACTGCTACTGGTGCTGACCCAATTGTCCCATTGTTCAGTTTTAATGTTTTTCCAAAGGCATAGTCTCACAGGTTGCATCAAATATGGCATTGAGCTTCTCCTAGAAGAGAAAGAAGGTTAGGTTAGTCAGTTAACACGTATGCAGGACTCCAACTGGGTTTGTTGCTCAAGAGAGTAGATTCTGTCATGTGTTGTCAAACCATTCTCATATGCCTCCTCTATGCATGAGAGGACCTTTCCCAAATCCTGTCTAGGATGGGAACACTGTGTTTTTATTTGTTCCTTAATATGTCACTGCACACCCGTTTGTTAAAGTTTTTTGTGCGTTTTTTTTAAGATTTTTTAACCAGAGGAGGCCAGTGGATAACAGCCCAAATGGCCCTAACATTCCCTTAGTTTACTTTTCTGACCGGACGTATTTCAGTGGTCCTCAATTCCAGGGTTGATAAAAATGGTAACCATAATAGTTGTCAAACATTCTTTGCTGAAGCCAATCATTTCTGGGCCCTTCGGTGGGGGTCAACACATCGGGTTGACGTGAATGTTGCGTGTCGACATGCTAGAGAGATTTAGCCAGAACTTCTTAGCTTAAATTCAGATAGAGAAACCAGTTGAATAATGAGGGAACTATGCTAAAGGGTAGTTCAATCTTCAAGTCAACAACATCAACAATTAACGACCCAAAAAATCTTGTTATAAAGTGTTTCTGTATGTATTTGTACCAAGAGTACTATGATTACTCCAATGAACCCAAATAGGGGTTACATGAAGAGAAAAATAACTACAGGAGGTAATAATAACCGAAGAACAATATCCAAAATAGAAGACAGAAAATCTAGTAAGACAACACTGCACCAAAAAGAGTCAATGTAGCAAATAAACAAAGTGATGGCATACAGACATGAACGAACAGTCATATGGGCTTGTTCCGATTTTGACAATGGGAGTGCATCTCATTGCTGCCAATGGAAAACTGTTGTGTGTGAGTGAACCTGAGTGTACATTAATGGGGGGGGGGGGTGTGGGGGGAAGGGGGAGGGGTCGCATTGCTTCAGTCGCTCATGACTTGAAGTGGTTGAGCAAAAAAAAAAATAAAAAAAACAAAAAAAAAAAAACAATGAGCTCTCCAAACAAGTCAGGAGGAGAGAAGAAAAAGAAAAAGACCGTTTAAAAATAGATCGTAGAGAAAATGACCGTCGACTCGTAGAAACTTCAGAGCGAAACTGACAGAAAAACACCAGGAGTCAGGAATGTGAACAAACAATGCTGGCGGCTGAGCTCCTGAGAGAAATACTCTATCCTAGCTATTCTTGTTGGATTGATACTCCTTCACATTAAGGAGAGGCACCATTCCCATATGTCTTCATAGTCAGTTGTTATCACGAGTTTTATGACTGTCCTAATCGGGTCGCATGTCAGGGGGGTTGTGCATATTAATTTGCTTTTTTGCTATACTTAGTTTTCAAACAAGTAAAAAAAGGAAAGGCCAAATAAACATGGTAAAATGTAACGTTGTTAAAGTCCCACTAGATGACTAATGATTCTTAACTAAAGGTGATCCGAATAAAGACACAAGTCGTAAATCGTGTATTACAAAGAAGAATGGCGTACTTGTACGTATGGTTCAAGACTCCATTACGTCAAGTCATTCTCAAATCCTGGTTCCCAAGAATTTGAGAGTTAAAATTTTGCAGCACGCTCACGACTCTCAGTGTGCTGGACACATGGGTTTTTCCCGTACTAAGTCAAGAGTCCTTGCGGCTTTCTTTTGGCCATTGGTAAACAAGGACATACGGATTTATTGTCGATCTTGTAAAGTATGTCAGGAAGTTAAATCCAAAGGTCCACGGCATGCTGCACCCATTCAGGCGGCGGACATTCCTATTCGGCCGTTTCAAAAAATGGCCATAGACATTATTGGTCCATTTAAGATCAAGTCTGCCAGAGGACATCAGTTTATCTTGACGTGTGTTGATATGTGCACACGTTGGCCAGAGGCTATTCCTCTGAAGAGCATTACTACTGCTGATATTGCAGATGCTCTTTGGCTTATATTTTTTCGTCTGGGGTTCTGGGGTTCCCCGGAGAGATATTGTCAGACCATGGCACCCAACTAATATCAGATCCATTCCCATGTCTCAAAGTAATGTCTCTACTCTGCAGTTTGATAGATAGATCTTTAAGGTGTATCTATAATCCTATTGTCTAAATGGGCCGATGGTCGAACGCCTTAATAGAATACACTTATAAAGACTTACTAGGGACAGATAACGATAATGAAGGATCAGCCCTCAAGACTGTGACCAGAGTATTTGACCGGCGGCCCTCTTCGCTTACAAGAGAGGTACCCAATGAACACCATACAGGATTTTCCCTCCCTTTGAATCATCGTCTTGGGGCGCGCGACCGCGCGGCGTTGGCCCTATGTCGCATGCTTTCATGAGATCATATCATAACAGCTTACAAATATTGACGATGACACAAATCATCCATAAGCTGCATAATATTACATCGCGTTGAGACAAAAGATTATCGAAATGCATGCGGAATGATGCAACTTCTTTCTTCTGAATTTGAGACAAAACCAGAATGAGCGAGAGCAATTAAAGCCAATAAGTAAGAGAATGCATAAGACAACTTTGTCCTGGTGAGCAACGCATTGTATTACTACCTTAGGTAAAACAGGACTACTTATTTCTTGGAAAGGACGTACGATATAATATCGGTAGGGCCGAATAATTCCTATGTCACTATATTGCAACTATTGAAAAAAAAAATAAAGAAAAAAAATGTAAGAAAAAAATAATTTTTATCCATTGATGAAAAAAAATAAATAAAAAATTTTTTTATAAAAGAAGGTATTACCTGGTGTGGGGGTTAGGGGATAAGGAAATAAGTTTTTAAATCTGTACTAAAAATTAAAAAAAAAAGTTTAAAGTTATTTGAAAAATTTTAGACGTTAAAATTTATCGTAAACTAAAATTTCCCGTTAACCACCCACGCAATATTGTTAAGTGCAATAGCCAAGCCACCAAAACCAAAAAAAATGTCTTACTAGAACCAGGCCCACCCCCCCCCCAACTGCTGTTTTATGTTTAAAACACCATTTCCAACCCCACCTCCCCCCCCCCCCCCCCCATCCCCCCCTGCACGTAGAAGATGAAATAAACCCGCAAACATCCCAGAAGACCCCACCCCCCCCCCCAGTAAATCTTTAACAGAACATATTTCCCCCCGTTGACACCCCACATTGGTCATTACTCACATCACGGTCCGTGTGTATATCGAGGATAGGATAGAAACAAGTTTGTTTGTTTAGAGTTGCAGCTATAAAGGGTCCTTCCTATTCACGCAATGATTCCCACTACATTGCGAGTGAATCATGGAAGAACCCATCCCTACCTTCAACAACTGTTCCTCTCCCCTGATTTTTTTTCCACTGGTTTGAACACTGACCCCAGGAAACATTACGACAACAGATCATTACAATGGTGAAATGTGTGGTCTGCAACCCATCAAGTTTTATTTTCAGAAGATTTGTAAAAACATCCTCATACAAGCATTTCCCAAGGGCTACCCATACTCATATCAATCTTGGAATGAACGATTACTGTCACTTACCTGATATTGTCCAAGGGACAAACAAATGCTACAATATTCAACATGTACTCAAATGGTTAGGGTTAGTATCTCGACTCACTGACATCCTATTACATTTGTTAACGCACTGGTTATTCATAGAACGACTTAAGTGAACTATAACCTATGAAGTCGTTATTTAGGGATAGACCAGTTCCGTGATAGCTATACATTTAAGTAACACCAGGTTTGAGAAAGAGTTGGGATGTGATGATAGATTTTGAAAATAATCGAACCATCCACTCGGCATACCCTCTTCGCCGATCGTTTTTTTTTAATTTGTTCTCGGAAAAAAAAAAAATAAAAAAAACGAAAAAAAAAAAAAAAAATAAAGACATCAAGAATATGTGGCTCGTCTGGGGCGTTGTTATGGTAATTTTGACATAATACCATTGGAACGGAAAAGTAAGTGTCGTTGCCGAAACATTATGCCCTGTGTTAGGGATGTGTGCATATTGACTCGACTCGCCAAATAATCTAAGGTTTTTCACCTTTACTTTCGATTTGTCTGTTAAGGTACTTTAGGATATGGGCAATAGTTCCTAGAGAACGCGCCATTAGCCGCCCTATACCTCTCACGGACTTTTTTTTTTCATATACCCTCTTAGAGCCCTTGTGCGTGGTTTGTGTCATTGGAAATTAATTGAGAATTGTGTAGTTGCCTTTTTCGGTCTTATGAAAACGCCCACCACCTAGCTACATTCGTACGCATGATGCGCCCGAATCATAGCACGAAAACGGGAAAAATGAGAAACGCCGAAAGCCCGGACAAGACCGACCGAATACGAACTGATCTGGTCAGAGGTTACATTGGCATATTCTAGAGGACTTCTGTCTTTTCAAGCGATACTTGGGTTAGCATTCACTATTCGGTGTTTGTGTTTGTAGTATTGAATTTGCTGGATAGCCTGGGGCCGCCGATGATAACAACCCTGTCAGCGCGATACCCTTTTTATATAAAATAGCCTATTTCGGAGGGGGGTAGCGATAGTTGGCTTTTCCTAGGCACCGAGTTGGTCCATGGTTTCCTATGAAAGAAATGGACCAGATTTTCTAGTTAGATACTTAAAATCTATATCCTACTAAAAGACAATAAAAATAATATAAGGTTTGACGGTTGAGAAGTCGGTTAAGGCTTTTTCAATTTGTTTGGCTGAGTACCAGTATTTCTGTCAGATCTCTCAGTCCTCATTTTCAGGGCACCCTCACCCGCTTTCGACACGTTTAAAGAAAAGGTTCGCCTAATATGGTCCACAATGGGTCCATCTGGATAATGCCAATGCTATTTGGATTTTTTATAATTTTAAAACATTGTTTTTCAACATCCTCCCGTTTTGTTGTGTTACCTACTAAAGATTGAACATTTTGGTTCTTCCGTAGTGTTTGCTTCATCCACTGGGATTGGAGCCGGCACTAGCCGCTTGGGGGGCGCGCAATAACCCTCCATGCGGCACTAAGCGGCGGGCACTAATCTAAGTGTCACTAGCTGCGCATGCGGCACTACTAACGGCACCACGGCACTATCTTTGCACAAGAGAGTAAAGGAACTAACTAACACTCAACGCAATTAGAGCGCGGGCACACAATAATCTCCCTGATCACCGCTTATACACGGCATACACCTTATATGATAAGGTGTTTTTTCGCTTACTCTGGCCAAGGTAGAAGAGTAATCGGAACTCCCTGCATCCCTTTAATGTAATGTATATTTACAACAGAAGAAAATAGAATAAGAGAAAGATAGGATAAGAAAAAGGATAGTAAACTCTAATGCATCGGGCAGGGAAGAAGAAGGAATGTTAGGAAGAATTTCAGAGGTAACTGAAAAGGAAGATATTTATTCTCGTGTTGTGGTGTCCGGGAGGGGTGGGGAGCGAGGTGCGGTTGGTCGCGGGGGGCGTGCGCGCGCTGACTCTTACTTCTGAGGATGCCTTCTCTTACGGGGCGCCCACATGGCGACATCCCACGGACATCTCTGGGCATGTAGGTGAAGGGATAACCAACCTATATCTTTATAATATCAAAATAAATTTCACAAAATTTATTTAATATTCCTATAAAAATATCACCCCTATAAAATTAATATATTATAAATATACTTCTTACTTGCTAGACAGAGGTTAGGAATAATATTTGATAGAGAGGTCTGTGTTTCCCCTAAGATGGCGAGGTCATAATCGAGAATATGCACAAGTGAACGCACCTTCAATCCTTTGCGCACTTTTCTCTGGTATGCGAGCAGGCTCTAGCTCTATTCGTGGAGTTGATCCTGGATCACCCGGGATTTTGGTGTGATGGCTGCCAGACACGCTCTGTCATGATGACCACAGGGTCCATCCCCCACAAGTGTGTAACCTCATTAAATATGTAGGGCGGTAGGAATTTAGTGATATAGAGGGCGATCGAGGTGGTGACATGTTGGTTCCGTGCTATGTCAAGTTTTGAAGATAACATGTGCGTATTTAATATATTGTATGATGTTTCACGACTTTGCGGTTTCATTGATGTGTTTTTGTTTAGTTCACCGTCTGTTCGGCCTTTGTTGATGTGTGTCTGGATTAGTATAAGCTTAAATTTAAGATATCTAATTCGATAGTATGTCTGGTGGATGAAATTTTTTTAGGCATTGTGTAATGTAATCTGCCACAGACAAGGAATTGTTTTTACTTTGATGACTCCTTCCTGCGAAAAAAAAAATATTTACGTGTAGAGAAAATAATTTCCTTTAGTTTATGAGATAACATTCCTCCAACAGTCGGCCTCCATAAGTCGACTTCCTTTAGCCTCATATTAGACCGTTATTTTTATTCCTGTTATTTGCATACCTGCCGCGCATCTATTTCATTGCGGTTGTTGTTGTGAGCCGTAATTGTACGTTGCTCCTTGACTGTTATTTCCAAACAAAAAAAAAAAAAAAAAATGTTCAATTTTTTTTCCCCCGGGAGGCTAACGTCGATGTCTGTTGCTGTGGGTGCATGTGGTAATTGTGGTAAGACTTGTTAACGTGTCGCAAAGCGTGTCAAGGTATTTGATATCTTACATTATATTACATTTTGTATGCTTGTTATGTTCGCAAATATTTTGTAAACAAAATAGATACTTTTTAGTGCTTAAAGGAAAAAGTCATTTATTCAGTTACTTCCCTTGAAAGGAGTGTCGTCATACATTTCGATCGAACTCCGTCGCGGATGAATCCAGTTTTACTGCGATTTTATTCTTTGTTTGGGTAGAAATAGATTGTTATAGATTGCTTCAGTGTATCTATGGCCTGAATTTATGTGTATTGTTTGTCTGGGTAGGACGAGTCTGTCTTATATCTGAATATCTTTGCATGTCTAAGTCGAACTATATGGTCTTTTGTCGCTAGAAAGGTCAAAGGGCTGTTCGGCGGATGTGTCGCTAGAGAGGTGTGTTTTGGCTTCGCCCTGATGATGGGGCTGTGGTTTTTTGAATCGGCTTGTCGCCGGAAAAAGTGATCGATATATGTGTAGGGGGAAAGTGATAGTAGTTTTAGACCTATCGTGTATGCTTTACCCCAGTGTTTATTTTGATTGCCAAGGGGATGGCAGAATCATATTTCTGATACCAAGGTAACAAAAGCACTTCTTATGAACTCTTGCTAAGCCACCGTTTTTTCGATAGACACGATTTGTACGTCTGAGGGAATATTTAACGAGATGAAGATGACATTCATTTCTAGCAGCACTATATCTTGTATGATGAAGTCAATTGTATCATGATAGAATCTACAGAGCAATGAGAACATTTAATGAATGACTAACTTTCATACAGATTCATTGTCTGTATCCAAACGTGAGTGACAGCTCACGAGAGAAGCCATCTTGTATCCAAATATTTTGTGACTTTCAAGAAGAGAAAGGGATGCCCCGTATTATCGCTTGATGAGTCCAGAGATCACTGCTACACATGAGAACCCATTACTAGCGGTTCAATATGATTATATGAAAAAATATGTGCTGATCATTATTTAAAGGAATCTTCGCTAGACGAGGTTAGGTCTAGAAGCCATCTTGAATATTGTTTATAAACTGACGTGCTTTTGTCAGTAAACTCAGATGATATATATATATGGGCAATACTGAGTGCTTGTCTACTGACAGTCCATTATGCTATTATTCTACATGAGTGCCCATGTATCATTGCAAGACCATTTATCCACTGTACCATGATGTATTATGCCAACCTGTGATTTGTCAATGTATCCGTGCTGTCGAGTGTGTACGTCCAATTAAACTGTAGCAAAGGTACACGGTCGTTGGTGTCGATGACTTCCAGCCATACATGAGTGAAAGAAAAAGACCAATTGTCAACACCACGAACTCTTCTTATCATTCGCGTATTACACTCTCACTTCATGCTTACACACCCCTGCGTAGGTCGAGTTGACATTCCATATTCAAACCACGAGCAACACTCTGACGAGTCTTTAACACTGGAGCTTCCAAACATCCTCTTAACACCGTGGTCCTGTACACAGTTGATGTCAGCAGGAAAAATAAATAGATAACAACAACCCAATACATCTATTTAACACTGATGTTCTAACACAGCCATTCAACACTGGTGGACATCATTAATGAAAAAGGAGCTTTATCTATATATATATATATATATATATATATATATATATATATATATATATATATATATATATATATATATATATATATATATATATATATATATGGATTTATGACAGAGTACATGTAAGAAATTTTTTTTCTTTTTGGCTGATCACCCGTTTGCTAGTCACTTCGATTACGGAAACAACAGCAAATGGATTGATTTGCCGTTGCCCTAAAGACGCCAATAGGCGTGATGGGAAACAATGGCAAAGAAAACCTATCTGCTGTTGCCCTAAGACGGTACTAGGCGTAATGGCCACTGACTGCTTTGACGGTCGGTGGCTAAGGACGGAAGAAGAAGAAGAAGAAGAACATGTAAGAAAATCACTCGACCACTTGGAAAAGGGTATAACCTATGTACAGATATTTAATCCCTAAACCACATATACGACATAAAGTAAAAATGAAAATGTAAGCAACATATCATCATCTCATCTCAACCCATAACCCGTCATGGGTCGTAGGGGTGCCATGGTGGAAGCATCAGCAGACAGGGTCCTCCACTGCTCTCTATTCTCAGCAATGCGTACAAGTGTGGAGAAACCGTGTCCTGCCCATTCTTTGATATTATCAGCCCAGGATTTTCTTTGCCTTCCTCTTCTCCGTTTACCTTCGACTGTTCCCTGAAGGATCGTTTTCGAAAGGGAGTCATGACGAGTTACATGCCCAAACCAGGCAAGCTTTCGACGGTTCACTATTGACAAAAGTGGTTCTTGGTGGCCTGCATAGGTGTTTATCTTCTCTCTAACATAGACATTTGTTTTGTGCTCTTTATAGCAAATGCGCAAAATTCTTCTATAACATTTATGCTCGAAAGCCTGAATCCTTCGCTCCGTATCTGCAGTGAGTGTCCAGCCCTCACACCCATACAATAGAATAGATAATACAAGTGATTTGTATAATTTGATCTTCACAGGAAAACTGATGTTACTTTTCCAGATCACATTCAACCTTGTCATGGCAGCTGAGGTCATCTCAAGTCTTGTCTTGATTTCTTTAATTGATCTTCCATCACTACATATAGTGGACCCGAGATATTTAAAGGTGTTAACTTCTTCTAACGTTTGCCCATTTAATGTAATGTTGGTCGGAACATGTTTCTTATGGCTATTCACCAATATCTTGCTTTTTTCTATATTAATTTCCATCCCATACGTTCTTGTTACTTTCTCCAGTCTAGAGGTAAGGTCTTGAAGTTCTGATTCTGATCCAGCTATCAGATCAATATCATCAGCAAAACTTAGGTTGCACAGAGGTCGGCCTCCAATCGATATGGTTGATTTATAATCGTAGAGAGCCTCCTGCATAATATGTTCTAGATATATATTAAAGAGCACTGGTGACAGGATACATCCTTGGCGAACTCCTACAGTTGTTTTGAAAAATTCTCCAATGTCGTTGCTTACAAAAACAGCACTGCTTGCGTCCTTGTATAGTGCTTCAATGATATCTATGATGTTGGTATCAAAATTGAATTTTCTCATTACTTGCCATAAGCCTTCATGCCAGACTCGATCGAAGGCTTTTGTGAAATCGATGAAGTTATGGTATAAATCGTGTTGATGTTGGAGATGTTTTTCGATAAGTTATCTAATATTGAAGATTTGTTCTGAGGTACTTCTTTTTGGTCTAAAGCCAGCCTGTTCCTCTGACAAGATTTCTTCTGATTTCTGTTTTATTCTGTTCAAAAGTATCCTTAACATTACCTTACTTGGATGACTAATAAGGCTAATGGTTCTGTAGTTCTTGCACATTTTTTAGATTTCCTTTCTTTGGAAGCGGTATTACTAATGACTGCGTCCATTCTTTTGGCCATTTTTTTGTACTCCATATCTTCTGGCAAATTGTTGTCATGATTTTTACTATATCTGGTCCTCCATATTTCAAGAGCTCTGCTGGTATATTATCCACACCCGGTGACTTCCCTCCTTTCATCGAACATATAGCCTCTTCCACTTCTTCCCGTAATATTGCTGCATTTCCGAGTTCCCTGTTTTCGCACTTAATGTTGTTTAATATGCCTAAGTCAGTGTCAAGTTTACAGTTATATAATTCTTTACAATATTCTGTCCACCTTCTCGTTACAGCTGTTTTTTCATTGAGCAGAGCCCCATTGCTATCTTCTATGACAGTTACCCTGGGCTGTTGAGGTTTTGATAGTTTTCTTAATGTGTCAAAAGCTGCCTTGCTGTTACCTTTTATTAGCCCCGTATTAATGGACTCACATTGATCAGCTACCCATTTTTTCTTTGGCCTGTTTCATTTTCTTCCTAATATTTTTGTTCACCATACTGTATTGCCATGCTGCTTCAGGAACCTCTTTCTTAACCTTTTTCATTTCCCGCCGTGTATCACATAACTTTAGAATGTCATCTGTAACCCATGGTTTGTTTATTTTCTTTCTTTTACCAAGTATTTCTGTTGCTGATTCAATGAGCACGTCTTTCATGTTCTCTGTGATTGAGTTGATATCATCCTCCAAAAAGTTGAGAGCTGCGAATTTTCCTCCAACAGTTGCCTCAAAGATTCCCGCGATTTCTGGATCTTTCAGTTTGTCTAAATTGAATCTTAACTGAGAACATCTGTTTTGATTATAGTTCTTTTTAAGTTTAAGCTTGAGCGTCATCAATACCATGTCGTGATCACTACCAATGTCGGCGCCAGGAAAAGTCCTAGTCTTGGCTTTATTAATACTAGACTTGAATCTTTTGGATACAAGAATAAAATCAATTTGGCCATGTATCTCAGTTTTTGGGGCATGCCACGTTGTTCTTCTTGATAACTTATGAGGAAATAGTGTATTTGCAAGGGTTAGTTTATAGTTGCTGGCAAATTCTAGTAGCCTTAGTCCTCGATAGTTGGTTTCTCCTGTCCCAAATTTCCCTACTGCAACATAATGTTATCATAAACACTGAATGACTAAAAAGTCCGAGTATGTCCTACTAATCATCACTAGCACTGGTGTGACAATCATGAGAGTTGCCTAACGTTATTGATCGTAAAGTTCACTTTGTAATACTCTATAAGACACTTTAAATATAGTTCCGTGATTCTTTTAGGTGAAAGTTCTGTTTTGAATTTTGAATAAGATCTCTGAGATATCTGGAGGAAAAATAATCCTTGTGCTTTTTGACTTATCTGTAATCCTGCGTTGTCAGCCCTGGCGCAGGTTGTTAGGTGCTGTCATCCAGCAGCGATATGACGTTACACGTGCGAGTGTTGATCTATGCCCCTTTATGCTTAGGAGTTGACGAGATATCTGGCATTTAGTTCTGCTGATCGGTCAAAAGACTGACTGTCTGTTACAGTCAGGCGCCGGACACTGAATTCTGCAACTGCGAATGTTGTCCGCTCAGAAACCTAAAAGTCTGAAGACACAAATGTGGCTTCATGAGTTTTCCTGTCATATGGGAACATCTATCATTCCCATTCAAACCGCATACACCAGGCATATCAGAATTATCCTCTTTCATTCAATATTATGTCATACAATCTAGAGATTATAGGCAAACGTTCCATGTTATATAAGATAGTTATACTTCACTGTCATACAGTCAGACACCAGGCATATCAATGTTATATTCATCTAACTTCCTCTCCTAGTCTAGACATGATAGGCAAACTTAGACCTATGTAACTTCAGGAGTTACTTAATTTAGCAAATCTCTTTTTCTAAGAACTGTGTTCTACAATGATAGTCCGTTTCTTCACACGATGATGAATAGCAATAAAATTTAATACATTGATATTACACAAATAGATAAAGTGGGGTCCAACTGGCCAAGCGGTCAGATTGCTTTCTTCTGTAGCACAATTATATAGTTTTGGGACTGAAACTAGGCAGTGGCACACTCCAGTTTACCATCTGTAAATGGACACTCAGTTATGCTGTTGAGCTAGGGAAGGAAAAGGCAGCGAGGAAGGGAACTGGTCACATAACCTCATAAAAGCTGGACTTTTCATGGTGAAGCTTCCAACAGTCATTTCCCTATGGCAATCTCTGCCATGAGACTGCCTTTATCTTTAGAATAGATAAAGAAATTAATATTTTAGATGTTATCATCTTTTGGCCGTGGATCTAGTTATGATAAGTTTTTATGCAAACAACAGTCACTCACATGTGGTGAAGTGGGATGTTATAAATATTTATAGGGGACTTAGTGTACTGACTGAGATCAGCTGTGAAGGTATCTATATCTAATAAGAGTAGTGTATTATAGATAACCTTACTTGCTGCCACATATATATATATCTCAGTCAGAATTATTCTGGAATAGTGTGATGACTACGTTGTATGTCTAGGGTATGTGTATGATGAAGTGTAAGTCATAACAACAACAGACAGATAAACAATTTAATTTATTCCACCACACTTGACAACACTGTGACACTCACATACATAAAACATTCTACAAGGATATCTTAAAGGAGTCACTGATAACTTTTCAAATAACAATATGTATTCATTGCTGTCATGAATGAATAGGTGTCCTGATTCAAATACAAAGGGAACCAGGAATCACAATCAATTTTAATTACAAGTTATATGTACATAATGAAAATGATAAGGGTGGATTTGTGCTGAAGTGGTAACTTGCCACCCTTATCGACACCTGGTGTTAAAGTGTAAGATGTAGGTGTCTTCTCTGATTTAGGATGTTGCTGTGTATGTGGTAGTGGAACAGTTCACAGGGTTATCACACAGGCAACATGACGTGTAGAGTCATAGAAAGGGTAACTTCGTTGTATAAGTTTCTTTCATTTATTGCACGCCACAAAACAGTCATGATACTTATGACATCAACATGGTTAACGAGTTCAGCAAGATGATATGGCACATTGAAAACAATTTCTGTAGTCAGCAATGATAGCTGTTGTATATATGCGTCATAAGACATCACAGTTCAATAGATTCAGAAATTCATCAATCATCGAGTGCTAGTTCGTGAAGCTGTATAAATAATAATAATTTCTATAACTTCTGCAACAGTGTCAGCTACAGATCTTCAATGTTCATAAACAATAATAAATGCTCCCATTCTGATGCTAGCAGATCAGTTGTATACAATAAGTCCGTTCACTGTCTGCACGTGAATAGCATACATGGGCTACAGGTCAGCTCGACCTTTATAATGTTCCTAAGTCTAACCATCTGACTTGGACGTGATCTCTGATATAACGAATCCTGGAACACAGACAACAGTCTTGTTGGTCTAGAGCGACCCATATATATTTAACTAGTTCAGGTATACAGATACTGGTGACTTAATCCTAGTCAAAGTACCTCTCCATTTTGCATCACACAGGCGAGCAAATAGGCGACAAAATGACGAACCTCTAGACGATAGCATAAAGTTCGATACAAGAGGAATTACCTTATTTCGGAAAATCAACCATGAACATATGCCTCCAGGCAGGCTGCATAATACTGGGAAATAGTCTAGTTAGCTAACTAACTCACTAAGACACTGTATTTCCCTCAGAGAATCACAAGACGCAGTTGCGTCTGCTCGCTTCTTAAACCATTTCTAAACTCCCCCAACTGGGCGGAACACACAGAACGAACTCCCGGTTTGACATGCGCAGAACGACAATCTCTGAGTTGCCGTTCACAATAAGACGATTCGAAGAACATTCGAGATAAAAGTCTTACACAGTCGCGCCTTTTATGGTCATGAAAAGAAGCGTTAAGAAAGGTTTCAGACATCTACCATAGTTGACTGATACTACCAAATAAGGAGATGTGGTCACGCTTCGTTCAAGAAATTATAGACCGAACGTGTCTCTATACAAGAGAAGGCAACTCCTAACAAATTGTAGTTTCGATAACTCGGATTATGTCCCTTTGACCATAGAAAACATAATACACACTTCAGTCAAAAAAAAAATGATCATACATATGAAAAAATGTTTATACAAACGAAAAATAATAATGATCCGTGCGTAACATTACCGCACCCTCCCTGGAAAAAAAAAAAAATGGGACATTTTTTTTTTTTTTTTTTTTAAATCCTGGAGCCGGAAAAAATCTAGGCTCCTAACGCACGTATGATGCGTGGATATATACCTAACAAATTAGCTCAACGCATGGAGCGACACTGAGATCATATCTCAGATCCTTAGAGAAAAAATTTATCTAAGTATACGCTGATATATTCCAGGAAGGTGCCACCAACACACGCCACAATGATGGCAACAACATAATGACAATCAAATTATACTCATACCAATATATGAAATTAAATATATTATGTGTTATCATACAATGTGTTGCAAATAGCGGTGTAATTTACTAATATACCGCACTATATTATTACATTATATAAAGTAACAGTAATTAATAATTAATACATGTGTTGCTCTTCGGTGACACAAAAAACATTCAATAGAAGAAGATGTGGACATCATCCGCTCCCAATGTAGGACAGGACTTGATATCCTCAAAGTTCCACAATGGACATAAACTCGCAGACTTCAATGATGTGCTGCGAAAATATCAATAACACAAATCTTAAAGACAACTGGTAAATTTCTTAATACAATCCTGAAAATAATTTATTTAAATGTGGCCGAGTGATCTTTTGGCCCGTATATCACTAACTAAGCCTTCTTAGATAATTACATGGTACAATGTTATAAATTTCCCTCAAAAAAAAAAAAATGAGACAAAATCTACTAACATGTCATTATAACATTGGACTGTATATCAGGAAATATATATATATGACAGAAGAATCATGTGGAATCGTGTGGACATCTGGACAGAATGTCTGCCATTACATTATCCGAACCACGGATAGCTCGAACCGAGAAATGAAATGGTTGAAGAGCTATGGCATAACGAGTGGACCTCGAGCTCTTCAAGTTTTTGCTC
The DNA here is from genome assembly GCA_024509875.1 of Oreohelix idahoensis. Lineage (NCBI taxonomy): Eukaryota > Metazoa > Mollusca > Gastropoda > Stylommatophora > Oreohelicidae > Oreohelix > Oreohelix idahoensis. The sequence continues at coordinate 329,308 of JAMPIV010009990.1, read as the reverse complement.
TGAATAGCAGTAAGCGCTTTTCTGGTCGGTTTCCACAATGAAATGTGCGCCTAGAAGAAATCTTTGTAACTTCAGAATAGACCATACCATAGCCAATAACTCACGGTCTAAAACCGAGTAATTCTTTTCTGCAGCGTTTAATTTCCTAGAGATATACATCACCGGATGCAAAGTATCAGAATACTCCTGCATTAGTGCTGCCCCAATCCCTGTTGACGAGGCGTCACTTCGAAGAACAAAAGTCTTCTCAATAGTAGGTAACTTAAGAATAGGTGGAGATGAAAATAGGGCTTTAACCAATGAGGATTGACATTCTTTAGACCAGCGGATCAGATTAGGCGACCCTTTCTTCAATAAAGTAGAAAGCGGTGCCATAATGGAGGACAGATTCGGAATGAATCGTCCGTAGAATTGAATCAAACCTAATAGACTCCTTACTTGTTTCTTCGTCTTAGGGACCGAAATGTTAAGTATTTTTGAAACATTGTGGTCCTCTGTCTTTAAAAGACCATGACCAACCCGATGACCTAGGAAAGAAATCTCGCTAAATCCTATAAAGGCTTTAGAGGGTTTTGCAGTCAAGTTATACTCGCGAAGAGTAGACAGTAATTCGTATAAACCCAAATAATGATCTTCCCAAGAATCACTGAATAGACAGATATCATCTAGGTATGCTATGACATCTGTACGATATGCGAGAATTCGCCGCATCATGCGTACGAATGTAGCAGGGGCGTTCATAAGACCAAAAGGCATGAAATTCCATTGGAATAAACCCCCTAGGTGTAGAAAAAGCTGTAAAAGGTTTGGCACGTTCAGTTAGCGGGACTTGCCAATAACCTTTAGACAAATCTAGTTTGGTAAAGAATCTAGAATTAGAAAGTTTATTGAGTAGCTCTTCTAATGAAGGCATAGGTTCAGCATCGAACTTCGTAACTTGGTTCAATTTGCGATAATCTACGCAAATGCGAATGTTATTATCCTTCTTTCGAACAATAACCATAGACGAAGAGTATGCTGAAGTGGATGGTTCAATGATTTCCAAACGTATCATTTCATCCAACTCTTTTTCGACTTGAGACTGGAAATGAATAGGTATTGGATATGGTCTGACTCTGATAGGATTGTGATCAGTTAGCACAATGTCATGTTCTATGACATGTGTGTGTCCCGGGATGTCTGTAAGAACATCCTGAAATGTTTGCAACATCGAAGAAACTTGTCGATGTTCCTCAGCGGAAAGATTTGGAGAAACGGTCACGTTTTTTCCAAGATTCCGTAGAATAAAGTGGGACCATAGAAAGAGGAAGATTGACATCAGAAAAAAAGTAGTTTCCTCATCCTGTATAACTGACAGAGATGAGTACTGACCATGAGTTGCTTGTGAATTGTCCGTAGCCTGGAAAATAGGCTGCAAATAGTCAGGTCTTTCATAAAATTCTGTGAGCATATTTATGTGGAAAGTTTTATGCTTTCCATCAATATCGACAACATAGTCGACATCAGAAATTTTGGAGACTATTGCATATGGACCTTTCCATGCAATTAGAATTCTGTTCTCCCTTGAAGGAAGTAGAACGAGAGCTTTGTCACCTGGACAAAGTTGTCGTAGACATCTATTCTTATTTGCAAACTGCCTTGCCTTTTCTTTAGCAAATTCTGAAGACGAAGTTGCTAGTTTGCATGCCTCGATGATCTTTTGCCTAAGAGCAATGACGTACTCATAAGAAGATTGAGTCTCATCGCTAATATTATCGGCAGTGATTAGATCATGAAGTAAAGACATAAGGACAAGTAAAAGGTTTGCCGCGTATTCAATCGGCAGCATCGAAGATCGTGAAGAAAAGACATAGGGCCGCGCGGTTGCGCGCCAAAGACAAGTTCAAAAGGGGAAAACCCCGTATGTTCATTGGGGACCTCTCTATACGCAAAGAGAGCCGCGGGTAAGACCCTGTCCCACTCCTGAGGATGATCCTCAGTTATTTTACCAAGTAAAGTTTTCAGAGTCCTATTTAAACGTTCGACCAACCCATTAGACATTGGGTGATAGATACTGCTGAGAGACCTTTTAATGTGTAGCATAGACATTACCTGTGACATAGTGTCTGATATAAGTTGAGTGCCATGGTCTGACAATATTTCTCCGGGAAAACCCAAGCGAGAAAATATCAGCCAAAGAGCGTCTGCGATATCAGCAGTTGAGATGCTCTTGAGAGGTATTGCCTCTGGCCAACGTGTGCACATATCGACACATGTAAGGATAAATTGATGTCCTCTAGCCGACTTAATTCTAAAAGGACCGATAATATCTATTGCCATTTTTTGAAAAGGGCGAATAGGAATGTCAGCAGCCTGGATAGGCGCAGCATGTCGTGGTCCTTTAGATTTGACCTCCTGACATACTTTGCAAGAGCGACAGTACATTCGTATGTCCTTGCTCACAAATGGCCAAAAGAAAGCCGCAAGAACCCTCGACTTTGTACGGGAAAAAACCCATATGTCCAGCACATTGCGAGTCATGAGCATGTTGCAATATTTGCAATCTCATGCTCTTAGGCACAAGAATTTGTGAATGAGTGGACGTAGTCGAGTCTTGTACCATACGTACAAGTACGCCGTTCTTCATAGAAATCCAAGATTTCCTATTAGTGTTCTGATTAGGATCACCTTTTTTTTTTTGCTAGAATGAAGAATTTTTGTAAAGAAGGATCTTCTTCTTGCAATTTGATAAATGAGTCACGTGTAATAGTCAAGTGACTATCTTGGTCATTTACTTCATCATTATTAGTTAATGAAGTTTGAGGTGGATCCAGAGCATGTGCTCTTGTGACCACCGCATTGGTAGCTTCAATGTTTTGCTCTTCCCAAACAGCAATCTGCTGTGGGGTACATTCCCTAACTCCGTGAATACGACCAATAATAAGGTCCGCAATAGGGTTTGGAAGTAGACACGCGTGGACCTCTCCCGTGAAGAAAGGAGTAGCAATGTGTATTATAGCAGTAGGATACTTTTCTAACGTGCCACCAAATGTGACACATTTGATGACTTTTCCTGTAGCACAGGATGGATCTACAAGAGATTGCCTAACGCCGACAGTAGTACATCCAGAATCAAACAACACTGAGACTGGATTACTATTTACTAGCCCCTTATGTAATATAAGAGAACCTCTCCCATCATGAGCAACATTAGCAGGAAGAGCGGGCAAAGGATGACCACAGCTTAGAGTACTAATGGTTTTCGGATCAAATAAAGTACTGCATTGGATACACTTATTTGCCCTACGAAAATCAAAAGATGAGCATCCGATAGCATTATGGTCTTTATCATTATTAACCTGTTTATCTGCTCCCTGAGATTCTTGTTGAACAGAATTTGTCTGTTGATATCTTTTTCTCTTATGTTGCGATCTACCGCGACCATTATTGCCTCTGCAATTATCATTAAAGTCCCTACTGTAATTTTTTATCCTGGTTTGAGTTCCAGTTTCCATAACTGTCATTACTATCTCTATGCTGTTGAGAACCTCTATTATCTTGGTATTGAGGTCTCTGCATAAAATATTTTCCTCTATACCGATTACCTTTGTGAAAATTTCTAAAGTTAACCGGAGTAGAATAACGTGTAGTATTAGGTTGTCTCCAGTTCTGGGAAGAAGAATCACCCTGGAATTGATCACTATGGTTCTGGGCATAATTACGATTACTCTTTTTTTATTGAAATTTTTCTGGCTACCCTGAAATTTACGCATAAAATTTGGGCCATAAGGTGCTGCCGAAGCAACTGGCAGACCTTCTTTCACCTTAGAGTTACTAATGGTTATGTGCGGATGCGCAGTAACATACTGGCTACTACAGTATTCTTCCATTTCTTTTATGTTTTTAGGCTTACGCTCATGAAGAAAAGATAGAAAAGCTTCATTAACAGAAGACATAACCTTATCTCTAAGTAGTAAATCCATAAGAGCTTCAAATGTATTTTCTGTCTTAGACAACTCAACCCATCGTAAAAAAGTAAGACGGATGCCTGAGATGAATTCAGAGAATTCAACTCCAGTTTCTGGTAACATGGTTTTTAAATTTAAGACGATATCCGTCCTCGTTAAGTTGGTACTTCTTTAACAATGCCGCCCTGACAACCTCATAGTTGTTTTTGTCAGGCACATCTACCATACTCAACAAAGTCAAAGCATCACCTCTAAGTATCTTGGACAGATGATACACATATAATGTTTTATCTATATTATGTACATTACATGCACTTTCAAATCTATCTAGATAAAATGTTATATCATCGATTGAGGGATTAAATGCTGGTAGATTAAGCTTGAAATCCTTAGCATTAGTCTTATTTGACACCTTATTTGCCTCATTAGCATTACCAGTGTTCAATAACTTTAACTTCTCTAACTCTAAAGCTAAGACTTTTTCATCATGTTCCATTTTTGCTTTTCTCTCATCAGCCTCTCTTTGTAACCTTCTTTCTTCAGCCTCAGCCTGTAACTTTCTTTCTTCAGCCTGGGCCTGTAACTTTTTTTCCTTCAGCCTCTATTTCAAGTCTCTTATTTTCAGCTTCTTTTTCAAGTCTCTTATTTTCAGCTTCAGCCTGGGCCTGTAACTTTTTTTCCTTCAGCCTCTATTTCAAGTCTCTTATTTTCAGCTTCTTTTTCAAGTCTCTTATTTTCAGCTTCAGCCTGGGCCTGTAACTTTTTTTCTTCAGCTTCTTTTTCAAGTCTCTTATTTTCAGCTTCTCTTTTTTGTTTTTTTCCATTTCCATTTGAAATCTTTTTTCCTCCACCTGCATCTGCAGTTTCTTTTGTTCTATTTCAGCCTCTATTCTCTTTTGTTCAGTTTGTTCTTTCATTTTCTTTTCTTCCGACTTCAATGCCTTGGCATATTGAACAGTCGCAAATTCTTCTAATTTATCACCTGTCTTCCCAAGGGCTTTACCCTGCTCAATAAAGTACTCAAATGTAGACATGATGTCCAAAAATGTGAGAGTACAGAACCTGAAATAATTAATTATCTTATTTCAATGTTAAATAGCAACAAGACTTAATAAAGTGCTTGTATAATCTCTATGTTGAACCCAATCTCTCTGTGGGAAACAGGAGTTGACACCAACTTGTATTATCAAATGTATAATAATATCACAAGTCACCTCTTAATTAACAGTGCACTACCCAAATCAGTGCATAATCATCAGTTATTTATCATAACTGCACTACAATAGTGCATAAGCAAAAAAACACCAGTTTGTTATGATAAGTGCACTATAGACCAATAGTGCATGAGCATATATCAACAATAGTGAAAGCTAACTATGCAAGAACTATGTAAACAATAACAAGACAATGTAAACAATAGCAAAGGTCATCAACAATGTAAACAATAACAAAGATCAAAGTCAATGTAAACAACAACAAAGATCAGAGTCAATGTAAACAACAACAAAGATCAGAGTCAATGTAAACAATAACAAAGATCAGAGTCAATGTAAACAATCAACAAAGATCAAACAATACGAAAACATTCGCATAAGTCAAATACACAAACAGCAAAACTAAAAAGAAATATGCGAAGATATGACTAACAAATGACGCTACAGTGTATACACAAAAATATACGTAAAGAACTGAATAATAGCAAAGGGGAGACCTACAAATACAAACAATCGAAATCGAAACTAAAAAACACAAAGAAAGAAAGAGAAGAAAAAAGAAAAAAAATATATATATACAAGAAACAAAAATACAGCACAACTCGTCACAACTAAACAGATATAGCAACGATTGTCGCTAGCAAATTTCACTGTAGGAAATTCGCACAGTCCCTAACGAAAACGCTAACAGTAGAACCTCTGTGACGTGGTATCTTCTACTGTAAGACTCCGCCCAACCGAGAAAACCCGCTGAAATATAAACATATAAATATACAAATAACAAATAACATATAACATATAAACATGTATCATGAAAACAATAGGAGAAAGTGTGAAAGTACAGAAGGCTCAGTTAGAACATAAGGGCACAGTTCACAAACAAAACAGGCCACTTAACTTCTATAAATCCAGCGTCAGCACGGTGCAGAACAGGATGTAATCAGCATTCTGAGGATAATGATCCAACGTTGATTAACTTCTGCTCCCATAAACAGCCATGACGAAGGAAATGAGCTTCTAATACTGCAACAGTTGTTACGGCACTTGACCTTCTGAATCTTCTAAATTGATTTAACCGGCACTTGACCTTCTGAACCCGCAGCAGTACCCCTGAGACCGGAACAGTTGTTACGGCACTTGTCCTTCTTTTCACCAGATCAGGAAATCCATTCGCTCGGTACTTGTCCTTCTAATTTTACATAAACTTCAATATTGCCGAGCAGCGCCGGGTAGTTTCAAAATCAGCAACTGTCAGAAAATCCGGATACTTTCAATAAAATTTCTTGTAAGGTGGTAGTTGATGCTGTAGTTGTATCTAGTATGATGATGATGTCTGGGTTTGCTGACCCCCTTGATAGCTGGAATCAGAGTGAACCAACCTATGGCCACCAAAAATGATATGGTGCGCCAAAATATCAGATGATAGAACCAGCTCTGGCCACCAATGATAAGGGTGGATTTGTGCTGAAGTGGTAACTTGCCACCCTTATCGACACCTGGTGTTAAAGTGTAAGATGTAGGTGTCTTCTCTGATTTAGGATGTTGCTGTGTATGTGGTAGTGGAACAGTTCACAGGGTTATCACACAGGCAACATGACGTGTAGAGTCATAGAAAGGGTAACTTCGTTGTATAAGTTTCTTTCATTTATTGCACGCCACAAAACAGTCATGATACTTATGACATCAACATGGTTAACGAGTTCAGCAAGATGATATGGCACATTGAAAACAATTTCTGTAGTCAGCAATGATAGCTGTTGTATATATGCGTCATAAGACATCACAGTTCAATAGATTCAGAAATTCATCAATCATCGAGTGCTAGTTCGTGAAGCTGTATAAATAATAATAATTTCTATAACTTCTGCAACAGTGTCAGCTACAGATCTTCAATGTTCATAAACAATAATAAATGCTCCCATTCTGATGCTAGCAGATCAGTTGTATACAATAAGTCCGTTCACTGTCTGCACGTGAATAGCATACATGGGCTACAGGTCAGCTCGACCTTTATAATGTTCCTAAGTCTAACCATCTGACTTGGACGTGATCTCTGATATAACGAATCCTGGAACACAGACAACAGTCTTGTTGGTCTAGAGCGACCCATATATATTTAACTAGTTCAGGTATACAGATACTGGTGACTTAATCCTAGTCAAAGTACCTCTCCATTTTGCATCACACAGGCGAGCAAATAGGCGACAAAATGACGAACCTCTAGACGATAGCATAAAGTTCGATACAAGAGGAATTACCTTATTTCGGAAAATCAACCATGAACATATGCCTCCAGGCAGGCTGCATAATACTGGGAAATAGTCTAGTTAGCTAACTAACTCACTAAGACACTGTATTTCCCTCAGAGAATCACAAGACGCAGTTGCGTCTGCTCGCTTCTTAAACCATTTCTAAACTCCCCAACTGGGCGGAACACACAGACGAACTCCCGGTTTTTGACATGCGCAGAACGACAATCTCTGAGTTGCCGTTCACAATAAGACGATTCGAAGAACATTCGAGATAAAAGTCTTACACAGTCGCGCCTTTTATGGTCATGAAAAGAAGCGTTAAGAAAGGTTTCAGACATCTACCATAGTTGACTGATACTACCAAATAAGGAGATGTGGTCACGCTTCGTTCAAGAAATTATAGACCGAACGTGTCTCTATACAAGAGAAGGCAACTCCTAAAAAATTGTAGTTTCGATAACTCGGATTATGTCCCTTTGACCATAGAAAACATAATACACACTTCAGTCAAAAAAATGATCATACATCTCAGCTGGCCACATCAGCTTATCTTGCGTGATGGCGGCAGGAAAAGACTCCTCTGCTCGATTTCTCCCCTGTGCTCTGGAGACACCTCACGGATAGCTAAATGGACCAAGGAGTATGCTGTCCGACTCTGGATTCAGCAAAGCTCTGACCAGGTGCTGCTCAATACCATCAAGACCACGGTCCCTGAAAACAAGAAGGATGTACCTTCTACTTCATAACTAATTGATACTCTAGTTATACACTGAGCACAATACATCACAAACATTGAGTTCAGAGCGTTAGGCCAACTGTCAGCTTCATCTGAAATACTTTATACCAGTATTAACCTCCTTAATGGTTACTACGCCTCTGCACTTCCAGCATTATTTCTTTCTAGTCAATCATCTAGGTGTCAGTGTACTGTTTGGCCATTCCATGCCGTTTTACTTTCCTCCGACACCTTCTGTTCAGGCTGGAGCATTATAGGCTTTACATCATGTTTGCTACTGAACTACACATATATACAGGCATAAATTAACAATTCACATTCAATTTTCATTAAAAGATACTGAATGTTTCAAGCTTACCACAATTCATGGAATTAAACACAGATACGTTGACTAGCAATGAATTCTGGCACAATTACTGGCACAAATTCCCATCTGCTTATGTTCCAGGCTTTTATTTAGCAAAAATATGAGCTGGCTTCAACGCACTGTTGCTTTATCAAGCTTATTTGAACTAGTGGTCTCGAACTAACGCTCCTAAGTGATTATATCAGCGAGTTTGGCCAATGGAGCCACGTTTCGACAAGTGTTTGAAAAAATGTTACCTTCCTACGTCTCCCCTAACAACCAAAGATAGTATTTATAGTCCGACCAATCGTGTTTAGTCTTATATTTGTTGCGCTCCAATCAATTTGGAGTTTACATGGTAGGTGTAGTGAAATTGACAGAGATACAACGGTAAAATACTCAAAAGATAACATTTAAGGATAAAAACATAATGCGTAGGCTGCTGATGTACATGATCGCCTAGACCGCGGGTCATCACCCTCCATAAAATTGACTTGCTAGACAGGAGGGGAACGGCGGATCAAAAGAAAAAAAAATATGACTGGAAAGGCTAAGGAGACGCAATGGGGGGGGGATGGAGGAAAGTAAAAATTCACGTCCCCCAAATTGACACGAGGTACGGAATTGGACGTTTTGCGATACCAAGCCTTGATTTGAATTCAGCGGCTAAAACGCAGATGTTAGGAATATTACAAAAATTTAAAAAGTAATTTTTCTTAATATTAATGTTAGGAATATAAAAATTAGCTGGCCGGATGGCCTATTCTGAGCAATGAAATAATATGATCTTAATTTTACAAACGGATAGATAATATTGAAGATAATGACAAAAGACAGTGTAGTTTACATCATCGACAGACTGCCTTGAATAAAAAGTGTCGTTATTTGCACACAAAACACGACCTTGGGGACGCAGGTGTTCAAAGTTACTTATTATGGAGGAGAGGGTTTTTGAGCGGTAGCTGTGTCTAAATATAACTTTTTACGACAAAATTTTAAGGGGAGAGAAAGGTTGCTTCAAAAATCAAGCACATTTTTTTAGAAACACAAGTAGAGACGGACAGACTAACAGATAACCATCCATACTTGACTGAAGCATGACTGAAATGACTTTAGTGTAGAAATTTGAAATTTAAAATAAACCTCGGCAGTGATTGGCCACAGACAATCATATCATTAGCGCTCAGAGCGCATTTGGGGTCATTCTTCAATAATTGTTCAGTGTTAGACACAGATTTTAAAGTGTGGTGTTTTCCCATATGAAAGACAGTGAGTTAAATTTAGGGACGCCATACTATAGCCAGCAGCTCAGCTGAGTTTTGCTAGCAATTCTGTGTTATGTATTCATAATCTGAGCTGTGAGTTTCTATCGACAACAAAGCAGAGTCTATTCGGTGGGTGACTGTACTCGAGTGTATCTGTGCAGTTCTTGTGACAGAGACCACCATTATTGCCCGCCAGCACGGAGAGGTGGGACCGCAAGTTTTCAGCACCAGAGCTACAAAAAGATGAGTGAGCCTCTGGTCTGCTGGACATTCACCAACTATTGGTAGTGACTAATATCCCCGTAAAAATTCCCACCATTTTCTGGACATTGTGTAGTCAATATAGACAGGTGTGATGAGGCCACCCCAACAGCACAAACAGTAAATATCCTCCCAAAGAGATGACTACTCGAACTTTTTTTAATAAAACTAACTAGTCTAGTACTTAAATAGGTACGCTCTTGCATTTATTATGTAACATTCCATGCATTTTTTTTCATAAATTTTCAATCCTTCTTTTAAAACAAGTTCTGGTCACATAAAACTTGATCCAGAACCAATAAATGTAATATAATTATATCAAAAACTTTATACACGTGAGTTAGTTCAGTGTATTTTAACACTTGTTAATCTTATTAGTCTTCTTAAATGTCTGTGGGTGTATTTATAACTAACACACCACATTACACATCATTACCCTAGACACTTTACGTAGCCACATTCATTAAGAAAAAAAAAAAATTAAGTGTGAGGTCGTAGTGGTAGCAAGAAAGGCCTTCTGATAATTCTCAACTACATTTTATCTCAGGAGCCTTCACAGCTGGCCTCATACAAGTTACATGTAGTAATAACACCATCATACAATACCATCAACACCACTACATAAATTGGGGTCTTGTCCAGGGATAATTAGCCCAACAGTAAAATTAGGATCTCCTGGTGGGAGAAATAAAAGTAGGGAAATAAATTGTAAAATTTCCTTTAAAATTAAAAGTGTCCCTGCAGATAAAAGTTGGTGAATCTTCACAGCCAGTAATAATTAATTAGTTAACTGGTTAGTTAGAATTAGTTAGACTATAGTCATATAGTAATTAGAAGTACTTAGTGTATTTACTGGTTAGAGATTTATCTTGTATATTATTATATTGTCCAAAAAGTATGGCAGAGCTAGCAAAGTTTAGATCAGCTGCTGTGCTCACTGCGAAGGAGATGGGGATGGATGGTCAAATTTTAATTCAATACGTAACGACTGAATGTGATAAATATATTGAACGGGAAGAAAGGAGATTAGAAAAAGAGGCTGAAAGAAAATTAGAGGCTGACAGGTTAGCTGAAGAAAAGAGATTACAAATTGAGGCTGATAGAGAAATTAAGAGGCTGCAGATTGAGGCAGAAGAAAAACGACAGCAAAGGGAGGCAGAAGATAAAAAGGCCGAAGGGAGGCAGAAGATAAAAAGGCCGAAAGGGAAGCAGAAGATAGAAGGTTGCAGAGGGAGCATGAATTACGACTAAGGGAGCTGGAATTACAAGGCCCGGCTCCTGAAAATGGTGCCAGCCCTTTTGCCTCAGATGCTACGCCCAGTATGGGAGCCTCAAACTCAGCTATGGGGTTTCATTTAGACCATTTTGTTGAAAAAGACGATGACATAGAGGGGTACCTAGGACGTTTTGAGTTATTAGCTACTACATATGGGTTAGAGAGAGAGAGGTGGAGCTTAAAGCTATCACAGGGATTGAGGGGTACTTCTTACGAAGTATTTGCCAAAATGAACAGGGAAGACCAAGACAATTATGACATGTTAAAGCAGGCTTTGTTATTAAGGTACGAAAAGAATGGTGAATTTTATCGTAAGAAATTCAGAAATGCCAAACTGTTGTCTGGGGAGACATACCACCAATTTTCTGCCAGAATAGAAACCTATTTGGAGAAATGGACGGCTCTGGGGAAGACCCAAGATCTTAAAGAAATGATCATGATTGAGCAATTGAGAGAGTCCATGGCTCCAGACATGAGAAAATTTCTCATGGAACAGGGTGCAGAGAAGTTGGGGGAAATTTTAAATGTTGCTGAGAGGTATCAGGCAGCTCAGGCAGAGGTAAGTGGTGCTAAGAAGAAGCACATAGACAATTTTAAAGCTCCACAGCAATTTAATAAATTTGATAATAGAGAGCAGGGAAATAAGGGTAGGACAAACTTTGAGCGGCAAAGAAATGACTATCGCGACAGAAACTCACAGTTCAATGACCAAAAGTTCAATGAAAGAAAACCGTTGAACCAAGGAAAAAGATGGTGCAAATGGTGCAAGAAGGATAACCATAACACCGAATTTTGTAGAAGGAAACCTTCAAACATTGCTGCAATGAAGTCGGGGACGCAAAGAGTAAAGGTTAATCCTAAGGGACAACAGGAACCTTATCACCCCCCAGTTTGTGAGGATGTTATTTGTAATGGGGTCACCATAAGGTGCCTTTATGATACAGGTTTGGATTATGATTCAGTTGTGAAGTCTAGCCTAGTGGACCCAAGTCAGTATACCACAGAAACAGTGGAAATACAAGGGGCGACTAAGGACATACCACTCATGACACTTCCCATCGCAAGGATAACGGTGAAAACTCGCTATGTGGAAGGAGAAATCAGAGCAGCAGTGATAGATGAACCAATCTACCCTCTGATATTGGGGTGTAGATACGTCTTCTTGGGGAATCCCGAGAAACCTGTGATCATGGCGACAGTGCAGACCAGGTCACAGAAGAAGGAGGAAGAAGGTGAACCTATAAATGCTCATCCAGAGGAGATGAGGAAGGCGCAGGCTGAGGATAGGACACTCAAGCCCTGTTTTAAAAAATTACCCAAATGCCACACACCTCCGAGCAAGGGGGAATATTTCATGAAGAACAAACTCTTATACAGGAAGGCCGGAACTGGAACAAATGGTCACAACCAGCTGGTTCTTCCCATTGCATATAGAGAGAAAGTGATGGAACTCGGACATGCGATTCCCTTCAGTGGTCACATGGGGATCAGCGCCACAGGACAGCGTATAGCTTGTCATTACTTCTGGCCAGGGATAACGGAGGATATAAAAAGATATGTCAGATCCTGCCCAGAATGTCAAAGGGTAGCTCCAAAGCACTGGACTGCTCCTGCAACTCTAGGGGAAATGCCCATAGTGGGAACACCTTTTGAGAGGGTTGCAGTGGATATTGTAGGCCCTCTCACTCGGACCAAGAGGAGGAACAGTTACATCCTTACTCTGGTGGACACTTGTTCTATGTGGGGAGAGGCGGTAGCCCTGCCATCAATTGATTCAAAACATGTAGCAGAGGCACTACTTACAATATTTACCCGATTAGGATTCCCGCATCAAATCTTGACGGATAATGGTTCTCAGTTCAAGGGGAAAACTAACGGAAGAAGTTTTTAAGCTATTTCAAGCCAGGCACTTTCATTGTAGTCCGTACCATCCACAAGGGAACGGCCAAGTAGAGAGGTTCAATGGGACTCTCATTTCTATCCTGAGAAAGCTGGCACACGAAAAAAAAACCGGATCTGTGGGATCAATTCCTGCCCGCCGCATTGTTTGCGTACCGGGAGGTACCACATAGTTCAACCGGGATGGCTCCCGCAACTCTGCTATTTGGGAGGCCAATAAAAGGGCCTTTAGAAGCTCTATTAAGGACCTGGACAGATGAGAAGGCGGAAGAGACTGTTACCTCATCGTATCAATACGTGAACGAACTGACCACTCGTTTGAAAGCTGGATGGAAACTGGCAAATGATAATTTGAAACAAGCCAGGAAGAAACATGCAGCATACTTTAATAGGAAGGCAAAGGACAGGGAACTGGCAGTCGGAGAGAAGGTGCTGCTTTTACTACCCGGAAGCCAGAATAAATTACAAATTGGTTGGCAAGGTCCATATACGGTTCTAGAGAAGGTGTCTAGAACAAACTATAAAATTGACAAAAAGGGGAAGGAAAAAGTTTATCATGTAAACCTGTTAAAGAAGTATCTGGACAGACCACTCCAGGAAAAGCACCCCCTTATTGACCTTAGCTATTGCAACCCAGATGCAAAAGGAACCACTCACCTCACATGAATACCCATTACATCCTTGTGAAACAGCAGCACAGGTAAAAGTCAGTAAGCACCTGACTAAAAAACCAGAGGGAGAGAGTTCAAAAGGTTCTGGAGGAACATACAGATGTATTAACAGATAAACCAGGCCATACAAATTTGCTACAGTATGACATGAAACTGGTAGACTCAAACCCAATCTGTATGAGAGCCTATTCTATTCCGTTCGCGAAGGAGAAGGCATTAAAGGAAGAAATAGATTATTTATTGAAGGAGGGGATTATTTCGCACAGTGAATCATCTTTTAGTTCTAGTGTCGTTTTGTTGAGGAAACCGTCTGGGGAACACAGACTGTGCATAGATTACAGGAAACTGAATGCTGTCACAGAAGGACAAGTGGATCCATTACCAGACACAAAACAGCTATTTGCCAGACTGAACAAGGCAAAATACTTTTCAAAGGTGGATCTTAGTAAAGGCTATTACCAGATCCCAGTGAAGCCTGAAGTGAGACCTTATTTGGCTTTTAGCACTTCGGATGGACATTATGAATTCAATATGCTACCATTCGGACTGAAAAATGCTCCGAGTGTGTTTTCAAGGATGATGCGAAAATTGTTGGACCCCCTGAATAACCCATGTATCACAAATTTCATGGATGATATTCTCGTCGCCACCGAGACCTTTGAAGAACACATTGAAGCTCTGGAGATGTTGTTTGATAGACTTCGGGAGGCGAACTTAACTGCTAGGCCAACAAAATGTTGTATTGGATGCAAAGAGTTGGAATTCTTGGGACACACTGTATATCAGGGTAATATGACCCCTGATCCTAAGAACTTGGAAAAACTGCAGAGAGCACCTAGGCCGCAAACAAAAAAAGACGTGCGATCATTTGTGTCGTTATGCGGATTTTATCAGAAATACATCAAGAATTTTAACGCTATTTGTGCTCCTCTGACTGATCTGACTCGCAAGGGACTTCCAGATAAAAATTATTTGGACTGCACAATGTGAACTAGCGTTCCAAGAGTTAAAGGAAAAAACTCACTAGCAAGCCTATTCTCAAACTGCCTGATTTGACACAGGACTTTGTCTTAAGAACCGATGCAAGTAATGTGGGACTCGGAGGGGCTTTGTTGCAAAGATCATCTTCACCTGATGGGGAACTGAAACCAGTCGCTTATGCAAGCCGTAAATTGAATAAGGCGGAACAAGGATACTCCACAAGCGAAAAAGAATGTTTAGCATTAATCTGGGCAATAAAGAAGTTTCAAATCTATCTATATGGTAGGACATTTGTGGTGGAGACGGATCATCAGCCTCTCGTGTTCTTGTCTCAGGCTAAGCATGAAAACGCAAGATTGCTGAGGTGGTCTTTATTGCTTCAACCTTATCAGTTCAGTATCCAATATATCCCAGGCAAATTGAATGTCGGTGCAGATTTCCTCAGTCGGCACCCCTGTGATCAAAATTAGAGTAGTGGCAGACGTGAGGAGTAATTTTACCTATGTGTATCGCTGGTTTTGGAACTTGCCATAGGCATGTTTTCAAGTGGGGAGATGTGTAGTGAAATTGACAGAGATACAACGGTAAAATACTCAAAAGATAACATTTAAGGATAAAAACATAATGCGTAGGCTGCTGATGTACATGATCGCCTAGACCGCGGGTCATCACCCTCCATAAAATTGACTTGCTAGACAGGAGGGGAACGGCGGATCAAAAGAAAAAAAATATGACTGGAAAGGCTAAGGAGACGCAATGGGGGGGGGGGGGGAGGAAAGTAAAAATTCACGTCCCCCAAATTGACACGAGGTACGGAATTGGACGTTTTGCGATACCAAGCCTTGATTTGAATTCAGCGGCTAAAACGCAGATGTTAGGAATATTACAAAAATTTAAAAAGTAATTTTTCTTAATATTAATGTTAGGAATATAAAAATTAGCTGGCCGGATGGCCTATTCTGAGCAATGAAATAATATGATCTTAATTTTACAAACGGATAGATAATATTGAAGATAATGACAAAAGACAGTGTAGTTTACATCATCGACAGACTGCCTTGAATAAAAAGTGTCGTTATTTGCACACAAAACACGACCTTGGGGACGCAGGTGTTCAAAGTTACTTATTATGGAGGAGAGGGTTTTTGAGCGGTAGCTGTGTCTAAATATAACTTTTTACGACAAAATTTTAAGGGGAGAGAAAGGTTGCTTCAAAAATCAAGCACATTTTTTTTAGAAACACAAGTAGAGACGGACAGACTAACAGATAACCATCCATACTTGACTGAAGCATGACTGAAATGACTTTAGTGTAGAAATTTGAAATTTAAAATAAACCTCGGCAGTGATTGGCCACAGACAATCATATCATTAGCGCTCAGAGCGCATTTGGGGTCATTCTTCAATAATTGTTCAGTGTTAGACACAGATTTTAAAGTGTGGTGTTTTCCCATATGAAAGACAGTGAGTTAAATTTAGGGACGCCATACTATAGCCAGCAGCTCAGCTGAGTTTTGCTAGCAATTCTGTGTTATGTATTCATAATCTGAGCTGTGAGTTTCTATCGACAACAAAGCAGAGTCTATTCGGTGGGTGACTGTACTCGAGTGTATCTGTGCAGTTCTTGTGACAGAGACCACCATTATTGCCCGCCAGCACGGAGAGGTGGGACCGCAAGTTTTCAGCACCAGAGCTACAAAAAGATGAGTGAGCCTCTGGTCTGCTGGACATTCACCAACTATTGGTAGTGACTAATATCCCCGTAAAAATTCCCACCATTTTCTGGACATTGTGTAGTCAATATAGACAGGTGTGATGAGGCCACCCCAACAGCACAAACAGTAAATATCCTCCCAAAGAGATGACTACTCGAACTTTTTTTAAATAAAACTAACTAGTCTAGTACTTAAATAGGTACGCTCTTGCATTTATTATGTAACATTCCATGCATTTTTTTTCATAAATTTTCAATCCTTCTTTTAAAACAAGTTCTGGTCACATAAAACTTGATCCAGAACCAATAAATGTAATATAATTATATCAAAAACTTTATACACGTGAGTTAGTTCAGTGTATTTTAACACTTGTTAATCTTATTAGTCTTCTTAAATGTCTGTGGGTGTATTTATAACTAACACACCACATTACACATCATTACCCTAGACACTTTACGTAGCCACATTCATTAAGAAAAAAAAAAATTAAGTGTGAGGTCGTAGTGGTAGCAAGAAAGGCCTTCTGATAATTCTCAACTACATTTTATCTCAGGAGCCTTCACAGCTGGCCTCATACAAGTTACATGTAGTAATAACACCATCATACAATACCATCAACACCACTACAGTAGGCTATTTCCGTACGCAAGGTTTTTTCAAACACGTTATAAAAAAAATTTTATGAGCAGAAATGATTTCATGCTGTCAGGCATCCCCACTATTTTATTTTGGTTATAACTTGTTAATTCCTAGACTATTTGCGTAACGTTTTACATATTCTTTGTCAGCAAGCCCTAAGGAACCCAAATATACAAATTTAAAAGAGCTAAGTGGCTGCGTTCAAAATATGCAATTTCTTCTACCTCCTGTTTCGAAGATGTGCTGTCTGGGTACTGTAATGTTTTCAAACGTAAACCCATCTAATGTTATTTTTTCTAATAAGCGTTTTCCAGGTTTTTTTAAAACCTAACTCTGGGAAGGGTAGTGAATTTTATCACTGTCCGTCTGAAAAAAAGTTAGTGCATGTGGCCTTACACGCGTGATAGTAGTAATAGTGTATCGCGCGACGCGTGTTGCATGCGTTCCTGATTTTCAGCCCTCCCTCTCTCTTTCTATTTGAGTCCATCTGTTCGTTCGTTTTGGGTAACGTAGTATAATTAATGTTAGGATTAATTTAGGTCATTACGCATTGTGCCTCTCAATGTTTTTCTTAGAAATGCAATACCCGTTTTAATGTGTTGTGGAAACGCTTGTATTTATGCAGTGGCTTATATTTAACGTGGAAACGTTACAATTTGCAGACGAAGCATAAAATAAAGGGGGATTTCGAGTACATTCTCTGTGACAGCACTGTTATTTTACCATTGCTCTTTTCTTTATTAGAATTTATTTGTTAGGCTTTATATTTACCTGATAATTTATATATGTGGATTAGAATATTTCACGACATCACATAGCATATGTGTAGATCATATCAAGAATTACATCCATTTACACCAAATGAATATTCTACATACATATGTTGCGAAGTCTATACGAACCTGACCAGAGTGAAACTATATTACACCGCTTGGTTAACACCAAAGAGTTTGTAATCTAGATTTCCTCGCCATTTAGATGCACTCAGTCCACGGGTTGTGGGTGTAAGTGGCGTTCGGGTTAAAGCCTCTTACTTTTATGGATATCTCACATGTTCTAGATCGTTCGTTGGTTTTTCTCCGTTGCTCAAGTTACTGAATAATTAGTTGGGGATGGAGGGGGGAGGGGAAGGGGTGGGGGGGGGGTAGTGGGCATTCCAACGTAATCACACGTAAATTCTTTCCCCGGCATCTGAGCTAGTAGTGACGCAATCTTGACCGGCGTATCGTGTGGGAATCTTTCACCGGGCGGCAATTATTGGTTACTCCGCCGGCACACACGTACTGACCTATACAGTGAAATGTGACACTGGGGCGTTTTCCGTCATGTCCATCAAATAGGATACAATGAAGTGATGGAGGCTTCTAGACTTTAAGACGCCTTTATACTCTTAACAAAGGTATATCGTCTGGCCATGTGTTGTAACCTGGAGTTTACGCATTTGCGATATTTGTTCAGTAACCATTAGTAGGCGCTGTGATGTCTGGGAAACGCTGACTAAAACGCTGAAAAGACTCTAGTGTAACATGAATATTACTGAGAATAAAGATGAGAGGAAGAGGGGAAGGAAGGGAGACAAATATGGAGAGAGGGATAGACCGTGTTACGACAGGAAACCATAGAGGCATATCCCTTCTCAGTGTCCCTGGTAATATTTACTCTAGAATCCTGGAGCAGAGACGCTTAGCTGAGCCACAAATGGATGAGGTCCGGTGTGGCTTCCGAGCAAACTAAAAGTACTCAAGACCTAACCTTCACACTCAGACAGCTGAGTGAAAAGGCCCTTGAGTATAAGAGCGAGATCCATCTTAGTTTCTTAGATCTGGAAAAGGCGTTTGACAAGGTCCCCTGGAGCAAACATTGGGACTGTTTGGCAAGGAAGAACATTCCAGCACCTCTGATTCATGTTATACAGAGCTTCTACAAGTATTGCAGAAATTATGTGAGGACGGCAAACAATAAGTCAAATGAGTTCAAGACCACCACTGGTGTAAGACAAGATGATATCATGTCACCTTATCTTTTCATACTTCTCATGGACGATGTCATCAAGGCATGTAAGGAGAGGACAAGAAAGTATTCAGTGGGGTACTGGAAGATGAGACAGGTCTGTATTTCAGAGCTTGAATTTGCTGATGATGTTGCACTGATTGCTAAATCAGAGACACATCTTTAATCCAACCTGCAAGTCTAGAAGGAAGAGCTGGAGAAGAGAGGGATGGTTATAAGCAGCTCTAAAACAAAAATCATGGTGACATCACGAGAGGAAAGAAGGCATCCTATTAAGCTGGGAGAACAGGTCTTGGAGCAGGCCAACCACTTTAAATACCTCGGAGCTGTCATAGACTAGAAGGGAGGCATCAAAGAAGAATTGGCTTCCCGAAGAACAGCAGCTGGGAGACATTTTCAGGCCATAAATCGAGGATTTCTCATAACTCGTTATCTTTAAACGGCCCTCGACAATAAAGCTGACCGGAAACTAGTACCTAATCCGAATGTTTGGGTCAGACAATTTTACTGCTTATAACAAAACATATCGTCTAACGTCTGAGTAATCAAGAGGTCGGCGAACAAAAGTCTGACAATGTTGGTTTGAATCCGTGACCTTATTGCTCAACGGCTGGCCAAGCATTCTTTCTACAATTAAAATAATAAACATGCCAGTAGTGGTTTACGCTAGTGTTTATCTAAAACGTACCCGCTACGAAAAGTATTATCAACAATTACTGACATAGAGGATTGAAGCATAAGATGGACAGAAAAAAATGAACGTAAGAATAGGACGGTCTGTGACATATATTACATTATATATTAACAGTGCTGCAATTTCATATATACTTTATATGATAAATCAAATTTATATTTCGTATCATCTTAACAGTTGACAAAAATCTGTATGGCACAAATAAAAAATATAATTTTTGGAACAGCTGAAAAGAGGAAGCACAATAGGTTAAAAAAGGGACGAAAAGGACATGCATTCAGAATTCACATACTAGAAGCAAAATTAAGACAGATAACCGGACAGGCACATGTATCTGACCTACAGAACCACAGCCAATGCAAGAGATAGACAAGACTGGCTGGCAGACGACGGGACAGTTAGGGAGTTCATTGACAGAATATCATATTTTAGTCTACTTGTCTTCGTTATACGAAACGAGACCGGAGTCAGTTTGGTCTGACTCCGGCAAAGTACCCCATTTGTGGATGAATGTGGCGGTCACGATCGTCCAGGGAGTCTGGACTCTTGTTCTTCTTATGGAAATTGTGTACGTATTCTCTGCTTGTTTTTCGTAGAATGTTTAAAAACAGCAATAATAACAGTGATAATCCCTGCTTTTTATTTTCCCTTTTTTATGTTATCCTTTAAAGAACAGCCTTTTTTCAGCGTCCATGGCTAAGACAGTGGTATTGTTGTCTCAGTACGCGCCAGCATAGCAAATCGGCACCTCTACGTCAACAAATAAATTGTCACATTTTTATAATTATCTAATTTGTGTGTAAGCTCTTCAGTTTTTATTTTAGTTGTATGATAAATTGATCACAAAGTATAAGTGCTGTGATAAGTATAAGTGCTGTGATAAGTATAAGCGCTGTGGAAATAGAACTTAATCATGGCTTTACCAGATTTTAAAAGAGTACACAACTAACTGCCATTTTGATTATAGTGTCACCGTTCAAAAGCATAACTTAATTTTCCTACAATGTGCTATATGGCAATTGTTTGGCAAACAAAAAGATGTGGGAATTTTGCTGTCATTTCCCGAAGGTTATGTAGACAGTTCTTGAGCAAAAGGTAATTATTGCGATTATAGGCAATTCTATAGACCTAAAGGTTGTATTGACAGTTCTTGGGTTTATAGACAGTTCTTGGGTTTATAGACAGTTCTTGGGTTTATAGACAGTTCTATATTAATTTTATCATTCAGAACTCTTCAGATTCCCAAGGTGCATAAGCCTTCACCAAACGCATGTCTCAAGAGGCTTACTGTCATCACAGGATCTTCCTCATCATTGTCATGTTTGTTTCAGGATCTCTTCTCGTAGTGTTTTTTAGTCTACCTCTGATTCTCTTACCCTGGGTGTTCCAGAACAAAGACTTACCTTGCAATGCTATCATCTGGTCTGCTTAATATTATAAAAAGGTTTTCCCATTGTGTGTTAATCCATCGCCAGCGTCTGCTTCTCATCTCTTGTTCCACTGGCACGTGTCTGGTTCTTGTTATCAGTTTCACAGGCACTTGTCTGCTTCTTGTCATCAGTTTCACTGGCACTTGTCTGGTTCTTGTCATCAGTTCCACTGGCACTTGTTTGGTTCTTGTCATCAGTTTCCCTGGCACTTGTCTGGTTCTTGTCATCAGTTCCACTGGCACTTGTCTGGTTCTTGTCATCAGTTCCACTGGCACTTGTCATCAGTTCCACTGGCACTTGTCTGGTTCTTGTCATCAGTTCCACTTGTACTTGTTTGGCTCTTGTCATCACTGGCATTTGTCTGGTTCTTGTCATCAGTTTCACTGGCTCGTGTCTGGTTCTTGTTATCAGTTTCACTGGCACGTGTCTGGTTCTTGTCATCAGTTCCCATGGCACTTGTTTGGCTCTTGTCATCAGTTCCACTGGCACTTGTTTGGCTCTTGTCATCACTGGCATTTGTCTGGTTCTTGTCATCAGTTTCACAGGCACTTGTCTGGTTCTTGTCATCACTGGCACTTGTCTTGTTCTTTTCATCAGTTTCACTGGCACTTGTCTGGTTCTTGTCATCACCGTCATTTGTCTGGTTCTTGTTATCGGTTTCACTGGCACTTGTCTGGTTCTTGTCACCACTGGCACTTGTCTGGTTCTTGTCATCACTGGCACTTGTCTTGTTCTTGTCATCAGTTTCACTGGCACTTGTCTGGTTCTTGTCATCACTGTCACTTGTCTGGTTCTTGTTATCAGTTTCACTGGCATTTGTCTGGTTCTTGTCACCACTGGCACTTGTCTGGTTCTTGTCATCAGTTCGACTGCCACTTGTCTGGTTCGTGTCATCAGTTCCCTGACACTTGTCTGGTTCTTGTCATCAGTTCCCCTGGCACGTGTCTCGTTCTTGTAATCAGTTTCACTGGCACTAGTCTGGTTCTTGTAATCAGTTTCACTGGCACTAGTCTGGTTCTTGTCATCAGTTCCCCTGGCACTTGTCTGGTTCTTGTCATCAGTTTCACTGGCACTAGTCTGGTTCTTGTCATCAGTTCCTCTGGCACTAGTCTGGTTCTTGTCATCAGTTCCATTGGCACTTGTCTGGCTCTCTCCATCAGTTCCACTGACACGTGTCTGGCTCTCGTCATCAGTTCCACATAGGTGATTTTGTTTTACCATTACAATGGTTTAGTTCTTGGCAAAAATCCATTTATGAAAGTATGTAGCTGTTTGGTTGTAGTTTTCCTTGTTCTCCGTGTTTCAAGGTCATACATTAGTACTTATTTGACATTTGAGTTGAATACTTTTATTTCTGTGTTGGACTTGATTTTTTTTTCACTTTCATATATTTTCCAATGCAATAAACGCTCCTTGTACTTTTACAATTCGATATATCTAAAGGTTATAAAGGCGGTTCTTGAGTTTATAGATAATTCTGCAGATATAAAAGTTATATAGGTGGTTTTTGACTTTACAGACAATTCTACAGATCTAAAGGTTATACAGGCGGTTCCTGACTTTACTGACAATTCTACAGATCTAAAGGTTATATAGGCGGTTCTTGACTTTACAGACAATTCTACAGATCTAAAGGTTATATAGGTGGTTCCTGACTTTACTGACAATTCTACAGATCTAAAGGTTATATAGGCGGTTCTTGACTTTACAGACAATTCTACAGATCTAAAGGTTATACAGGCGGTTCCTGACTTTACTGACAATTCTACAGATCTAAAGGTTATATAGGCGGTTTTTGACTTTACAGACAATTCTACAGATCTAAAGGTTATATAGGTGGTTCCTGACTTTACAGACAATTCTACAGATCTAAAGGTTATACAGGCGGTTCGTGACTTTACTGACAATTCTACAGATCTAAAGGTTATATAGGCGGTTCTTGACTTTACAGACAATTCTACAGATCTAAAGGTTATATAGGCGGTTCTTGACTTTACAGACAATTCTACAGATCTAAAGGTTATATAGGCGGTTCTTGACTTTACAGACAATTCTACAGATCTAAAAGCTATGTATACGGTTCTTGGGATTTTATGGACAGTTCTTTAGGCGTAAAAGTTATATAGGAAGTTCTAGAATTTATCAACAGATCTATAGGCTGTTCTTGAGCTAATAGACAGCTCTAAAGACCTAAAGGTTGTATAGAAAGTTCTTGAATTTATCAACAGTTTTATAGATCTAAAGGTTGTATATAAAGTTCTTGAATTTATCAACAGTTTTAAAGACCTAAAGGTTGTATAGAAAGTTCTTGAATCTTATGATAGAGATTTCCTGGTCTGAATTGTAAGTCCTGATGAATACTCCAATAAAAGGTGTCCGGTCTGATAAATGGAAATTCTGAATTCTAACTGGCCCGTATGTGTCTTTGGCAAGCGTTAATCTCACATTGAAATAGCTTGAGAAAATGGTCAGATTATATTCACTGCCTTCCCATCCATTTGTTGTTATGAAGCTCAAACGATCAGCCAATCTGATTTGAATGTTTTGCATGATTCATCTAGTGCAAAATTTCAATTATTACTTTTCTCAAGCATTACTGTGATGACATGATCAGGGGATGTCCTTTGTGCGTATTATTTAAATTGTTTATTGTGTATTAAATAAATGATACTGTGAGATAAATGAAACTGTTACTTAAAGAATATTATAAAACAAATCAAACTCAGTGAAGCACGACGTTTAGTCACACTACAGCTGAATTAACCATTAGTAGGTAGTAGTGTTTCTGATTTTTCCCGACTTTAAATTTCCCGGGAGTCAGGAAGAACTTTGCGGTGTTTCCCGGGACCCTGGAATTTTAGGGGGAAAAAACATATTTTATGTATTATTTATTATCACTGTACGGTTTAAAGTGAAGAAAGTTATAAATTTTAAGATACAAAAAATAACACGATTTATTTAAGTATAAATATGTTTTATTTCAAAATGTATTAAAATTAACAAAATAATAGAACTTTTTGGAAAACTTTGTATTCTTGACATTTCTATTGTTATCATTACGTTTTATTTTTTATAAATACATTTTCAGGAAATCTAACGAACTGGTAGATTTATCTGAAAGTGTGTTAAAAATTTTTGTTACAAAATTCTCAGTTAGTTCATTCTTTCCTGGGACTCGCGACATACACGAATTCACGAAATTCCCGGGAATTCCCAAACCAGAAATACTAGTAGGTAGTCCCATAGAGAAATTGCTATAGGGGAGTAAAGTGTTAGAGACTTCACCATACTATATTCAGATTTATGAGGTAGGATGATCACTAAGGGATTTGCCGTCCTCAAATCAAAAGCAGAGGATAAGTACAATGAACAAGTATAAACGGTAAGTATAAAGAACAAGTATAAACGGTAAGTATAAAGAACAAGTATAAACGGTAAGTATAAAGAACAAGTATACAAGGATAAAAAGTACAATTTAAAAAGTATCAAGCACAAAGTACAAGAAACGAACGCTAAACTTTAAAAACAAGGAAGGAACGAATGTGGAATGCTAATTACAAAGAACAAAATGTCCATTACATGGAACTTTATGTATGAGGAAGAAGTACACAAACTACGGTATGTGAAAGAAGTAAGTATACAACGAACGATACAAGGAATAAGTATACAACGCTAAATACAAGGAATAATTATACAACATCTAGTACAAGGAATAAGTATACAACGCTAAGTACAAGCAATACATATTCAACGTTAAGTACAAGCAACAAATATAGAACGCTACATATGAGGAAAAAAGTATACATCCCTAAGCAGACTGTGACAAAACGTCTGAACATGCTCTTTTATGTGATCTCTCACACCTTCAGCCCTCCGGCAGTATCCTTTCTTTTTCTTCATTTTTCTCACTCATCGCTTTTATTTGGCATAAATCATGCCTTTTCATTCGTTATTTTCACTATTTTGCTCTATGCTGGACATAGCATGGTGAATTCTCTAACACGCCACTCCCCTATGGCAGTATTTGCTACGGGAGTAATGCGTATCTTATTGTT
Source organism: Oreohelix idahoensis (assembly GCA_024509875.1). Classification (NCBI taxonomy): domain Eukaryota; kingdom Metazoa; phylum Mollusca; class Gastropoda; order Stylommatophora; family Oreohelicidae; genus Oreohelix; species Oreohelix idahoensis. Next base: position 303,917 of record JAMPIV010009990.1, on the reverse strand, counting down.
TCACACTCCATTCCCAGACTGTTGTTAAGATTCGCCAGGTTTGGTGACCCGGCCAGCGATAATATTTTATCGTCTAATCTGTCTGACCGCCTATGGAAACTGGGCGGTCAAACATTTGACCCCATTGGAAAGCTGTTGATCATGTTGACCCAAGCCGGTGTTGTGATACCATGAGAGAAGAGAATACGGTTTGACCAGATATCTGTCTGGCGGAGGCACGCAGATAAAGGTGATAAACAGAGGTGCGCCGGAAGTCTTAGGTAACGATATGACATCACTATGTAAGAGGCCATGCGTGTATATTAAATTTAATATTTTCAAATACGCGTGGGATGAGTAATGATAAACTTCCCCACCTAAACAGTGCTATTAGATTGGATTGGTTTGCCAGAATCTACTATGATTTGATTAGAACTTTCGGCGGAAACACAGCTGGGTTTTGAAACTAAGGATTGTGAGATATAATCTAACAAACTCGGAGTCACAGCACACAGACAGACTGCATCGCAGCGGCAACTAAACACATCCTACAAGCCAGAGGAAAGAGGATAGGACTTATCCTTCCACAACTATAAGTACCAGATCGAGTATTGGGCAACTCTGGAAGTACAAGTAAACCCGCAATTTTAATACAAGACTGGAAACTTGGGAGTTTTATCACAATGAGTCATAAGAGGAAGTATAGATTTCCAGACCAAGTGTTTCACTCGTCATAAGAGGAATTATAGATTTTCAGACCAAGTGTTTCACATGTCATAAGAGGAATTATAGATTTCCAGACCAAGTGTCTCGCCCGTCATAAGAGGAATTATAGATTTCCAGACCATGTGTTTCACCCGCCATAAGAGGAATTTCTCAGACTTAAGTGATTCGAACAGCATCTAAATACAGGGCTGTGGGTCCATTCTTATCTGCGCCAGGAGAAGTGTGTATTGTCACAATTTTGGGGTAAGTGCAAACTATTTATTTACTAATGTAAATTTTACAGGTTTCCATCTAAGTGGTTATATATGAGGCTGTCAACCTCAACATATGAAAATAGTATATGCATGAACCACTACTGCAAGAGCTGGTTATTGTTTCTGACTAGTCGTGCGGGAAACCCAACAGCAGAGATGACCCCAGAACCCGACGGGAGTAGCGACGAGTAATGAGTGATGATACATCATATGTGCCTAAAGTGTATAGAATCATGTTGTGAGATTTATATACCTTTTTTAATTGTAATTCAGGAATATCATTATCCGTGCAACCCAGACGCAATTTCCTAGTTGACACCCAGAAGGATATTGGTGAATTTTCATCAAATTCCCTGAGTTACATTGTGTGCTCGGGAATTTAATTCTTCTGAGAGGTTAACATTCGTGGGTGGAGCGCATGAAAATGAGCCTGTTAGTTTGCGGAGAACAAATGTACTGAGGCATTTGTTTCTTTCTAATTTGTCACAGTTCGTGATTACAAGACATCAGACTTAAGTACTGAAGTTCCTACGCCACAAGTGTGAGAGAAGAGTATCACCACTAACCGCCTGCAGTGGACGAATTAGTTGGAGAAGTGTACTCATCACCAAAAAGAAGTGACGGAAACCACAGTTGCAGGACGCATCTGGTGCTAAGTTTTATACAGTGTGTCCGGCAGAATCACTACCAATAACAAATGTCAATATTTCTTATACTAATAATAGCCGACCGACCGGATTTTGATTTTCTGTTAGGCAAACTCATTAAGTTTCAGTAGCAACTCACCAAGTTTCAGTAGATATCCACCAAGTTTCAGTAAATCTCCACATGAGCGCCTTTAGTGGCTCGAAGAATGTCAAGACGGTATTCTATCTCTCTCCACGTGTTTTGCAGCATCTGAGGTGTGACGGATGCACAAGCGTCAATTATTCGCTGCCGAAGATTATCCAGTCCCTGCACCGGCGTTTGATAGACAAAGCTTTTTACGTATCCCCATAGAAAGAAATCTAAGGGGGTCAAATCTGGTGGCCTTGGTGGCCAATCAATGGGACCTAATCTTCCAATCCATCTGTCTGGAAATTGTTGATGAAGGTAGTTTCTTACTTCATTGCCATAGTGTGGAGGTGCTCCATCTTGCTGGAATATGAATCCTTCTGGTATCCTAGGTACTGCAAAATTTTGCAGCATGTTTAGGTATGTTTCTCCTCTGACTGTGGCTTCGGCGAAGAAAAATGGCCCGATCAGATAATTCGAGGTTAAGGCACACCACACGTTAAGTTTAGGGCTGTCTCGCTCATGCTCCATTACGACATGTGGTTTTTCATTTCCCCATATCCTACAATTATGCCGGTGAACTTTGCCACAAGTGTGAAAGGTCGCTTCATCGGAGAATACCACACGATTGAGAAATTAATTGTCATCATCGAGGTGACATAGCATTGCATTTGCGAACTCGGCCCGTCTGGGCTTATCATTTGGCTGTAACTTCTGCACTAGCTGGATCTTGTAGGCTCTAAGTCGCAATCTTTTGTGCACAATGTCATGAACAGTAGATTTTGGAATACCCAATTCTCCACTTGCCCGTCGAATGGATTTCCGCGGGCTACGTTGAAAAGCTTCGCTAACTGCTTCAACTCTATCTGGAGACAACGCTTCATTGCCGCTTCCCTTCTTTCTCAACAAAGAACCTGTTTCCAACAGTTGCTTGTGCCATTTCACTATGGTATGTCGTTCTGGAGGTTTCTGTCCATATTCCTGTCAGAATCTCCTTTGCACAACATAGGGAAACTTTAATTCCGCAAGGCAATAACAGCATTGCACTTTCTGCTGCACCATGAACTCCGCCATTTTCACTACACGCTTCATCACATTCCGCGGCTGCGCATTACGTATGCGTTATCTGCACATTATCGGACAATTTATCAATTATCTCACTGCTCCTAAAAATGTGATGGTTTCTATACGAGGTAACCATAAAAAAATAATTCTAACTTACATGGATGAGGAAATATTGATATTTGTTATTGGTAGTGATTCTACCGGACACGCTGTACAGTATAACAGGCTACAGCAAAAATACGGACATTATTAGTAACGCCCTACCAAAACCTCAGTGAGGAAACTTTAATTTCAATTTTCACCAAATTTTCCATATTTATTTTCCCATGTTAAAGACTAATTGACTATTAAATTTGTTGTATGTTATTCTAAACTAAACTAAATAATAGTTGATTCAGTTTATATGTACGAAAGCAAACGTATGAGCCAGTTCTTCTTGATAAATACATATATATATAAATATAGAGCTATTACTTATAAGAGGGCATTCGTTGGATTACTCCAACTGGGGGCTTGACGGGCCAGAATCATTGCATAACCCCTTCACAAAAGGCGACGGACAAGATAATAAGTTAACAAATTTGCTCAGCCCTTAAGCAGCGTTTGTTCTTGACTTCTGGGAATTTCTTGTGAAGGCTCCCCTAAGGTAGAAACGACATTCATCTTCTATCTTTGCCAAGAGTAATCTTGCGCGAAGATAGATACCTTGGACGACCTACTTTTAGATACGCTTGCGTTGTGACCATTAGTGAGCCACTACTGCACAGCAAGGGGAGGCAATCCCGTGACATAAACAACAACAAAATATACACAGCTTGAGCGTACATGTTTGTTCGATTGGTAGTATGGTCAGAGCGCTTGCCTCTTGGAGCACAATTACAGTGTCCAGATTTCGAAACCTGGTAACTCAAGCTCCAGTCTGCACAGTTGTATGTGAGTACCTGGCTCCGGTCTTAAGTTAGGGAAGACAGGAAAAAAAGAAAGGGAACTGATCACCCCACTTCATATAGCTGGGCCTAGTAAACGGAAGTCTTCAACTCTTCATACCCCTAGGCAGAATCTGCTATGAGCCTATCTTTTACTTTAAACAAGTGCGCATTACCCCGTGTAGTTCACAGGGGTCTCTGAGGAAGCTTACTTACTTACTTAGTCGTTCCCCTTCTACCGTGAGGAGTAGAGTTTTGGAAGAGAGAGCGCCAAACTATCCTATCGGCTGTCTTCCTCCTGGCCTGGTTCCATGCTAGTCCTCTGTACTTCAAAGATTGTCTAATGTTGTCCTCCCAGCGGACACTGGGTCGTCCTGGAGGTCTTGCTTGTCGTGATAGCAGATCTTCTCCCATTCTGCAGATATGGCCAAACCATCTTAGTTGGGACTGTCGTACTTGGATATGCAGGGGATGGGATTTTAGGCCTTGATGTATCGTTTGGTTGCGGACCATGTCTCTTCTTGTTACTTCAGCCACCTTCCTCAGATACATCATTTCTGAGGTTTGGATCTGGCTTTTGTGGGTTGTAGCCATTGCCCATGGCTCGCATCTATACGTCAAGACTGGGACATAGGTGGAGCGGTATACAGCCATCTTCTTTTCTTACCAACCTCTCTCTTGCTGAAGAATCCTACAAAGAATAGGACTACTCATCCCTCAAGCATGTCGTACGAGGCATTTAATATAAAGTTGTGTATGTGGCTAGAAACCTCATCACGTAAAATAAATTGCTACAGAAACCACTGCTACAATATCATGGTGGCTTAGAAGCAGAGATCCTGCAAGGAGCCAACTGTAGTAGGATTCCATGCCAAAAATGAAATGAAGAGATGAATGGTCACAAGAAACAAGTAAGAAATCGTAATTGACACAAACAAAATCCCATTCTTCTAACTAGCTAATGTTTCCACACGGGTATTCTGAACTTTGAACCTTCTGCTAATCCTCAGCGAGAGAATCACGTTAACCAGCGACGTGTCACTGTCCGAAAGGACAATCATCAGCACGTTGTCCATTCGTAGATGCCATATGGGGGATGCTGGGACGTATGTCTGTAGGACATCTGACCTCCAGGTTACCAGTGTCAAGGTCAACATACTTAACAGTAAGAATTGTTTTTTTTTTTTTTAAATAAATTGCATTAATTCTTTCTCTCTTTTTCACGAATCACACTTTCGTGCATTGTTCTCTTATCTCTTTCTCTCAGTCAGCCATTCACGACTACAGCATGAAAGTTGTTAATTTTTGTCATTGATTAGACAATAGATTGTCATATATGATAATTAGTGTTATTAATGTTTTTTTTTAAATTTTCTTATGCTTTCAGCTGGAACCAACAACGAAAAGAGAGGTAAGTATTTTATGTAAGGCATTATCTTTCTCAACATTCTCCATTATCGTTCTCAGCTTTCCCCTCATCATCTTTCTCAACCTTCTCTTATGTCACCACTGACGTCATTGTCATTCATACCATTATATTTTTCAACATTCTCCTTGATCTTTCTGGAGATTCTTCATTATAGTGAAGGTATTTTCTCGCATGCTCCGCAGTAGTGGTCCAACAATGGCCAGAGTATAATGATGAGGGTCTTCAAAGATATCAACCTTGGCTCAAGATTACTCTTGGCAGAGATAAAAAAACAGAACAATGATATTTCAATTTAAGTGAACCGTACAGGATGTAAGCATAACAACTGAGATCATCTAAGCTGTCATGAACTTAGTATTCTCCAGCCCCATATGTGAGGTAATATATTTTCGATCGTATTTATGAGCCCCCAGCAAAATGTGATTCAGCAAAATCTTAATCTAGTAGCTGATTCTGGTTATGTATTTAGAACAATATGAGTCATACGGATGCAGGTATACACTTCACTCATTAGTGATTAATCCAACTATTGTTTTGCGGTTACAGATAATCAGGTTTAATAATCTTATAGTTTAAAAATGTAAAATAAATAAAGTTGTTTATAAAAAAAAGAAGCGATGATATTTATCATCACGATAATATTTATCATCACGATGATTTAAATTGGGGTCGAAAATTTGGAATATTGTTAAATGTTCGTTTGTTGCGCTATAATAGTATTTAGCTTCCGGTGCGGGGTCTGTTGGCGTCTACTTCTGCCGCTGTTGGTTCCCACAGGGGCCTAGACTTCATTAGTCAAATCTGGTTGTTGTAGCACGTCCCTTACAGTAAAGTTGTGGTAACTACAAAAGTTGTCAAGCGTCTTCTGACCTATCTAATGTTGGTGTCTAGTGTCAACTGCTGGCAACTTGTACCACAAACTGAATGGAGACAAATGTCTCTGCTAAGTATTGAGTTTCTTGACATAGTCATCAGACAAACTCCGCTTCCATCCACCACTTCATCTTCCTGAGAAATTTTACCCTCCCTGAGCTTTTATTTTAACCCCAGTGAGTCGGATGAAAGTGTTTTTAGACAGCGGAAGACGACAATTGAAATATACATAAACATACCAATACAATTACTTAAGTGTTAGTTCAATAAATATATACACCCTGATATCATCTGAATATTGTCGGGCAACTTGTTTAAGATGCCATACCTTTCAGGTGTGTTAGGTGTCTAACTGGGTGCACTTGAAGTAGGATCATAGAACTTAAGAGTTACAGAAGAGTTACTCTCTTCTGATCTTAGAATTCATGTCCAGTCTTATGGCCTGTCCTACATTTTAGGTCCTAATATTCCTTGTTCCTGGCTGTCAATGATTTATTCTTGACGAAATGGGATCTTAGTGAAGTAGTATTACAACTCTGTAAAATATAAACGAAATCTTCGCCTGCACACCCAGGTTGCTACTTAGAGGAGAAGTTCAATCATGAGCAGTCTATCTTAGCATATCAAACGCCAAACTAATTGCGAATAACTGTCTGATTTTGGTAGTGGTCCCCCACTGCCCTCATGTAGAACATTACTATATGACAACATAAGATATTGCCCTTTACATGGTATTTTCAAACTCCATAACCATATAAGGTCTTACAGCTTCCGTTTCGCATGTCTTGTTTACCAACTCACTGCTTCACATATCTATCGCTAATAATCTCCTCTAAGATGTTACTTTCCGGCAGTTGATTATCACAACAAATTCCATCTGCTGGAAGTATTACATCACTGTCCGTGTCTTAATCTTTACCAATAATGTCATCTTCCAACATCCCAGTGAATCGACTATGTATTTGGGCACGTCATGTTTGCGCACTGACACCTTATCATGCGACAACTTGGTTTCGTGTATCTTCCCGGGCAAAAAAGTCTGGTTAATAATAGGAATGTCACTCAGTGCAGACTCTTACTTTGTCTGAATCTGGCGTTAAGCGAAAAGTAAATGTGGCAAGGTCGCTAAGTGTCACCGATAACAAAGGTGAAAATAACCCTGAAAGAGGGGTGGGTGAGAGGTGTGACAAGATATGATAGGAAAACATTGAAAGATGAAAGACAATGAATGCTGGAAGAATTAGCACAAAAAAGGAATGGCAGAGTAACAATGCCGGAGATGAGTGACGATTAGAAAAAGAGAACGAACATATTTCGTGACAATTACCTTTCTCAACATTCTCCGTTATCTGTCTCAACATTCTCCGTTATCTTTCTCAACTTTATCTTATATCACCACTGAGAGTCATCATTACTAATTTCATTACACTTCTCAACATTCTCCATTAGTTTGGTTTGCTTTGGTTTTAAGAATCATCTATATTGCACACGAACAACTCTACCAGTGCTCTGATCACCTCGTTTATATCACAAGGAGGATCTCAGCACAGTGCACGAACGACGTAGCGCCGGCAGGGATCTCAATATGTGTATACAGGAATCATACATTCTATACATATTTTGTGGTGGGGGTGTGTCCTAATTTTACATTTTGCCAGAGCAGCGGCTTAATGGCCTACTCTTTACGATTTCCAACTGCCGAGGGATTTTTAACGTGCGCAACTTGCACACTGGACCTCCTATTTTTTAAGCCGTTATCCGAGAAGGCAGGCTAAGCATCCGTTTATTAGGAACCACTGATTCTGATAAAAAATGTCCATCAATTATATTCCCTGTACTGGGAACGAACCCGGTACCTTTAGAATTAGAGGCGGATGCCATACCTTAAGCCACTCTAACCCCTAATATTCTCCATTATCTTTCTAGACATTCTCAGTTATATTTCTCAGCATTCTCCATTATCTTTCTCAACATTCGCCATTATGTTTCTCAACATTCTCTTATATCCCACAGACTTTAAGTCATTATTATCATTATCTTTCTCAACATTCTGCATCATCGTATTAGCCATTATCTCTCACTAAATTATCTTAAATCACCACTGACTTCATCATCTCATAATCTTTGTTGACATACTCCTACATCACCATCGAGGTCACCATCATTATTACCATTACATTTGTACACCACCACGACTGTCACCCATCGTTACCAGTGGTCATCGTCACTACTAAAGTATATCTTGTCATTGTCGTCATCATTATGTGATAATTCCGTCCATAATCGTCAGTAGCCTTTTGTTTTCGCACCATTTGTAGTTAAAACAAAAACAAGAAGAGAAGATGCAGAAATAATTCGTAACTGGTCGCTAGACTACTACACGTCCACCAGTCATTTTGATTCAGTAAAGAGAACAGTCACTGTATGTATATTGAATCAGACCTGCTAGATTCATCGAGCTAAAGACCAATATCAGTTACCATAAAAGCAGTAGGTCCCAGACTTTGTTCTTGTTTCACTTAAAAGGATCAATGCTGTCTGCGGAATACTTTGGGTTAGACGCCAAAGTTAGTCCGAGGTTGAGGTCGATTTTTTTTCAATAATCACGGTCCAGGTCATGTTTGGCTTCTTCTGCGTGGCTCGTTTCATAGCCGCCGACAAAATAGAAGTAAATTAAATAACAAACATCCCAGGTCTTGTTCTAGACCGTCTCGTATGTCGGGCACTTCTGTTTAAGAACCACAGACCAGGAAATTTGTTTTGTCAAGCGGCTACTAAGAACGCCTGGTGGTCGTCAAACGCTAGCAGTCTGGAAAAGTAGTCTTATAGTCTATAAAGACTTTACAGGAAGAATCCAAAAATCCCCCCTCCAAAGGAAAAAAAAAAAGGTTAACATAAACAGCTACCTCTGTTTTAACAGCGAAGTTTTTTGTGTCTTTTCCCAGAATTCTCAAACTTCAAAGCTGCGTAATCACAAATAAACAAACTACATACTTTTTTCTAATAAACAGCATAAAAATTTCCAGTTATAATCAATCAATCAATCAATCAATCAATACCCTTTAGCTCCTCTAGGAGCATAGGCATTCTACATACACATGCCGTCTTGTGTCCTGTGCCATCCGCTCAAGTTCTTTCCATGTTTTCCTCATCATTTTCACCAGCTCTCTTCTCCATGTGTTTTTGGTCCACCTCTGCCTCTCTTTCCCTGTGGATTCCAGAACAAGGACTGCCTTGTAATGCTATCAACAGGTTTCCTCAATGTGTGTCCTATCCATCGCCAGCGTCTTCTTCTCAACTATTGTTCCACTGGCACTTGTCTGGTTCTTGTCATCAATTCCACATTTGTGACTTTGTCATACCATTTCAGTCCTTCTATTCTACGCAAGCACCCGTTTATAAAAGTCTCTAGCTTATTGGTTGTTGTTTTCCTTGTTCTCCATGTCTCAGAGCCATACAATAGGACTGACTTCACATTTGAGTTGAAGATTCTTATTTTCGTGTTGGACTTGATTTCTCTTGTTCTCCATATGTTTCCCAGTGCAATGAAAGCTCCTCTTGCTTTTTGTATTCTTATTTTGAAATCATTGTCTGTCCCTCCAACTCTGTCTATTTTACTGAGCTATAATGGGTAGCATTAAATAATAGGAAGAAAAATGATAGAACAACTGCTTCCTCAGAGGGGAGTTAATATCAAATTGTGCATGAGGCTGGCAACATCATCATATAAAACCAGAAACCAACACTCAAAGATCACATGAATGTTTTAGTACAGGCATCCTTCTAGGGCAGCAGCTGCAGTCTTGGATCCATGCTCTATAAGGAACAAAACAAACGATTATGATGAGGTTTATAACGATGTTGTTGATTGAATAAAAAGTGTAAACTGAAACCACAGACCACGAGCTTAACTCTTTAGACATTGATATTTAACAAGAGCAGTAAAATTGGATGCACCGGCACCCAACACAACTATCAGTTACTTGTTTTTAGCAGGGCTGTGGAGTCGGAGTCGTGGAGTCGGTCGTTTTTAGTGGAGTCGGAGTTGTGGAGTCGGTCGTTTTTTTTAGTAGAGTTGGAGTCGTGGTGTCGGTCGTTTTTAAGGGAGGTGGAGTCGGTCGTTTTTAGTGGAGTCGGAGTCGTGAAGTCGGTCGTTTTTAGTGGAGTCGGAGTCAATAAAACATGCCCGGACTCCGACTCCAAATTTTGCGTCATGTGACTAGTAAAAAAAACTGTAGTTTTCACTTTCTTTCCTTTCTGTTTTTGTTAACCTGTCTCCGACGAAGTCGGGAGTCTAAAATTTCTCGAGTCAGAGTCGGACGTTTTTTTGGTCAACTCCACAATCCTGTTGTTTAATAAGAGGAGTAGGCTGAGGATATCGACCACCAGTGTAACTCTCAGACACTGACATTTAATAAGAGGAATAAGCTGAGGATATCGACCACCAGTGTAACTCTCAGACACTGACATTTAATAAGAGGAATAAGCTGAGGATATCGACCACCAGTGTAACTCTCAGATACTGACATTTAATAAGAGAAATAGGCTGAGGATATCGACCACCAGTGTAACTCTCAGATACTGACATTTAATAAGAGGAATAAGCTGAGGATATCGACCACCGTTGTAACTCTCAGATACTGACATTTAATAAGAGGAATATGCTGAGGATATCGACCACCAGTGTAACTCTCGGACACTGACATTTAATAAGAGGAATAAGCTGAGGATATCGACCACCAGTGTAACTCTCAGATACTGACATTTAATAAGAGGAATATGCTGAGGATATCGACCACCAGTGTAACTCTCAAACACTTACATTCAATAAGAGAAATAAGCTGAGGATATCGACCACCAGTGTAACTCTCAGACACTGACATTTAATAAGAGAAATAAGCTGAGGATATTGACCACCAGTGTAACTCTCAGACACTGACATTTAATAAGAGGAATATGCTGATGATATCGACCACCAGTGTAACTCTCAGACACTTACATTTAATAAGAGGAATAAGCTGAGGATATCGACCAACAGTGTAACTCTCAGACACTTACATTTAATAAGAGGAATATGCTGAGGATATCCACAACCACTGTAACTCTCAGACACTGACATTTAATAAGAGGAATAAGCTGAGGATATAGACCACCAGTGTAACTCTCAGACACTGACATTTAATAAGAGGAATAAGCTGAGGATATCGACCACTAGTGTAACTCTCAGACACTGACATTTAATAAGAGGAATAAGCTGAGGATATCGACCACCAGTGTAACTCTCAGACACTGACATTTAATAAGAGGAATAAGCTGAGGATATCGACCATCAGTGTAACTCTCAGACACTTACATTTAATAAGAGGAATAAGCTGAGGATATCGACCACCAGTGTAACTCTCAGATACTGACATTTAATAAGAGGAATATGCTGAGGATATCGACCACCAGTGTAACTCTCAAACACTTACATTTAATAAGAGAAATAAGCTGAGGATATCGACCACCAGTGTAACTCTCAAACACTTACATTTAATAAGAGAAATAAGCTGAGGATATCGACCACCACTGTAACTCTCAGACACTGACATTTAATAAGAGGAATAAGCTGAGGATATCGACCACCAGTGTAACTCTCAGACACTTACATTTAATAAGAGGAATAAGCTGATGATATCGACCACCACTGTAACTCTCAGACACTGACATTTAATAAGAGGAATAAGCTGAGGATATCGACCACCAGTGTAACTCTCAGACACTGACATTTAATAAGAGGAATAAGCTGAGGATATCGACCACCAGTGTAACTCTCAGACACTGACATTTAATAAGAGAAATAAGCTGAGGATATCGACCACCACTGTAACTCTCAGACACTGACATTTAATAAGAGGAATAAGCTGAGGATATCGACCACCAGTGTAACTCTCAAACACTTACATTTAATAAGAGGAATAAGCTGATGATATCGACCACCACTGTAACTCTCAGACACTGACATTTAATAAGAGGAATAAGCTGAGGATATCGACCACCAGTGTAACTCTCAGACACTTACATTTAATAAGAGGAATAAACTGAGGATATCGACCACCAGTGTAACTCTCAGATACTGACATTTAATAAGAGGAATATGCTGAGGATATCGACCACCAGTGTAACTCTCAAACACTTACATTTAATAAGAGAAATAAGCTGAGGATATCGACCACCAGTGTAACTCTCAGACACTGACATTTAATAAGAGAAATAAGCTGAGGATATCGACCACCAGTGTAACTCTCAGACACTGACATTTAATAAGAGGAATATGCTGATGATATCGACCACCAGTGTAACTCTCAGACACTGACATTTAATAAGAGAAATAAGCTGAGGATATCGACCACCAGTGTAACTCTCAGACACTGACATTTAGTAAGAGAAATAAGCTGATGATATCGACCACCAGTGTAACTCTCAGACACTGACATTTAATAAGAGAAATAAGCTAAGGATATCGACCACCAGTGTAACTCTCAGACACTGACATTTAATAAGAGAAATAAGCTGAGGATATCGACCACCAGTGTAACTCTCAGACACTGACATTTAATAAGAGGAATATGCTGATGATATCGACCACCAGTGTAACTCTCAGACACTTACATTTAATAAGAGGAATAAGCTGAGGATATCGACCAACAGTGTAACTCTCAGACACTTACATTTAATAAGAGGAATATGCTGAGGATATCCACAACCACTGTAACTCTCAGACACTGACATTTAATAAGAGGAATAAGCTGAGGATATAGACCACCAGTGTAACTCTCAGACACTGACATTTAATAAGAGGAATAAGCTGAGGATATCGACCACTAGTGTAACTCTCAGACACTGACATTTAATAAGAGGAATAAGCTGAGGATATCGACCACCAGTGTAACTCTCAGACACTGACATTTAATAAGAGGAATAAGCTGATGATATCGACCACCAGTGTAACTCTCAGACACTGACATTTAATAAGAGGAATAAGCTGAGGATATCGACCACCAGTGTAACTCTCAGACACTTACATTTAATAAGAGGAATAAGCTGAGGATATCGACCACCAGTGTAACTCTCAGATACTGACATTTAATAAGAGGAATATGCTGAGGATATCGACCACCAGTGTAACTCTCAAACACTTACATTTAATAAGAGAAATAAGCTGAGGATATCGACCACCAGTGTAACTCTCAGACACTGACATTTAATAAGAGAAATAAGCTGAGGATATCGACCACCAGTGTAACTCTCAGACACTGACATTTAATAAGAGGAATATGCTGATGATATCGACCACCAGTGTAACTCTCAGACACTTACATTTAATAAGAGGAATAAGCTGAGGATATCGACCACCAGTGTAACTCTCAGACACTGACATTTAATAAGAGGAATAAGCTGAGGATATCGACCACCAGTGTAACTCTCAGACACTGACATTTAATAAGAGGAATAAGCTGATGATATCGACCACCAGTGTAACTCTCAGACACTGACATTTAATAAGAGGAATAAGCTGAGGATGTCGACCACCAGTGTAACTCTCAGACACTGAAATTTAATAAGAGGAATAAGCTGATGATATCGACCACCAGTGTAACTCTCAGACACTGACATTTAATAAGAGGAATAAGCTGATGATATCGACCACCACTGTAACTCTCAGACACTGACATTTAATAAGAGGAATAAGCTGAGGATATCGACCACCAGTGTAACTCTCAGACACTGACATTTAATAAGAGGAATAAGCTGATGATATCGACCACCACTGTAACTCTCAGACACTGACATTTAATAAGAGGAATAAGCTGTGGATATCGACCACCACCGTAACTCTCAGACACTGACATTTAATAAGAGGAATAAGCTGATGATATCGACCACCACTGTAACTCTCAGACACTGACATTTAATAAGAGGAATAAGCTGATGATATCGACCACCACTGTAACTCTCAGACACTGACATTTAATAAGAGGAATTGTTGTTGTTGTTGTCGATATCCCATAGCTGCTGAGCACATCTACTCTTGGCAGCCCAATAAGAGGAATAAGCTGAGGATATTGACCACCAGTGTAGCTCTGAGACTTACTTACTTACTTACTTAGTCGTTTCTCTTCTACCGTGAGGTGTAGAGGTTTGGAAGAGAGAGCACTAGACTATCCTATCGGCTGTCTTCCTCCTGGCCTGGTTCCATTCTAGTCCTCGATCCTTCAAAGATTGTCTAATGTTGTCCTCCCAGCGGACTCTGGGTCGTCCTCGGGGTCTGGATCCTTGGCTCTTTGTTTCCCATGCTTGTCGTGGTATCCGATCTTCTCCCATTCTGCAGACATGGCCAAACCATCTTAATTGGGACTGTTCTACTTGGGTCTGCAGGGGGTAGGATTTAAGGCCTTGACGTATCGTCTGGTTGCAGCTCTGAGACACTGACATTTAATAAGAGGAATAAGCTGAGGATATTGACCACCAGTGTAACTCTCAGACACTGACATTTAATAAGAGGAATAAGCTGATGATATCGACCACCAGTGTAACTCTCAGACACTGACATTTAATAAGAGGAATAAGCTGAGGATATTGACCACCAGTGTAGCTCTCAGATACTGACATTTAATAAGAGGAATAAGCTGAGGATATCGACCACCAGTGTAGCTCTCAGACACTGACATTTAATAAGAGGAATAAGCTGATGATATCGACCACCAGTGTAACTCTCAGACACTGACATTTAATAAGAGGAATAAGCTGAAGATATCGACCACCAGTGTAACTCTCGGACACTGACATTTAATAAGAGGAATAAGCTGAGGATATCGACCACCAGTGTAACTCTCAGACACTGACATTTAATAAGAGGAATAAGCTGAGGATATCGACCACCAGTGTAGCTCTCAGATACTGACATTTAATAAGAGGAATAAGCTGAGGATATCGACCACCAGTGTAACTCTCAGACACTGACATTTAATAAGAGGAATAAGCTGAGGATATCGACCACCAGTGTAACTCTCAGACACTGACATTTAATAAGAGGAATAAGCTGAGGATATCGACCACCAGTGTAGCTCTCAGACACTGACATTTAATAAGAGGAATAAGCTGATGATATCGACCACCAGTGTAACTCTCAGACACTGACATTTAATAAGAGGAATAAGCTGAGGATATTGACCACCAGTGTAGCTCTCAGATACTGACATTTAATAAGAGGAATAAGCTGAGGATATCGACCACCAGTGTAACTCTCAGACACTGACATTTAATAAGAGGAATAAGCTGAGGATATCGACCACCAGTGTAACTCTCAGACACTGACATTTAATAAGAGGAATAAGCTGAGGATATTGACCACCAGTGTAACTCTCAGACACTGACATTTAATAAGAGGAATAAGCTGAGGATATTGACCACCAGTGTAGCTCTCAGATACTGACATTTAATAAGAGGAATAAGCTGAGGATATTGACCACCAGTGTAACTCTCAGACACTGACATTTAATAAGAGGAATAAGCTGAGGATATCGACCACCAGTGTAACTCTCAGACACTGACATTTAATAAGAGGAATAAGCTGAGGATATTGACCACCAGTGTAACTCTCAGACACTGACATTTAATAAGAGGAATAAGCTGAGGATATCGACCACCAGTGTAACTCTCAGACACTGACATTTAATAAGAGGAATAAGCTGAGGATATTGACCACCAGTGTAGCTCTCAGACACTGACATTTAATAAGAGGGGGGAAATGATGACGCCGGCAACCAACAGACGATATTTAATAAAACCAAAGAAACAAAAATTTGAAAACTACGACCAGCAAGATAAAATTCAGGCCCTGATCTTAGCAGTCATTGTATGCTAGGTATAAAATGTCGCTGCCTCTTACAAGGAAGAAGCAATCGCACCACCTCTCAGGTCACATCAAGTAGGCCTGAAAATACACAGGGAAAAGACAAAGATTATGAGAATTAATGCAAGAAATGATAACAAGGTTGAACTTGAAGAAACACCACTAAAGGATGAGGAATCGTACACATAACTTGGCAGTAATATAGACAGAGTTGGAGGGACAGACAATGATATCAAAATAAGAATACAAAAAGCAAGAGGAGCTTTCATTGCATTGGGAAACATATGGAGAACAAAAGAAATCAAGTCCAACACGAAAATAAGAATCTTCAACTCAAATGTCAAGTCAGTCCTATTGTATGGCTCTGAAACATGGAGAACAACAAAAACAACAACCTTATACGCTGATAAAAATATTCCGAGTAGAAACAGTAAACAAAGGTGACGGAACCCACATAGCAAAGGTGAAGAGAAAACATTCACATCATGGTAGCGAACTCTGGATACGAAATAAGTCCATCAGATTAATTTAAAAGATAGACAATAGTCCCAGTGTGGAATCCAGTAAAGAGCTGCCCAGTTGCTTCATAACAATTGATGGACGTTAAGTGAACAAAGAAACAAGACTCTTAGCTACAAGAATTAATAGAATATTAAGTGCACTGGTATCAGTCATTTCTATCGATGTAACAAAAATATTTTCTTTTGCACAGTGTATGTGACCAAAGCAGGCACCAAAAGCAGGTCTGATTTCCCCAACTGTAATGCGGTAGTAGCCCCTTTAGTCATAACTGACAATGGGAATACGCCCCTGAAGTGATAGCCCTCAGCTGCTTGTTTTTCCTGGTGTTTCTTTCTGCGTGTTCCTTTCTCTTATGCTTGTTGTGAGAGCTTTTCGTCAAATCTGAGGTGGCTCCGTATGGAGCATCGCCACTTGATGCGACTGGCAGCTTCATCCTCCCAGGTTGTTGGATTTATGTCTAGTGCCTTCATGTCTCTCTGCACGCATCTTTGAACCTCAGCTGCAGTCACCCGACTGTTTTTTTGCCATCTGCCAGTTGTCCGTAGAAAGTATCTTTAGGGATGCGATCACCTTCCATGCGGCGGACATGGCCAAGCCAGCGTAGTCTGCGCTGTCTAAGCAAAAAGCGCTGTCCCACAAATATAGAAGCCATGATTCAAGAAGTCAACAATGATTTGAACTGTTAAAAACTAGTTTATTGTAGAGATAAATTGTTTTTACTTTAAATTAGGATATATATATATATATATATATATATATATATATATATATATATATATATATATATATATATATATATATATATTTATTTATTTATTTATTTATTTATTTATTTATTTATTTATTTATTTATTATTTAACTGTTATAACATTTCAATTAGCGTAGGAATGTCTTTATTTCTTTCTTGGGACAGGAATAGCTCAAATGTCTTTGTAGTTTTTATTCTTTTTTCTAACTTATTATGGTCTCTGTATTTAACGTTCTAACAATCTACATGTCACGTTAACCATTTGTTCTCACCCAAACACTGTTCAGTGTTTATAATTCGTTGCACAGCTCATTCACAGAAACTTTTTTTTCCCTCGCCAGAGAGCAGATCAGTTTTTATAATCCATAACACAACTCATTCGCAGAAACTCTCGTCTCACTCACAAACACATCAGTTTTTATAATCCATAACATAACTCATTCACAGAAACTCTTATCTTACTCACAAACAGATCGGTTTTTTTATAATCCATAACACAGCTCATTCTTAGAAACTCTCGTCTCACTCACAAACACATCAGTTTTTTATAATCCATAACACAGCTCGATCATAGAAAACCTTTTCTGTAAACTTCATTTATATTTCTGAATATTAGTTTTATTTCTTACAGAATCCGCGGACGTGACTAGCAGCGACAGACCAGAAAAAGACATTGCGTCAACGAATTCTTGTAGTTTATTATTAGCGTTCGTTCTGACATTCTTCCAAATGACTTCATGCTGTACGTCATGATC
The DNA here is from genome assembly GCA_024509875.1 of Oreohelix idahoensis. Lineage (NCBI taxonomy): Eukaryota > Metazoa > Mollusca > Gastropoda > Stylommatophora > Oreohelicidae > Oreohelix > Oreohelix idahoensis. Next base: position 285,970 of record JAMPIV010009990.1, on the reverse strand, counting down.
ACGTGGGAGAAAGAGACATTCAGCCATGAGGAAACCGACATAATGTGCCAGCTAGGGACATAGAAGTGTTCTGTACTTGAAACTGAGTGGCACGAGTGGCAGTCACTTGTAAACTGAGGGAACGAAAAATGTTAGACAGTGGTGTTACTGGGATGTGAACTTTGTTAGATTTAGAGGTGAATTGATTCAGTGATAGTTACCGGTTTTGACATTATTAACACACCTGTGTGGAGGTGGCGGTGTACAGTGGTTTCAGGGATGTGAAGAATGCCTAGTATAGAGTATGTGACAACTGTAGGAATGTGTGATATTCTTGTCTGAGAAAGGTGCTAGGCAATAAGTGGATGAACTTGGATAAAAATGATCAGGTATGCAGATGTCCAGAGACGAACTAAAGAGAGCCTATAAAGACAGGCCACAGAAAAAAGGACTACGTGTAATATAGCACTACCGTAACAGACACAAATTTGCTCAGAGCAAGCAACGACAAAGATAACATCGGAGTACACAAGGAAAGAGATTTAACCGCAAGAGGGCAGTGGAGCAGTGGAAGAGTGGAAATAATCTAAGCGAAAACATTTTTGTGGAGATCTTGTCACTGGCCAATACAACGAACGATGCACGAGCATCCACAGAGCCGGGAACGTTGATTGATTTAATGGAATAAGTTACTGGGGCCAACCTAAAAGACCGCAGGCATTTTAACAGCAAACATGCCCCCAGACTTACATGTGGCTGCGAGGTATGGACTACAATTTAGTGGGAAGAAGATCGAATGTGGTATAAATATGAGATGAAATTTACTGTAGTGAGAGTTTAGGAGGTTTACAGTAAGCCTTTTTAACAATTGCACAGTAATTTGGTACTAATATTTGCAATAATATAATTGGAAATGTTACGCTAAGAAGAATATCAGAATTCGGTAAAAATAACTTCGGTAGGAAATGGAGAGTAAGGAGGAAAAAACGGTAGAGTGTATATAAATTCATTCTTTTAACCTTCCCCCCTTTTTCCCTCCGAAAGCTCTCGTCCAAACACATAATTTGAGCTGACTGATCACTGAGAGAGGAAAGAAAATAACTACAAATAAAGGAAGTACTTTGTCACGGGGTAGTGCTAGATTCAATGAAGAAATGGACAGACATTATAATGGACACACAAGATTGGAGACTACGAGGGTCACTAACTGGGCATACTTGTTTGTAGATGGGAAATCTGATAGAAAGAGAGAGAGAGAGAGAGTCATTATTTAGATATACAAGTATGAAGATGTGGAAGCTGAAGAGAGAGGGTCTCTAACCCATGAGAGTTTTATCGAGAATGCATGCGTATGTAACACATAATTTCAGTGGTGCAGGAAGATGCTGAAGATGAGCAGGAAGAAGAAAATAAAAGCATACAATAAAATATTAACCAAAACCATGGAAGTAGCAGAGGGATTAATGTGTGGGTGTTTGTTTACTTTTATAATATTTATGTGAACTAAATTCGAACAAACAAACAAAAAAGTATGACGTACAATTGATACTACAAGTGGAAAGAAAATGAGTTTCTGAATTTTCACTTTACAACTCCAAAATCACGACAAGAAGTATGTTTTTGTTAGTGGTTACAAAACAAAAAGGGAAACATTGTGTTTACGAAACTACAAAAAGCAGACTTCGTTAACTGATCCATTTACTGCCGTTACGGAAGAAATCTGTTTGGAACACATTCAGTTAAAGATTTCTTGGTTTTCATCACAATAGTTTCAAGTAGGTCTTCGTTAACAGTTTGCTGAATTCAAACAAGGTTGTCTTGCAGACGTCTTTGCGAACAAGATACCTTACAGTCATTAACTCAAGAGTGACCTCGGTATTTCGGGAATAACTAAATAATTGCCAACAGAGCGGCCTTGGACATGTCTTCACAGCTGAACAACGTTCCAGAAATTCGACACGACGATCTCAAGCATGTTTTAGATTAACTGGACAGTTAACTGGATATTCGGCAAGTCGTTTAATTAGAACTCTGCCTTCGTGGACTGATACTCATCGCCTCAAGTAGAAGATTACCATTTGTTTAGTAAACAAAGTGTCATATCATATTTAACTACTCGCAACATTCTTGCAGCACGTAATTAATTGTTATTTATAATTTACTTGTAATGTTAGAGTTTTTTTTTTTTAAGTGTTATATAGAGCTAATACAGATATATGGCAGTGTGTCACAACATGTAGTAAACAAGCAAGAGAATCCCTGAACGCCACAGACGTATAGTTTTGTAGAATGTAAGAATATCGTGGACAACAACAAAAGTAATGAGGATGTCCTGAATGAAGCTGGTGCTCAAAGAAATCTTAATACTCATTAAAGAAGGAAGAAATTCACTTTCTTTGAGCATGTTTTGAGAAGAGATAGTTGAAATATACGTAATTTGACAACAGAAAGGATTGATGGAAAAAAGACGAAGGACAGTAACGAGAGAAGATACAGAACAGCTGGCCTAATTAGCAAGGAAGGAAGCCAACAACAAAATTTACAAACAGCTGTGGAGACAGAAAGTTGTGGAGAGGCATGGTCAACTACGCAATCTGGAATGCTACCTGAAGATGAAGAAGTAGAGAAGAAGCCGATGATGATGATGATGATGAAGATAAAGAAGAAGAAGGATTCATTATTGTTACGTATTCCTATATAGATATTTTGGTTATTATTGATATTATACGATATCCGAGGTTTTCTACTAAAGCAATGTGTTTGAATTTCGCAAATGTTATTTATAAGATACAAGTGACAAAGTGAGCGTGTTTATAAGCAAGTGTATATGTTGTAGTAACTATGTCTGACGTGTTATAACAATCTACATGTGATTCGATCTTTTTTTTTCTTTTTTCTTTTTTTGTTGTTGTAAATACAGGCTGTTACTCGGAAGCAGTCATTTCATCACTGTATATGTTTAGCGGTTGTTATTACTGAACATTGTGCTGAATGTACAAAGCCAAAAGCACTATTCAGTACGGTATATTTGTATATTGTGTGGGTGAGTTCATGCTCGGAATAGGCCCACTATTTCCATCAAGCAGGTCGCAGGAGATTATGACATTCAGGTTTTGCATGGTGCTGGCAATCCCACTGTGTAAATATTTTTTTTTTAAATTTTGCCTCGTTTTAGGGAGGCGTGCCCCGGTCAGCCTACAGACAAGGTCCGTCGATTATATTCGGGCGCATGACCAATTATAAAAGACCGTGAAGCTACTAAATCTACAATAGCGAGAACATAAAGGAATTCAGTCTTCAGGGGTTACTACAATAGTGACGTCATGTTCCTTGAGTGGGAGACGGGTAAAAGATGGAATAATGATGATGGATGGATGGATGGACGATTAAACGAATGAGTGGGACCCCAAGATGCAGCAATAGTGAATGCAGTCAGCGACCCATAGCTTGACTGCTTGCATCAGGATCAGCGAACCAGAGCTGATCAAGACCGTACTCCACCTCCACGTGGTGGTCCTGGAAACAGTCTGCAGCAGTGCAGTCTGGCTGAGCGAGTACGGATCAAAATGGGAAGGCAAACCCGGTCCCTAAAAAATGCCGTGCAGAAGTCGGATGTGTCGACCGAAAGGTGCAGATATCACAGCTTAGGCGCAAACAGACACAACGCAACCACCGTTCTTTTCAGGGCGAACGAGGAAGAAGAAGAAGAAACGAATGAGTGGGACAGAACTAATCCAAACTTCACGTAGCAGTAAATGAATCAAGGATAGTAAAATATGTGAAACATGCTTAGGCAGGATATTAAGATTCATATTTTAAAGTGGTTTTGTCTCGTTTTGGCAAGGGACGCTATTATCAACCTAGTCACAAAGTCCATCGATTATATTAGGGCAGCACATGTCGAATATAGAAGACCTTGTGGTCTAAGAAACATTGTTAAGCTTAATTAGACATACACTGAGGATAATTTATGAAGTAACGACAAATATTGGAAACTTACAGCCGTAGATCCAGACCTTCAGTACGACCCAGGATTTGCTTGGATGACAACATCAAACAATCTCTGAAGAACCGACGACTAGATTGGAACCAGGCTAAAAGGAAGACAGCTGATATGATAGCATGGCGCGCTCACTGGCTAACCTCTACACCCCTAGGCAGAAGAGAAACGACTAAGTAGGTAATACGTAAGTAATACGTAATTTGTTAAAATGCACTACACATTGACTGGAGGTATTAGATATTCACGGACGAAATGGTATCAAGATGTATTAGACATACACTGACGACATAATATTAAGATGTGTTACACATACACTGACGTCATACTATTAAGATGTGTTAAACATACACTGACGACATAATATTAAGATGTATCCGGTCCCAAAAAATGCCGTGCTGAAGTCGGATGTGTTGGCCGAAAGGCGCAAATATCGCAGCTTCGCTGTAAACGGACACAACGCAACCAACGTCCTTTTCAGGACGAACGAAGAAGAAAAAGAAGACATACACTGACGACATGATATTAAGATGTATTAGACGTACGATGATGACGTATTATTAAGATGTATAAAACAGTCACCAAAGACATGATATTAAGATGTATTGGACATACACTGACGAAATTACATTAAGTTGTATTAGACATACACTGACGACATTACATTAAGATGTATTAGATATACACTGACCACATGATATTAAGATGTATTAGGTATACAATGAACACATCGTGTTTAAACTGTACAAGTAATGAAGACTAAATGTTACGATAGATAAACAAAATAATACTGACGACATTATCATACGATGCATTATACAAACAATGACGACACAATTTTAAAATGGATGCTACAAATGGTGGCAACTGGATATTAAGATGAAGTATAAAAACACTATCATCAAAATGTTAATATGAATCATTTAATTACAGACAACAGGATGTTAAGATGAATTATACAAACACGTACAACAAGATGTGAAGATGGATTATACAAACGCTAGCGACATGCATCGTACTCAGTGGCGGATCTACATTTTGGGGGCCCTGAAGCTTGAACTCTTGGAGGGGCCCCTTATAGTAGATCCACAACAACACACATGTAAAAACTGAAGACAAATGAATGAAAAACTATTTTAATGATTGCCTCCATCATTCAGAATTAGTTTGTTGAAGACATACCAAGAAAATTATAAGATAAGAAAATTAGCAATGATGAAAATATAAAATATTTTAATACATTTGTTAAAAAAAAGGCTGACAAGATGTATCCATAAGAGATTTGTGCTCAGAAGGTAAAGTTAAACTTACCAGAACATACTACATGAAACACATTTGACAAAATACTCTTATTTCTGTTTTTTCTAGCAACATGTTCACGTACAGTTTTGTTATATAGGAGCTTCCTTGCAATGTCATTTTCTAGAGACAATATGCATTAAGAATTTAAGCGCTCTTCGGTGGTCATGGTAGACCGAAATTTGTTTTTTTATAAAGGATAGCTTTGAAAAATTCCTTTCTGCTTCACAGCTCGCGATGGGCATTGTCAAGTACAGCTTAAGCGCAGTAGTAATATTGGGGAACACTTCAATTAGGTGTTGCTCACAAATAAGCTGCAGAACTTCTGCGCATTGCATTTTAGATGGCGTGTTTTCTTCTGCGTTCTATGATTTCCTAAGGTGCACATATTCTTTGAACTGATAACACTCGTTTACTAATTTGTGGTCAATATCATCTTTGTAATACGATATTATAAGTTTAATACTGTCCTCATCAATTTCAGAATTGTTCACCAATTCTGAAAGGAACTTGAACCTTTTCGCAATCTGCTCATATGGGTCTATCCTCTTGTGTAACTGGATTATCAAGCAGTCATAGAGTTGATATAGAACTTCTATCCTAAATTTGTCAGCTCCTCTCAAAGAAGCAATACCACTTGTTCCATCTGAAAATTTCCTTGTAACAATGCGTTTGGAAGCATCAGAATAACTTGGTGATATCTTCACACAAACCTTTTGCTTCTGATTCATAGTGTGCAATCCTATCGGCTGAATTTTCTCTGAGTTCTTTAACAAACGAAAGTAAAGATGAAAGCAGAAGATAACCTTCAAATACATCAAAACCAGGGGTTTGGAGTTTCTTACTTGTTTTGTTGAAACGCTCCAGCACTTCTTCCCAAACGACTGTTAAAATAGCATATTCCAGCTGTACCAACTTGTATAAATTCTTTGCATCTCGTTTACATTCAGGCTTCTCTTCTGAGTCTTCAAAAATATGTTTGTAAAATACCCATATATCCATTTTTAATTGCCCGGACTGCTTCATAGTGTGCAGACCATCTAGTTACACTTAAGCTCTTTAGAGAAAAATGTAGATTGCCCTGTGTGTTTAAAATCCCCCATCTTCGTGGAGATCCAGAAAAGAAAACATACAGCTCCTGCAAAATGCCAAAATAGTCAACAACTTCAGGTACAGTAGACACTGCCTTTTCTCCAACAAGGTTAAGTGAATGGGCTGCACATGGTACATAATCTGCGTACCTGTTAATGTTTTTAAAGAGTGCTTGCAGCCCTTTCTCCGGGCCCTTCATGTTAGATGCATTATCGTAGGACTGAGCACGGATATTTTCAAGTGAAAGCTTATGTTCACCCAGGACTTGTTGTATTTTGTTGAACAAGGTCGTGGATGAATGGTTTTCTATCGGTAAAAATGTTAAAAATCTCTCACAAGGTTTTCCATTACAGCAGTATCGAACCACAATTACCAGCTGGTCAACATGTGTCAGGTCAGGCGTAGAGTCAACAATAATAGAGTAGTATTTGGTGTCTAGGTTGTTGATTTGATTCACAATTTCATCTTGCACATGTTTTCCCATAATTTCTATCAATTCTTCATATACGGTTTTGGATAGGTTAGCATTTACTTTTTCATTTTTACATTTCTCGAGATGTTCACGTAAAAATGGGTCGAATTCTGCAATACGTTCAATGGCCCCCATGAAGTTTCCATTATTTGGTGAGCCCCACTTCTCCTCATGACCTCTAAATGCCAAACCTCTTTCACTTAAAAACTTTATAACAGCTACAACTCTTTTTAGTACTTCAAAATAGTACTGTATGGTTTTTGTCATCTGTTCTTCAAGTTGCTGATCCACTGTATTTTTATTTGACTTTCTTGTTATCCAACACAATATCGCCCTCTTATGTTCCATGCTGTCTTCATGGTTCTCCAGAGTTCTGAGTACATTCATCCAGTCAGAAAACCCACCTGTTGTAATTGATGTTTGACATTTAGAAAAGAGTTTGCAAACAAAACAGTATATACAGCCTTTGCTCTTTGAGTAATCTAACCAGGATCTCATCACAGTCTGCCATTTTTCAATCTTTTTTCAAAATATTTGTTTGAGAAAGTTCTGTTTTGCTCCTTGTAAACCCTGCTTGATTCGGTATATACATCATCTGTTTTTTATTAAAAACCTATGTCTTGCATTAAACAATTCTGTATGAAATCATTATCAACTGTTATGGGCCAGTTTTCGAGGTCACTGTCGTAGATTTTTGATAAGGGAATTAAGACTTGGGTTGGTCCCTTCTGAATAGATTAGAATAAGTGATAGTCACAGTGAGAGATAGTAATAGCAATAGATTTCCACGAGTGAGATGGTAGACTGTGACGGAGGCTGTCTCTGAAATCGAGAAATCTTCTCTCCTTCACCTATCTTCTACGATAGATTTAGAGGAGTCAGACAGTCTAAACAAATATATATATTACATATATATATATATATATATATATTCTATCCACTCACGTGCACGCATATACAAGACGACAGTTAGACGTACAGACGTGGGAAAACTATAACAGATGATTATATAGATATTCTAGAACGAGCTGACCAACACGCTGATTAAGTTTAAGGGCAGTTTTAATTATCATCTAAAATCCCATCACAACACATACAATTACATCAAAGCATATACAAATAGTCATAAAAATCAAGGAATTTCTACAAGAAATGATAGACCCACAGTTATGATCTTCCCTCGATGTTTAGCCCACAGTCCCGTTAGGAGAACGATGAAAGCCCAAAGAGTCACAGATACATATGATTTGGGTCTAATATTTTCCCCTTTTGAAGGTATGAACTGTCTTTGATAGCAGTATCTATTCTAAGGAAAAATATAGTTTAGCAACAAAATCTTGCATAAGGAAAGTTACAAAGTGAGTGAATCAAACGAAGAACATCCTTCAGTCTACTTTCACTCGGTTCTTTCATCAGGGCCCTGACTCACACAACCTTACCTACAATCGTGCGGTTGTTCGCCGTCTGGCGCAAGCCTTAGTGTACACTTCGTTTAATCTGTCTATCTGTGTATGACGCGGATACCCAGCTCTGCAGATATTGGTTTCATTCACCGTGTCCGGGGAGCGTCCTCTTCAGGCGATCGTTCTTTCTTTACAGATTTAAGTTAATGTCACTTATTCACGAGGTAAGAGTTAGGGTTTCAGCGGGCACACAGTGTCAGAACACGAGGTTTCCCTTAATTAGGAAGATGACCGGTGGACAACTTCTCTCAACAGATAATCTTGGTTCACCACACACTTGGTCAAATAATGTCGGAAAAGTTAATGTTTTTTTCTGTAATTATTGTCGCCACACGGCAGCATGTACATTAGAGTTTGTGAAGAATTATGATCTGGCTCAAAGGCCCAGTATAAGCATTTATTCTTTAAAAAAAACCCGTTAGTGGGATTGGTATTCTGTCTATCTCTGAAGGCACACGCCCTGTCAGACAGGTGTTACTTGAAAAACCCACGTGGTTAAAGATATAAAATGTTTATGTTTCTCACAGGTTTGTCTCTGTACTAAGCGCCGGCAAAGTTGGGTTACCCCAGTATTCACTGAATAAAGAAAAAACACATATGAAATATTTTACATATTATGGCCTCAATATAACTTACATTTTGAACTGCAAGCGTAGAGCTTGACTTGACGTTTAAACATTCCCGTGAAATAAGTTATATATAAAAATCAATCATCATGATTTAGGAATACATACGTATTCCGTCAACACTCATGAGTCATCTAGCATTTATAAGTTAGTTTAGAAAAATTATTCTCGTTTGATTATTTAGCAGTTAAATTAAATTCATTATAGCTACATGATTTTAAGCTAGAAATTATAATTTATTCTGTTTTCCACTGTAACTCATCAGCTAGAGAATATAACAGACTTATAAATTAATCAATCTGCACAAAAGAAACTAGTAGGATAAAATAGGCGATTTAACACTTTATCACTCGAATAATCTAGATATATTAAATAAAATATATACCTCAACACAGAACTACGGTATCACAACGAAACTAAGAGATTTCACTTATAAGTTTAAGTATCTAGAACGAAGTGACCACGTCTACTGCAAATGGAGAATGAGTGCAGTCAAGTTTCAATCTCTGGTTAATATCTTACACCAGACAAAGGCTCCTACTATTTCCAAAAACCCGATCTCTCCCCTCTTCTAACACCTACGTTAGCTTAGACGCATGCCGTAACTGCCACCAGTGCGTCTTCACACCTCCGTCTAACTATCTGACCGTGAGCGCGCGTGTCAGAGGCGAAATGCCAGACACTCTGTCTGCTCTGAACGAGCCTGGCTGGCGCGATTCACACCTCTGTCTAACTATCGGACAGTGAGCGCTCATGTCAGATGCGAATGTCAGACGACCCCGTCTCCACTGCAGAGGGCAATTTCACACTTCGCCGGGAGCTAGCCTGACGAAAAACTCTCGTGACAGCTGCCAATGTAGACAATTTGTCTGCTCATCATGTCTGATAGACTGAAATCCCACCTCAAATTATCTCGTGCAAGGGACTGACACGTTAGGTAATCTACTGCGTTTCTAAATGAGAAACCGAAACCAGGCGAAAGTTTGAATGGGAAAATAGTAATGTTTATAGTCGACAACGTACGAATGCGAAAAACACAGGAAAAGGATAAAGAGTGATAATAAAATAGAGGACACGGGTAGAAAAAAAGAATTGTAGGTCTACTTTCTAAGAAAGCGTTGTTTCGTTTACGGCTAGTCTACATGATACTTTAATAACCTTTTAATTTTTATTTTAACTATTATTTTGTATTGAATTACACTATATTATTAATATTTTTATTTTTTTAAACCCCTTCTCATACAGTAGACCCAAAAATTTTAAGCAATGTGGACTGTCACGAGAGGGGTTAATATTATTTAAAATATAAGATATCCTGGATATCGTGGAAGTCTTTACACCTACTTATCAAGCAACATTCCTGTTATTAAATTACTGACCTCTTCCATGCGGTACTTCGCTCTTAGTCCTATAATTTAATTCCATACCCAACTGGTTGACACAGATTTGAGACTCCTATGTTGAATGCCTAAGACGTTTGTAAACAACATGAATAAAGAGATCATTCATTGGTCCGTCTAGCATACTCTGTTATAAAGTATGGCGTCTTGTTGTGGTATGAATGACGTGTTGTGAATCAGACTTCACGACATGGACTAAAGTCGCTTTTGGGGCCCCTCCGGGATTAGAGGCCCTGAAGCTTAAGCTTCATTAGTTTCATAGTAGATCCGCCACTGATCGTACTGACATACACGAATGGAGACGGGTATGATCGTACAGGACATCTATGGCCGAAGAAAGTCGTCAGGTGGAGGGTCCACAATATATCTTCACATTTTATTTCATATCAGGAACAGCAACATCATAAGCATGGCATATATATTGTACATACATCATAGTGGAATCCTTCATCAGTCTCGTCTCAACCATTTAGTTCTGGCCGCTGTACTAGAGGTGCATACCACCCAAGTAATGTGGATCAGACAACTTGAATGTAGGAAAAAATACTGGAATTATATCCTCAGTAATATATGGAACTTCTCGACAAGTTCTAAATCATCTTAGACAATATAGTGGCGGCCTTCGAAGATTAATATATATCACTTAGAGCTCTTCCTCTGCAATACTAGGAGCTGGAGTAAAATACGTCTTACCATGAAGACCACAAGTAACGAAAGGCCAAGAATATTAGCCGTTAGCATAAATTAGTGCAAAACGCGTTACGTCATTAACAACTGGTGACGTATTAAATATGCAGCGTTCAATATAAGTTAAAACCCGTGAAAAAACATGAGTTACCACAGAGAGACATATTACCGCAAAATAAATGGTAATAGCCTATGTGTGACAACTTACCAAATATATTAATATTCGTTCTTTAACAATATCCCTGTCGGTTGGTAAAAAAAAAAAAAATCAAGAATTTGATTTTTATATTTGCAATACATTAGATATACGACATCAATTAAGTCATGGAAACGGAAATACGGCCAGAATTGATCACATGAAGTTGTCAATAGTCAAGCAGTTTAAACAAATTGAGTCAAAGTATGTATGCATTTGTACTAATTAAAGTAATGATGCTAAACAGAAAGACGTCAGACATAAGTAAAGAAAAGAAAAGGAAAGTCTATCATATTAATTACACAACAATGAAGAAGAAAAATGTCAATGAACAAAAAGCATGCATAAGTGTACAAGGAGACAATTAAAGTATGAGAAAAGAAATGTAACTGATAAGAGCATGTTAAAATTATTATTTGTTACCTCCCTTAATGGAATCAATAGACACCCACACACACAAAATTGTTGAATTACAAAAAACAAGCTTAAGGCAACTCACATATGAAAATCCACAAATAAATTAAACTACAAGGAAATGTTAAGTGTCAATTGATGGGATCACATTCCAAAAGAAAAATATTTGTAAGTTACAGCGAAGATAACTGCAATGTCAAGTGAATACAGATCACTAGCGCGAAAAATGTTCCTGACATCAGCAAGTGTTCATAAATACCGTTACTACTGCGAGTTTAGTCCACAGGAAATATAAGTCAGTGTGAACATCACTAAAGCCACAAAAACACTATTGTTCATGCAATGTTCATGCATATCGTAAGAGAAATTTCATAGAGACTTGTTTCAACGATGTGTGATCAGGGTGTGCAGGTAGATTGCAACTGGATCGCAACATGAATCATGGCAGTTAACCCAATGTACGAGCAGGAAATGCCGCTAGATCGCGTAAGGATTGTCCAAATACTTGCAACAGAAAAATATCTGTCATTTCATAGGAAGCATCTGGTGCCTGGAATATGCTGCTTATCAACATTTGAGATGAATAAAAGCCATGCATTACAGTGAGTTCGTCTGTTCAACAGCTTCAAGGACCCGTAAATAGTGTGCAGTAGAGAAGTTTGATAGCTGTGTCAGTTCATTGCATCAGGTTCTGTTTGAGCACATCGGGATAAGACATCAGCCACCACATTTGATGTTCCCGGGATAGCTTGAATATAAAGTGGAATGGTTGCAATAAAATTGCGAAGCGGGCAAGTTTGGCGTTCTTGTGGTTAGCACGTTTGAGAGCAGCTACCGACTTCTGGTCAGTCTGTATAATAAACGGTGCACCGAGAATGTAGCATTCCAGCTTCTGAATGGCCCAAACGACGGCCAAGAGTTCCCGTTCCAACACAGGGTATTTTAGTTCTGTGTCAGAGAGCTTGCGGGAGATATACAACGTAGGATGAAGCACTCCATCGAATTCTTGCATCAAACTAGCACCCAAGCCTACAGAGCTAACATCTGTGCGGAGATAATAAATACGATTTATGTCTGGCAACCTCAAAATAGGAGGATTAGAAAAAACATGCAATATATGATTAAATGCAGCCTGGCAGTCTTGTGACCAATGTGCGTTATTTCGCAAACCCTTCCTTAATAGAGAGGATAGGACAGCAGTGATAACCGAGAGATTTGGAACGAATCGACTGTAAAACTGAATCAGTCCCAAGAGACTACGAACTTGTTTTTTCGTAGTAAGGTAAAGGTAAAGGAACCCGTTACACGCCCATTGAGGCATATTGGGAATATGGTGTTAGGCCCATATTATCTTGACCGTCGGCACACGAGGGGTGATGTGGTCGGCATCATGCCGGCCGCCTTAACCTTCCCAGAGTAGCTCTGGTACCCATTTGGGGCTGGGTCGACCCAGGAGCCGTTTTGTGGCCTAAAAATTTTCCGCCTCATCTGGGGATCGAACCATAGACCACTGCGCTAGGAAGCCAGTGCACTAACCACTATGCTACCGCGGCATTTTTTCGTAGTCTTCTTCTTCTTCGATCCTTAACCACCGACCGTCAAAGCAGTCAGTGGCCATCACGCCTAGTGGCGTCTTGTAGGGCAACAACAAATTGATTCCACTTTGCACGGTCGGTGGCCATCCTTCGTACAGTGCCCCCACTCTGGTTCATTCTTTGCATCTCAGCCTCCACAGTCCTCCGCCAAGTTGTTTTTGGTCGGCCTCTCTTTCGCTTTCCTTCAGGGGTCCAAAGCATAGCTGTTCTTGTGATGGCATCGGGGTCTCTTCTGAGGACATGACCAACCCAGCTCCAGCGTCTGCCAGCTATGATGGTGTGCATGTCCTCTTGCTTGCTACGAGTAAGCAGATCTTGGTTGGTGATGGTATTCGGCCAAAAGATGCGGTGAATTTTTCTTAGGCATGTTGTGTGAAAAGAGGACAATTTTGACATTTCCTTCTCTGTGACTCTCCAGCATTCCGCACCATAGAGAAGCACAGAAAGCACGCAACTCTGGTATAATCTTAATTTTGTGCTTGTGCTGTATTGGGAGGACTTCCAGATGTTATTTAGGCTAAAGAAGGCTGTTCTTGCCTTATTCATTCTGATGTTGATGTCTTTGCCTGCCCCACCGTCTGGTGTTACTATGCTTCCTAGGTATGTGAAGGTATCTGTCTGTACCAATTGCTGATTCCTTACTGATATGGGCTCAGGGTTGCTCACATTGAGCGTCATGACCTCAGACTTCTTTAAATTGATGTTCAAGCCCACCTGCTGGCTAAATTTATTAAGTCTATCCGTTTTTTCCTGGATGTGTTGATGTGAATGTGCCAGCAGTGCAATGTCATCTGCATATTCCAGATCTTCCAATGTAGAAAATGTAGTCCATCTTATTCCTCTTGGACTGCCCTCTGTTGTCTGGCGCATCACCCAGTCTATGACTGTTAAAAAAAGAGTGGTTGATAAGGGGCATCCCTGTCGTACTCCTGTCTTCACCTCGAAGGTTAGGTTGCTCTGCCCAACACTACACGTAAAGTTGGCATAGAGGCTTTTTATGATTGCCACTATGCAGCTTGGAATTCCATAAGCCCTCAGTATTTTCCACAAACTGTCCCTATGTATGCTGTCAAAAGCCTTTTCAAAATCAACAAAATTTATGTAAAGCTGTTTTTCGTAGTAGGAGTAGATAAATTCCAGAATTTTGTGGCACAGTCTGGAGGCGACCGGAACCAACTGTGTGACTCAAGAAGGAAAGTTCGCGAAAGGCAATCTGAACTTTAGTAGGCCTAGCAGTTAAGTTATGCAGACAAAGAGTGTCTAATAGAGAACGCAGACCTACGAAGTGTTCTTCCCAAGATGAGCTGAACAAACATGTCACCTATGTAGGCAATGATGTCAGAGCTATGGGAAAGAATTTTGCGCATCATTCTGACGAATGTGGCAAGGGCGTTCATAAGCCCGAAAGGCATAACATTCCACTGGTATAACCCACGTGGTGTAGAAAAGGCAGTAAGAGGTTTAGCACGTTCAGTTAATGGAATTTGCCAATAACCTCTTGTGAGATCAATCTTAGTAAAAATGAGAGCCTTAGCAAGGCAAGATAATAGATCATCAAGCAGAAGATGAGGCTGAGCATCCGAAACAGTTATACAGTTAAGTTTACGATAGTCGACACACAACTTGATATTGTTATCCTTCTTATGAACAGTAGCAAGAGGTGAAGAGTAAGGGGAATTACTGGTTTCAATAAAACCAAGACGTAGCATTTGTTCCAACTCAAGTTCAGTTTGGCACTGGTAATGAGTGGGAACAGGATAAGGGCGTAAACGAATAGGCTTATCATCAGTAAGGATTATATTCGTGAGAGATAATAGTCGTGTGAACAGGAATGTCGGTAAGGACATCAGAAAAGGATTCCAGTAAATCGGAAACTTGGCGACGCTGATGAGCAGATAAGGATGAACAAATGGAAACATTCATCCGGGATTCAGTAGAGGACAAAGGAAGTACAGGTAGATTCATGTGAATATCAGGAAAAGAAGATTCGTCCTCATGAATCACCGACAGACTAGAAAAATGGCAAGAATTACCTACATTCTCATCAATATCATGAAAAACAGCATGTAAATGTTCGGGCCTGGTATGAAATTCCTTAAGCATGTTAATGTGGAAAATTTTATTTTGACCCTTAATATCTACGACGTAGTCAACGTCTGAGATACGAGAAACTACTTTGTAAGGGCCATTCCACGCAATCAGTAATCTATTTTCTTTCAGAGGAAGCAAAAAATAAGCTTCATCACCCGGAAATAGCTGTCGTAAACGTCTATTTCGGTTTTTAAATGGCGAGATTTCTCTTTGGCAGCCTCAGGCGAAGCTGTAGCCAACTGGCATGCGTCGACGATCTTGCGACGAAGATTCACAACATATTCGTAAGATGACTGAGTGTCCAGAGTCATCTCGGAGTCAGTGAGCAGCTCTTTAATCAAACTCATGGGCCCTCGCGGCTTAGCACCAAAAACAAGCTCAAATGGCGAAAAGCTCGTCTGATCGTGCGGTACTTCTCGATATGCGAAAAGTATAGCTGGCAAGACCCTGTCCCAGTCTTGGGGATATTTGGCAGTTAACTTACCTAATAGTTGTTTGAGCGTGCGGTTGAGCCGTTCCACTGCACCATTGCTCATTGCGTGATAGATGCTACTAAGAGATCTATCTATATTCAGTCTTTGCATGACAGTAGTTATGGTCTCAGAAACGAATTGAGAGCCATGATCAGAGAGAAGTTTACGTGGGAAACCCAATCTAGAAAAAATGAGAAAAAGTGCATCAGCCACTTCTGAAGTGGCGATGTGTTTGAGAGAGATAACCTCAGGCCAACGAGTGCACAAATCAATGCACGTGAGGACATACCTGTGTCCTCTCGCAGCCATAACAGCAGAGGACCGATAATGTCCACGGCCATCTTGTCAAAGTGGCGAACAGAGATATCACAGGCCTGGATATGAGCGACATGAAAAGCTCCCCTTGATTTAACCTCCTGACAGGTAATACAGGAACGCACGTAGGCTAATACGTCCCTGGAGACACTGGGCCAAAAGAATGAAGACAACACTCTAGAACGTGTGCGAGTGTAACCCATATGACCAGCACGATGAGAGGCATGTGCATGGCGCAAAATGTAAGGGCGACGTTTTATAGGCACCATAACTTGGTGTTTGACAGTACAGACATCTATAAAACTTCTAACTAATATGTTATTCTTAAGTGTAAACCAATGCTTAGGCGTTTTCTGGAAGTCAAGATCACCATTTCTGACCAATGGAAAAAAAAAATTTTTAAGGATTCATCTTCCCTTTGCAATCTTGCAAAAGACACTCTATCAATGTCAGAATGGAGCTCAAATTCTTCCCGAGTTGCAGGATTAACCTCATCAACTATATCATTCTCCAGTGCCTGAGCCTGGGCACGTGTGGTAACTGCGCTGGCAGTTAATAGATTCTGTCGTTCCGACAGTTCAATTTCTTCTGGTGAGCAATCATTGCTCCCTTAGATACGACCAATCGTTAAATCAGCAACATGATTTTTTTAAAGGCATACCTTAACCTTCCCTGAAAAAAATGGTGTATGGATGTTAACAATGGCTGTGGGACAAAACTCAAAATTACCACCGAATGTAATACATTTTACAAACCACCAGTAGCACAGGAAGGATGTACAAAAGACTGTCTGATCCCAACTGTAGTAGATCCCGAGTCGCAGACACTTGGGTATTATTCAATACGCCCTTGTGAAACAGCAGAGTGCCAGTGCCATCATGGGCTGACAAACCTGTAACTGCTGGCAATTGGTGACCACACTTCAATATCATAGTACTATCTGCCTGAATAAGAGTGAGACAATCTTCGCAATGTGAGGCAACCTCAAAATCAAAAGCTCAACTTGCAGATGACTGATTAATAACACCACTGTCCGGACCAATGACGGGTGCATCACCAGTAAGTGCCGAACCAGCATTGTGATCAGGATGTATAGGAGCACGAGATCGTGATCGTTGTCCCTGGCGATCAAAAGAATTACCTTGATTTCTGTAGGATTGTGAGTTATTTCTTGTGGGAAATTGGGATTGTTGGACCCGCTATTATTCTAATTTCTATTAGAAGGCTGAAAATGTTCCTTCCTTCTCCAAGTTGAGTTTTGCTGGTGGGAATTAGTTCTATACTGAGGTGATTGATTCCTAAATTGTTGTCTACCTCTGTTGAAACTTCCATCTCTGTTGACATTTCTATTCCTGTTGAAATTTCCATCATTGTACCTCCTTGGCACAAAGTTCCTATCAAGACTATTAGATCTATGTCTGAAAGTATTGTTGTTCCAGGTTGTGGCTGAAGCAAGAGCTAGAGATTCTTTAATAGAATTGTTACTAATGCAAGCACCAGGATGTGCCGTACAATATTGTTTACCAATTTCCTCAAGATAATATAGGCAAGATGGTTTTCGTTCATGCAATAAGGACCAAAATGGCTTACTTACAGAGGACACAACCTTGTCCCTCAATAACAGATCCATAAGGCCATCATAGGTTTTCTCAATACCTGAGAGTTGAACCCATCTTTTGAAAATCAATCGTATAGCAGAAATGAACTCCGAGAAGTCCTTCCCAGTTTCAGGAGTCATTGTTTTAAAGCGCATACGATAACCCTCTGCATCAACCTGGTAACGTTTTAATAAGAGAGACCTTTCAGCTTCATAATTATTTCTGATAGACTCATCCATAGTACACAGAGCCGTTAATGGTTCCCCATTCAAGAACTCCATAAGTTTAGCACACCATTGAGATTTGTCTAATTTATGTGCCTCACAGACACTTTCATAGCGGCTCAAGAAGCACGAAATGTCATCATAACCTGGATTAAATATGGGTAAGCGAAATTTAGCAGACCCACTATTTTTACCCGAGGAATTAGGAACATCTAAATTACCATTTTGACTATATTGACTCCTTAATTTCAATTCATCTAAACGAAGAAGCATTATTCTTTCTTTATGGGCCAATGTCAAAGTTTTTCTCTCCTTCATTTCTCTGTCATGTTGCATTTTTCTCTCCACTGCAATAAGCCTTTTCTCCTCCAATTCACGCCTCTTTTTTTCCTTCTTCTCTAATTCATCAAGACGCTTCTCAGCTTTCTGTTCCTCTAATTCACGCTTCTTTTCTGCTTTCTGTTCTTCTAATTCACGCTTCTTTTCAGCTTTTCTTTCCTCCTCTCTTGTTTCGCCTTCGCCAACTCAGACATGGCAAAGTCCTTCAAAGCTTCACCTTTATAACAAAATGCTTTGCCCTGCTCGACAAAGTAATCCAAGGTAGCCATGTTAACTAATGATGTGACTCACTTAGTCGAAATTATAATACAATGGCTTGTTGCTTTACAGTTTGATGTAAGCAAAGAATGTGGTAATAGTATATAGCAATAACAGCAATGCAAATTATGTAATATCAATGTAGCGAAGAAGAAAAAAAATATGGTGGAAGAAAAAAAAATTATATATAAAGCAATAGCATAAGAAAAGAATATGGACAAACAGTGAAACAAAAGCAGCAAGGGAAAAAATACTAATGGGAAACAAAAGGGAAAACAGCAAATGGAACAATCTCACTGCTAAGAATAGACAACACAGGACCCAGACAAGGTATAAACAGATAAATTGTATAAAACAAGTGATAGGTAAATGAGGAAAACTGCACGAACAAAACAGTCACCAAAAAAGGAAAATAGCAGCAGACCAACAATGCATTTACAAACGAATAGACGAAACTTCACAACTAACATGAACTATTATAAAAGACAATCAGTAGTCAGAGTCATCGGTGAGATTGCTCGAACCGGAAATACTACTGAATTAAATTTACAAGAACAGCCCTATAGAACATTCAATGTGCGGTCATCTTTCAATGACATGTTATCGCTGGCATTGAATCGTCCCCAACCTTCCCGCAAAGACATAATAACATGAATAGTAAATAAGAAAAATGATGGAAGGATTTACCAACACATAACTGGACACATATACGTTAAAAAAATACAGGCCACTTATCTGAAAAACCACACTCCGACAGATGCTCGCTTGAAGAAAAAATTCAGCGTTGTATTCAATAATGATGCAATAATGACGTGTAGATTATAATGGTACAGCAAGCCGTGGCCACGAACAGAAATTGAAGACGACGGTAGACTTGACTAATGACATCTGGAGGTGAATCTCAACAAATAGTGTAGACGAAAAAATGACAGTTGGACAACGAAGCCGGCAATCATGCGCAGTATGTGCAATATTTATGCAGATGAGGGTCGACGGTGAAAAGTTTAAAACGTACTGGAACAATTCTGCAAAAACGATCAATCTTCTCTTCCTATTTCTCGATCTTGATCTCGATCTCCTTCTCGTTCCCCACACTGGCCACCAGAGGTTTTGTTACGTGTGGGGTTATCTTCTTGTAGTATTAGTTGATCAAAAAATAGAATCGTAAAAATTTACATGCATCGTACTCTGTACTTACACGAATGGAGACGGGTATGATCGTACAGGACATCTATGGCCGAAGAACTCAAGTCGTCAGGTGGAGGGTCCACAATATATCTTCACATTTTATTTCATATCAGGAACAGCAACATCATAAGCATGGCATATATATTGTACATACATCATAGTAAAATCCTTCATCTGTCTCATCTCAACCATTCAGTTCTGGCCGCTGTACTAAAGGTGCATACCACCCAAGTAATGTGGACCAGACAACGTGAATGTCGGACAAAATACTGGAATTATATCCTCAGTAATATATGGAACTTCTCGACAAGTTCTGAATCATCTTAGATAATATAGTGGCCGCCTTCGAAGATTAATATATGCCACTTAGAGCTCTTCCTCTGCAATACTAGGAGCTTGAATAAAATACGTCTTACCATGACGACCATAAGTAACGAAAGGCCAAGAATATTAGCCGTCAGCATAAATTAGTGCAAAACGCGTTACGTCATTAACAACTGGTGACGTATTAAATATGCAGCGTTCAATATAAGTTAAAACCCGTGAAAAAACATGAGTTACCACAGAGAGACATATTACCGCAAAATAAATGGTAATAGCCTATGTGTGACAACTTACCAAATATATTAATCTTCGTTCTTTAACAGGTGTAAAAAAATATGAGGTTGTGAACTTTGCTCTTTCGCGCCTAGGATTTCTAAATTCTTTGAAAAATAGTATCATCATCCATCGCAGGAAGACTTGACATATGTTTATTGAAGACATGTGCTCCGCGGGGAGCTAAACGGTGACGAAATAACTATCATTCACATTTACTACAAAAGTATTTTTGCATGTACACTTTTTTTTTTGGTTAAACCAAGTTATTTCTTAACTTTTCTTGTGATAAAAAATGGCACGTATTTGTCTTAAGTTTCAATTGATATATATATATATATATATATATATATATATATATATATATATATATATATATATATATATATATATATATATATATATATATATTTATTTATTTATTTATTTATTTATTTATTTATTTATTTATTTATTTATATTTATATATATACATACATATTAATACATTTTACTGAGTGTTTGTCATTAATATCCAAAAATAGATTCTTGTACCGGAGTGTAATCTTAATTTAGTGTTAACTTTCTGTTTTAGAGGATGGGAGGTTTTAGCTCATGATGTTTAATACAAAAATACAGCTAGAGGAGTGAGGTCTTCTAAAATATGACAAGGCGGCGCCAGACCAAAAAGTTTGGGAACCACAAACCCCACTTCTGGAATAAGCATACATTAACTATAAGGCACTCCTCAGGGTAAACGATGTAGAGGGAAACCGAAAAATACATCGAGAAGAGAACTGGAGACACAAATGAAAGTGTTAAGGAAGACATGGAAAGACCTTGAGCTGATAGCACGGGACAGGAGGAATTAGCATAGGGTTGTCCTCCCTGAGGAGCTGAAGGATAACGAAGGTCTGAATGAATGAATGAATCAGCTGTAAGTCAAAAAGTAAGGTTTGATACGCTGACATTTATATTTTAGCCGCCAATCAACTGTTTAGCCTGCAAATAATAGAGTTTTTTTTCCTTATGACACAAGCAGTAACAAAAGGTGTAATAGAACTGACAGGAAAGAATCTCTGTTCCAGCGAGGTGTGTCTTCGACAAGCGGATTACCGTATATACTCGAGTATAAGTCGATCCGACTATAAGTCGACCCTTAGAGTTTAGGACTTAAAAGTCGTCTAAAATGAAGGACTCCGATTATAAATTAGTTTTTCGTCGATTCCAAATGGTATTGCTGACAGTTAATCGAAGGAGGCTGATCAACATGGCGTACTCCAGTTGAAATTGTTGACTTTATAGGCGTTTAAATGTTTTTTTTACTTAAGATATTTTTATAAAAACATTTAATGGATCAGAAAGTTTATATATGAAGGATACCAGTGTGCGGAAGTAAGAGCGTGGGGGGGGGGGAGAGGGTGGGGGGGGGGGAGGGGGGGGGGGGGGGGCACTGATCGGTTTCATAAATCTTTGTTTTTGTGACTCAAATATAAGTCGGATTATATTTTTTAAGGTTCTAATGGGAACAATTTATTGACTTATACTCGAGCGTATACGGTAACTTACGATTACGCGTCAATCGTAAAATTACTTGAAGTGTTAGTATGGTACGGTGTACAGCAGGGGTCCTGTCGATTTTGATCTACATGTAGATTCAAAGGCATCATTTGGTAGATCTCGAGGTGACAGGAACAAAATGGGGGGCGGATTTTTAACCTACGCAAATTTCGGATTAGCCCTCTCACATCCGGCACGTAATAGCGCGGTGTACCCAGGTATAAAGGTACTTTCACCGCTAAGGACATCATTAGAGCACTGAGTGTTTTGAAGTGGATCCCCACACACTTACTGGGTTGCCTACTCCTGGTGTACTGACGTTGCTGCTTATAATGTATATTGGTTTTTTTTTTTTAAACCTGGGTAGTGAATCCATTATGACGATAGTCACATTTTAAATGGTTGCTTTGGTTTGATTGCATTGGCTTGCTATATGTATTTTATTCTCTCTCTCTCTCTCTCTCTCTCTCTCTCTCTCTCTCTCTCTCTCTCTCTCTCTCTCTCTCTCTCTCTCTCTCTCTCTCTCACTATATCTTTGTTTTTTTTTAAATTTATAATAAAACGATTCCTGTGAATGAAATTGTAACATGCAACTAGCCATAACATTTGTTTGATGTAAAATTTCTCTTACATTCATCATTGTAAAGTTGCTTTTAACAGAAGTACGATTTTAACTTAATATATGTACAATGTGTGATTATGTTCATGTCGTACGTGTATACAATCAAAAAAAGTTAATGTCCGTGTCAACATGTAGTGCATAAATATATGCGAACATGAATTTTTGACAGCTTTTTTTATTTAAATTGTTGCGCGAAAGTGATGCATTAATGGATGTCGTTTCCTGACTAAATACTCAAAGAAGATTAATTAAATTATTCTATGAACAAATTTTCAAGAAATTTAGAGTGACAATTTCTCTGACAAAATGTCTGAGGACACTAGTCATGAGTTGTCATGTCACTTGTTTTCTTTTTTTTTTTTTTTTTTTTTTTTTTTTTTTTTTTTTTTTGCGTTCGCCCGCTAATACTCGAGGCGAAATCTCAGGTTATTATTTTTATGTCTAACCTGACATTGATTTTTACGTGAGTATCCCTTTATTTCTTGTACAGAGATAGGTGTCCCTCGCCATTCAGGCAAATACTCGCCGATTTCGGAGGTACCCATTGCAGCTGGGTCGGCTCAGGAGCCGCCAGTCCCTGGTCGACGACACTCCTTCAAATGTCCTCGCCAGGTCTCGAGTTAATCCAGTCCAAATCCCGGTCGACGAAAAATCCTCAGATGCCGTCGCCCGGGTTTGATCCTGTATCACCCGGTCGCCAGAGCGGTGTTGTAACCACTACGCTAGCGCGGCTCCTATGTCACTTGATGCTTAAGCACCTTAGGTACAGTTTTCTTGTGACTAAACATAAGTTACATTAGTTGACTTGTTTGCCTTGCTAAATTATATATAACCAGGGGAGCCGCGCTGGTGTAATGGCTTCGGCGTTGTACTGGCGACCAGGTGTTCATGGTTCAAACCCGGGCGTCGGCGTTTGAAGAAATGTTTACGGCCGGAAATTTGACTGAATAGCCTGAACGGCTCCTGTGATAAACCCTCTGTGGATGGGAAGGAGTGAAGCTCCTGACCGGGTTGGAAGGAAAGTCCTCAGGTTCCCCAGCCTCGCAATGACATGTCATTGGGCCGAAGGGCTGAAAGCCTAAGTGCCGCTGGTTAAAAAAAAAAAAAAAAAAAAAAAAATATAACCAGACTTAACTGTTTTTTTTTTTAATATTTGGATATGTGCCATAATATAACCATCGGACCCTGTGTCTAGGTTGAACGACGCGCTCCTCGCCAAGACGAGGCCAAAAAAAAAAAAAAAAATTTTAAGCGTTGCTAAATGTTGGAGTACATTAGACTGATTTTTGTGTGATTATCTTTTTCCCGTGACTAAATGTTTGTGTGGACAAAACTGAGTTATCATGTGACTAGGTGTTGTGGTTTGTTACCTGATTTTCTCCTGTGACTAAACATTGCAGTATATACGGCTAAGTTGTCATGTGATTAGGTGTTGCGGTATATTCATTGAGTTTTACACAACTAAATTTTGGAGTGCATAAGACTGACTGTCCTTGTGACTAAATACTGTGAAATGTTCGCTGAGTTTTCCTGTGACTAAATATTAAAGTGTATAAGACAGAATGTTCATGTGACTAGATGTTGCGGTACGTTCGATCAGTTTCCTGTAACTAAATATTTAAGTGTTTGACTGAGTTTTCAAGTGATTAGGTCTCGCAGTATTTTCGCTGAGTTTTCATGTGACTAAATGTTGGAATGTATAGGACTGAATTGTCATGTGACTAGGACGTGTTGCAGAATGTTCGCAGAGCTTTCCTATGATTAAATGTTGAAGTGTATAAGACTGAATTTTCATGTGACTAGGTGTTGCGATATGTTTGCTGAGTTTTCCCTGTGACTAAATGTTGGAGTACGTTAGATAGAAATTTTAATTATCATAGGTCACAAGATTTATCAGTCAGTGACTTGCAGCACGGCACTAATTATAAGAATTGTGTAACTAAACTTTCATTTTCCATTGCATTGTGTTCGATATATGAAATTTCATATAATCAATTTTTGCATACTTGTATCTGTTTTGTGTATCTTTGTCTATATATGTCTGTGTTTGCCTGTGTCTAAGTGCGTCAGTATATATGTATGCCTATCCGTGTATTTGTGTTATCTGTATGTGTATCTATAGATGTTGGTATGTATCTATCTGTGTTTGTGTTCTTTGTGCTATCTGTGTGTATGTTTATAAATATATGTGTATATCTATACACATGTGTGTATGTGGATATCTGGGGCACGAGGAGCAACAATGACAGCAGACAGATGCAGCAGACGTTCATAAATGGACACTTGCGTGCAATGGAGGGTTTGGATGATGTGCCATGGTCGCCGGTGTGGAACTAATGATAGGAGCCGCACAGTTGCCGGTGGAGCAAGAGATGAGAGGAAGACGCTGGCGATGGATAGGACACACATTGAGGAAACCTGTTTATAGCATTATAAGACAGACCTTGTTCTGGAATCCCCAGGGAAAGAGAGGCCGATGTAGAACAAAAAGAACATGGATAACAGAATTGGAGACAGAAATAAAAATGATGAGGAAGATATGAAAAGAAATTGCGCTGACAGGAGGACGGTATGTGTTTGTTGAGGCTTACGCTCCTTGGAATTAAGATTGTACGAGAGCTCTGTACTTTTGTATGGCGCGAGTGCTGGAGAGTAACAGACAAGGAAATGTCCAAATTATTCTCATTCCATACAACCTGCTTTATGAAAATTCTGCGAATTTTTTGGCCGAATACCATCTCCAGCCAGGAACTGCTTACACGGTGCAGTCAAAAAGACATGCACACCATCACTGCAGGCAGACGCTGGAACTGGGTTAGCCATGTCCTCTGAAGGGACCCTGACACCATCACCAGAACTGCTATGCTATGGACCTCAGAAGGAAGGCGAAAGAGAGGGATACCAAAGACAACCTGGCGGAGAACAGTGGAGGCTGAGATGCAAAGCATGAACCAGAGTTGGGGCAAGGCACGAAGGAAGGCCACCGATCGAGCAAAATGGGGACAGTTTGTTTCTGTCTTACAAGACGTCACTAGGCGTGATGGCCAGTGACTGCTTTGTCAGTTCAGGGGCTAAGGATCCAAGAAAGAGATGCTCCTGTGGGAGCTAAAGGGAATTGATTGATTATTTGTATAACTATGTGTCATTTCCGTGGGGGGGGGTGGTCTTCGAGGAGGCAAAGAAAGAATAACACTACTGCCTGGCGTAAACTTCTCGATGGTCTATACTCCACACGAAGGTGAAGGTCAATGATAACGAAGCCTAGCCAATCGTATTGAAACCTAGACTTTGTTAACTGTTATTGTCTCTGATATCTAGTTCCACTACTTGTTTCGATGTCTGTCCAGCGTTTACTACCAACGCAGCGTATCAATCTTCTGTTTGCTCTACCAGTACCAATGTAGGAACTCTTCTTTTCCACTGCATTCATTATCCAGCATATTATTGGCAGAGTGGTCAGAGCACTTTCCTGCCACGTCATGGTTTCCGGGCTAATACAGCGAGGTCTCTAACATTTCACTGCCCTACGGTAGTATCTCCTTTGGGACTACCTTGACCTTTTATTCATTATCGGGTTCCGCTAATACTTTCAATATCTGGGACTCCATTTCTTGTTATTGTGTCTTTTACCTGGTTCCACGGATGTTTGGGCTGAATTTAATGCCGTTGAATCTGTTGTGTTGTGACTATGTTAGTATGTCAGTGTGAGTTGTGGAGGCTAAAATGTCATTTTCCCAGTGTAGTTTACACGAAGGGGGTCTGAAAAGATAAGGAAAACATAAGATTACTGCACCCTCAAGCATGTCGTACTAGGCGACTAATATGAGGCTGTGCATGAAGCTGGCAACCTGATCATGTAAAACAAAGTGTTATAGAAACCACTGCTGCAAGAGCACGTGACTGCTCTGAGCAGACGTCCTTTGGGACTAGCTGCAATTGTGGCTCCTTGTTCAGTCAGGAGCAGAAAGGAACAAAATATTTAGCGAGACAGAGAAGGGTGGGAAATAACAATAAGTCGATTTACAAACAGAAAAACCAGAGATCTTTATGTGCACATATGTGAACCTAACAGGAAAGTTCCATTAGAAAAATAATATGCAACAAAATAGAATAAGGAACGATTTATACCCAAATTATAATCCATATGGATTTCAACCGGGTATTCAATGCACAGAATAAACACCAGTTTGTTTGTGCAGGGCTCAAAAATCAATCAATCACTGCAACAAACAAAACCTACGGAAGACGCACATTTACTAGAACACGTATTTCTGTAGGTCAAACAACTAAACACGGCGTCTATAGACAAACAAGTGAGACGGTTAATGTGTTTATCGCACGATATTATCACTCTACAAATACACGTACTTCTGTTCAAATGTTCGTTATTGTTAGATACCGCTAAAACCGCAAGCTCAGCTCTTGAAAATATTCTTGCTATGTGGGTTTAAAAAACAGTAGGAGAATTTATTAACAAGAGAAATTACTTAGTTCTGAAAACCCACAGAATACAGGGTGAATGATAAGGGTATTGGTACTGGTCAGAGCTGTGATCCTGGGTATTGATGTACACAGTATGTATGTATATGAACGAGTGAATGAGGAAAGTGTGACGGAATTATTTGGTCGATCTCTCCTCCTCTCCGGCAGTAGTCAGCTAATATTAGTTGTGAGTACTGATTACGTGAAATTTCCGTGGTCGGCACATTCTTTCTCTGCTATCAAGCAGATATTAGCTATTTTTACTAATCACCTTACACTCCTTTCAGTAATAATTCGTCTTGTCTGTTACCTGACCATCAACCAGCTGAGAGAGTATACAGGTGATGCAATATTAACCGACAGTCATGTTGGTAAAATTCTCGTGTACCAAGACTTGGCCGCGCCGGATTAGCACGACGTACGCCCAGCCAGTTTATTTAACGCTGATATGTTGAATGGGATTCCCTAATTACTGAGTCTCAGCCAAGATGTTAATAAGGTTACAACGAGGGTCGGTGTTTGCACAAGGACGGGGAGATAAATTACCCGTCTGCTGACATATTACAGAACGCCCACCTGAAAGACGGAATGTTGTAATAAGCTTCCGGCAGAATAATTACGAAGATATTACTTGAAATAAAAGTGAGAAGTTATTTGTAAACACTGACGAGAATAATACGGGAAATCTCACTTCCATATTTGGAAGACAAGACCTTTGCATTAACGCACAGAAATTTCCTAGTGGAAATATTTTGAATTTTTGGTTTCGTTTTTGGACCCCGCACTTGAAAACTGATGTTTTTGTGTGCAAGGGATAACCCGGTTTCAAAAACCCAAATGTGGTTTTAGTCTGAGTATATAGTGTTCATCATTCCACATTATAGTGTATTACTTTGTTGTGTTTCTTATGTGTTGGCTCTTCAGGCTGTAATTTATCTGCCGTTTGCTGTGCAATGTTTAATGTCTATGGTGCCTGTAATGTGTCTTCTTCCTTGATACCATATTGCTCTCTCTCGCTATTAACATATTTTTTCTACTGGGCTTTTGTTGGTTTTGGATGGGTGGTTTTTGTGTGTTTTTTATTTTTATTTTTTAAATTCTTTTACTGATATTGAATTGGACTTTTTGGTTTGTTTTTTGTTTTTGTTTTTCCTTATCACTCTAATTTGTTCTAGTTGTTATATGTTGGTTCTTGTTTTGGTAATATAAAATTTTATTATGTTGTGTAGCTCCCTGCGAAGGTTAACTTTCAGTACATTTTCCAGTGTCAGTGATTACCCCCACCAAAACACACCAAGTTTTGAAATGATTGGAGGGGCATTCGAAACATAGGAAGAACAAAATTCCTGATTGGACCTTACCTAAATCGTAACAAAGCACTGCTGTTGGGGGGGGGGGGGGGGGGAAGGGGGGGGGGGGAAAGTGTAAATATTAACCTAACACTTTCGTAAGTTTAGAACACTGTGAAAATTCACATCGCGCCAAGAAGACAACCAGACCTGGCCAGAGTTAAGAATAGCAGCAGATTTCATTTACCAGATCGGACCTTGTTTGAGCAACTTGAGGATATATAGCTCAGGAAAACTCAACCATTTTAACGCGGAAAAATGGAATCTGAGGAAACCGTAACACAAAGTCAAAGTGGGAACTTATTGCTGAAAGAACAACACCCTAGACCACGTGTATGAGAGCATTGTCAAGCTGCCTTAAACTATTTCTCTGAGCCAGCAGTCTGTGAGCCTAAAGATTGGCTCGGTGGTACCAGTTGAGGGTACAATCTCTGGAACAAGTGAGGGTATAAGTGGCCTGAAGTCGACGCCAGACACCATCATCAGACGGGTCTTGGAGACGCGGGACCAGCTTGGTAGTTACTCTCTGACTCTTCTTGGAACGTGCTACAACTTTAAAACTTGACCAGTGACAAGTGTAAGTCAGTCATCCATCTATAAAAAAGAACCAAACATCAGCTGAAGCAGAACCGACAAACTCATTGGCAGCTAAGTAGAAACATAAACGTTGCCACGTGAACTATGCACATTTTAATGCCATAACATCACCCAGTGATGACAACTTGTTCTATAAATATGTCGAAGAATGAAACACACTGTGGAATCGCCTTGTAGTTTTTCTGAAATAGCGTCCAATCAGATTCGCGCATTTCGTTCCAGCTCGCAGACAACTCGATGCCTAAGTTACAATGGAAATATGGCAGCTATCACATTTGTGTTAGGACTGCCTCGTTTCAGTGGAAGTATAATAAACTTGATGGACATATTGAATTTCTACTTAATCCTTATGTTCAAGGAGAGACAACGTATATGTGGATATATTTGAAAGTGTAATGCTTGTTGTATTTTCGGAGATAACAGTAAGTAAGTGTGTCAAGTTGTTAGCAAATAGGGCTAAAGTTCACTTTTGTAAAGCATAGCAAAACGAAAGCTGAATAAATTTGGAAAAACGATATATGGAAAGAAAGCTACAACTTATCTGCTAGATAAAAAGGTTTAAGGATGGAAACAACAGCTGATGTAGGAGATGAGCACGACGAAGAACCGTGGGAATGTAAAGCACAGATAACCAAAAACGTACTAGTTCAGAACGAATAAAATCTCACACCAAGTTCTGGTGACGTCACAGTTCTAACTTACGCCGGATGCAAGGCTATTTAACCGCGCTAAATTTGAATGTGAACACACGCGAAATCAGTTTTTGCATGATGGACAGAGTAAAGATTTAGTCACGACTTCTTTCACTATTTGTGTACGTGGCAGCTTGCCTTGACCAAGTCAATTGTCCTGTTGTGTAATTTATGATGGCTAGAGGGTTCATTTCAATTCAGTTCATGTCAGAAGATCAAGCTGATCCACATCAAGGAACTCAGAAGTGGGAACTCCTAGTGCTATCCTGCATTATTGTCAAGGAGCACTGCAGTGGGACCACTCATATTCTCTGTTATCTCTAGAATATGAGGAACACCCGTGAAGAGTTTCATCAACCGTGTGTAACCCTATCAACTCTGGTCTGGGACATTGCAGTCTAACAACCCACGAGACTGTTAAGATAAAGTTCAACACCTCAACATAAAACTATTGTTGCAATTTAAGGGCGAGATGTCAATGAAGAAACTTTATAGAATTACAAAACAGTTTGCAATGAAATTTGTTATTCCAGTGACACTTTATGAGTGTAAATATAATTAGAAACTGTGAATTATTGTGTAATATATCATCATTTAAAAATCATTCTTATTCATTCTTAAGACAAGAAGAAAATAAATTACTTATAAACAAATTGATTCATTAATTGTACCTTGGGACTGTGTAAATTCCTTTTTGTTAAATTTGAATTTTTTTAAACGTATTAACAAAGATGTAATTTATTTACAAAGTTAATAGGTAGAGGTGGAGTGTGATGTGTTTGTGATACTTGTACCGTAATATTTATTTTTTTCAAAAGGCCCCATGTCTCTTCTTCTTGCATTATTTACACTATTTCTAGGAGGGATTACATGTAATTCCCCCCCCCCCCGGTTTCTTCTCCTTCTATTATTTTCGGGGGTTTTTTTCAGAAGGAGGGATTATGGTGGAGTTTTATCTAATCTGCACTATGTTTCTTCTCTATGAATAGTAGTGTAGTTTAGTCTTGTTTTGTAGGGAATTTATTGCAGTTTTTTCTATGGGAATGACGGTAGAGTTAAGTTCACATTTGCACCAGTTTTCTTCTCTCTAAAGCGATTGCGTGCAAATAGACGTATTTTCGGGATTAATATAATTGCGGTCATTTTTTGTTTATTAAGCAGTAGAGGTAAAGCATCCCGTTACACGCCCATTGAGGCATATTGGAAATATGGTGTTAGGCCCATATTTTCTTGACCATCGGCACACTAGGGGTGATGAGATCAGCATCACGCCGGCCGCCTTAACTTTCCCAGAAGTTGCTCTGGTACCCAATTGGGGCTGGGTCGACCCAGGAGCCGTTTGCAGCCTAAAAAAATCCCACCTCATCTGGGGATCGAACCATA